>CM056496.1:45022709-45597474 GCA_029783415.1 Anisodus acutangulus | reverse complement strand
CTATTCGAGCCTGCTGCGTATGATTAGCCAGCCTTGCGGCGGCAAAAGGATTAGACGTCCCCCATGCTACGGTTCCCTGCGGTCCAAACTCGGTGCCGCTTTAGGTTAGGGAGCTGGACGATAATAGCTCCTGCGCATCCAACTACCTCTAAGAAATAGTGAAGATAAGACAGACGAGTCATTCAACTATAGCAAGAAACGCAATTTCATTGGACTCAACGTGCTGTACATGTAAAAATGTTGGTTTTTTCTTTATTTCCTTTAGAGCACTTGGAATGTAGCAAAATCTTCATTTTTTTCATTTCAGACAATTAAAATTAAAGAAAATACACACACACATACGTCAAGGCAGAAAAACAGAGTTGATCTGCAAATTATATACATATCTTGTACAAGATATAGATGTATTAATACTAATCCTCAATTATAAACTAAATTAAGTCATTCTATTTCATGCACAAAAGGGAAAAGATAACCTTCATGACATGGCCCTGACCCTCTCAAGTCATCAATTTCAGAGATCGATCACTACTTGTCATCAGATATACATCACCACAAAATTTATCCTAAAAAGTAGTTTACGCAGCAGACTTTCTATTTTGGTATGATAAACGAAGGTGTTATACATAAAATCGAAATAGAATGATTGAAATAAAAAAGGACTATTAGGGTGTTATGTAATAGAAGGATACTTATTAAAATGAAAGGTAAGCATTATACAACGGTCGTAAGACCAATAATGTTATATGGAAGTTTATATTGGGCTGCTATAGTCCAATTTATCCACAAGATGAATATCATAGAGATGTGAATGCTAAAATGGATGTGCAATCATAAAAGACTAGACAAGATTAAAAATGGCCACATGAGAAGATGCAGGTAGCACACATCAAGGATAAAATGAGAAAAGACCATTTGAGATGGTTTAGTCGTGTCTTGGGTCGATCACCATATGCACCATTTTATAGGTGTGAAACCATGGTGGGTGAAAGGTGTTAAAGAGAACGGGGTACACCTAAAATCACATGGAAAAGTTATCTTGAACTATCTATAATTTCTTGAAATCCATGCAAACCTGGCGATAAACAGGGAGGTGAAACCGATTAGTTGAGAATATGTTTTAGCATGTTAATGCGTTTGCTTTAAGTCCTATCTTTTCTAGGAGTCTTTCAGCCGTATCAGAAATTTCTATGCCACTAAAAGATATAATAAACTTCTAATACTATGCTAGAAAATATTTTTCTATTTTTTCATGTTTAGTTGATAAAATATTTTAGAAAAATCATCTCTAGGTAAATAAATTCCTTAGAAATAAGGAAAATGACTTCCTTAATAGACGTAGAGAAAGCAAATTTCATAAGTGACATTTCAAGTTCATTGTCTCCTTCACACCCACCCAACACCCCAACCCCTACCCCTTGACCATTCCACCTCGTAACCCCACTGCATAAATAATTTTGGAATAATAATTTTTTACTTATCAAACACACCTTTTGTATAATATTAATTCGAGATGAGTTTAAATAGAGCGACATGATCAACAAGGAATCATATAGCCGATTCCAACTTACATGTGATTGAGGCATAGTTATTATTGTAGAAGAGTTTTGCTATTTGTTCCGGCTTTCAATTGATCGAACTAGAGGTCATTTTAGGCATATAACAACTTCTGATGGTTTTTAAGCAATTTGTCTGCAGGCTAGTAAGTTGGTACCATGGGACCAGGATCAAAATGCTACAGAAATTGAAAGGAGAATCTCCATAATAAATTTCAACTTTTGGCTCCACTTCTGCTAACTAATAAAGACTTGGGATGATGTTATGAATCAACCCCGGCCCAATATGATTACGGATGCCATAGAAGCAGTTATTGGGCCAAGAAGAAGTAATAGGACCAAAAGGCCTTCGCATAGGTTGATTTGGGACCAAGCCCGATTAGCAACTAGTTAAAAGGGACAAAGGTTTAGAAAGAAGGATCATGCGTATTGTGTATTGTGCTTAGGCAACTCTATGCTTCTCATCTCCTTCTTTGTTACTGTTTCATTGTTAGTTTAAATTACTCTCCAGGTTTTAGTTCAGCGGTAAGAACACACTTAATATGTGGATTAGATGATCATCACAAGTTTGAATCCTACCACGAATAAAAATATGATATTTTCTATTTTTTAATTTACATGACACATTTTTTTTAGTCAATTCCTAAAAAAAATGACGCATTTTCTTTGACAACAATTTAAGTTTAAACTTTACATTTTACGCTTAACGAAATGATTTATAGCTACACAAATATCTTTAGTTTATTTTAAACCACAAGATTCAAAAGTCTTCATGTATTTCTTAAATTCTATGTCAAATTAAAGACTTTCATATAAAATGAGACGAAGGGAGTAGTATTTAAGTATAGAAAAACAGAGGAATGAATCTATTATCCACTGAGCGTAGAATCCTACGTGTCCTCTAAGGATTTCTATTTATAGAAAAAAGAAAAAGCTAAATCAACTATTTGGAGTTGCACCCGACACCTTCTGTGTCTTCACGAGTATGACACTGTAGTGTACATAGGAAGCAAATGCAGTAATCTGTCCCAAAAATTAGAAGTTCTTTCAATAAAAATATAAAATCAATAGGCAACACAAGGACACTATAATACAATATAGGGACAAGTTTCATGGTTTCACCAAAGTCTGAATTCAACATTTCTTAATTGCAATATATCCTGAGTCCGTTTAACTCCAAAAACAAGCAACTTTTACTAAACCAGCTGGTAAAAGTTCAAAAATATTTCCATTTTTGCTATATATGTTTGATGTTTTTCTGTTCTATGATCCAAACCAGTAAAGGATAACTGTGAAAGCTGTGTTATTGCTTAACCATCATTCACATGGAAATGTCCAGTCATCACCAGGAGGCAAAAAAAAAAAAGGCTCTTAATGGTATCCAACTTTTCACTTAACTGTGCAAGTTGAAGGTGTCAGGCTATCAATATTAAGCAAATGGCAACAATTATTCCAAAATAAGTTATAGGAAAAAAATATTATTTAAAGCTAAAATTGAAAAAAGAGCATTTTAAAGTAAGTTTTTTTATTATAATAGAACTTACTTTTAAATGCTTTTTTCAATTTTACCTTCAAATAATGTTTTTTTCAGTACATGAAAATAAATCGGAAGTTTTTCTAATTATGTTGCTCGAACTTTTTAAAAATGTCTTCAGGGTCAGATCCTCTAAAAGTAGTGTATTTTTTGAAGATCCGACACGGGTATAGAAAAACTCCTCAAACCTATTTTTCAAAATTCAAATTCTATATTTCAAGTTTGAAATTGAAATAATTGTTTAAGAGTCCCACATCAGTTGTTTAAGGGATGAGTGATCTCTTAATATAGTCTTGGACAATCCTCCTCTCATAAGCTAGCATTTGGGGTTGAGTTAGACCAAAAATTTATTCTTTACAGAGTGTCAGAGTAGAACCATCTACATTCTTATTTCCCGGTATTGGGCCCCTATATTAAAATTGTTCACGTTCTAGATGTCCAGTCCTGGGCGTGAGGAGGGGTAAGAGTCTCACATAGGTTGTTTAAGGGATGGTGGTCTCTTTATAATAATTTGAGGTCGAGTTTGCCCCAAAATTTATTCTTTATAATAATTTGGGAAATTTCATAAACAAACCGTTAATTAAATAATCTCCCAAAATTTCAAACCTTGGAACCAAACGGGTCGTATAACATAAGAGTAAATTCCACAAAAGGTCACTTGTGTATTGAGACTTGCCTATAAATATCACTTTTATTTCTTTTAGGACTAGAATGTCACTCAATTATTTCCTCATAATATACTAAACACACAAAACTCACAAAACTCTATCCTAATTGACATGTCATGTCACATAAAATTTTATTTTTTAAATAATAAATTTATTTAACTCATCAAATCCATTTACCTCAACCCAAATCCATTTAACCAACCAACTCATGTTTTATACTCATTTAACCCGATTAGAAAATATCAAATGAGCGTAGCTTTTATATCCGATTTTGGAACTTTTTCATTTTGCACTCTTAACGTATACTTCCTTTTATGATTCACTTCGTATCCTATTTTTTTTACAATATTCACCCTAATCTCTGTATCGTCTTACAAAATCATTACAAATATAATCATAAAAGATTTCTTTTGTTTTATCATTTATAAGGGTAAAAATGGGAAAATCAGTTCATGAAATTCTCCAATGAACAATACTCCTCAATGGAGTATTTTATATATGCCATGTTTACAATTGATAATTAAAGGTTTAGATTAAGTTCATTATTCATTGTCAATTATTCCTTTTTAATGTTTAAAAGAGTGAACAAAGAAAATGAAAAAAAAAACACCAATATATTTACATGAACTATGTAACTGTTGGTTCATCTACCAAAATGGATTTTCCAGATTCATTATTTTCTTTAAAAAATTATAATAATATTTTAAGTTATGTACTGGATTGGTTTTTAACACAAATGACATATATAAAACACTTCATTCATTCAGGAGTACTGGACAGAAGACTAAGGAGGTCGGTTCCGTAACTGGGGGTCCCATTTTTATCCTTGTAAATAATAAATTTTTTATAAGAAATACAGATATTAGGGTGCATATTGTTAAAAAAAAATAAGATAGGAATTAAATCACAAAAGGGAATATACGTTAAGAGTGAAAAATGTAAAAAATTTAAAATCGGATATAAAAGCTACGTTCCTTTGATATTTTCTAACCGGGTTAAATGGGTATAAAAATCATGAGTTAGTTGGTTAAATGAATTTGGGTTGAGTTAAATAAATTTATTATTTAAAAAATAAAATTTTATGTGACATGACATACCAACTAGGAGAGAAGGAGGATTTTGAGTATTTAGTATATTCTAAGAAAAATAGTGATAGTTGTGTGACATTTTAGTTCTAAAACAAATAAAATTAATATTTGTAAACAATTCTCAATACATGTATTACCTTTTGGGGAATTTACTTTATAACATAACGGGCAAGAATTTTCTTTGAGATAACCATATTATTGTGCATCTTTTAAAAATATTACTCCCTTTTGTCAATTTAAAATGTTTGGCACCGCTCATTTTCTATAGTACTAAAAATTTCAACACTCATTTATTAAACTATACAAATTTTAAATTTTGATGTGATGCTTTTTCTAACTTTTAAATCATTACCTTAGTATTTTATTCCATCGACACTAGAATAGTATGAACGTCATTAACACTATAAAACACAAAAAATATCTAACAAAATACCTTCACATAAAATAAAAGGCATAAAGTGCTATCTTCTTGGTAGGAGGTTAGATAATGCAATAAAATTGGCCTAAAGTAAATACACTGCGGTTTTCTCAGTGTATAACTTAAAATCAACGTGAAACTAACTCAATCACTCGAGATGTGCAATAATTTTGACACTAGACATATAGGCAATCACTTTGACTATTTCACCGGGTGAGATATATAATAATTTTGACGCTAGATATACAAATAGGTGCATTGACTATTCCATCGAAATTCTGCTATTTCTTACCAATATACTTAGTTAAATAGTAATTTTATCGGTCAAAGCTTAAGCAAATAGTAAGTAATCATCTACTAGTACTTTTTGTCTCGAGTAAGCTTGAAGCATGATCTTGCAGTAAAAGACTCCAACTAGTTTTCCTAATAAGAAAGTAACTTCCTTTTTTACGATAATAATAACAACGTATCCAGTAAAATTCTACCAATAGAGTTTGGAAAGAATAAAATATACGCAAATTTTATCTCTATATTGGAAGGTAGAGAAACTGTTTTTTATGCGTGAGAACAAAAAGGGACCTTAAGTTTTATAAGAAGATCGTCCCTGTTCACACTTCTACTAGGGGAAAGTCAAATATTTTTCTTTTTTGATCCACAACTAGGATAAAAGTCAATGTGATGTAATGCTAAACTTTTTCATTTCCGGTACATTCATACATTTTTTTTAGCTTCAAGCAATAATAGCAAGTTGTAAGTTAATTAGTAATTCCTCCGGATTAAAAAGTATTCACTTAGTTATTTGCACACCCCTTAAGAAAATATTAATTTCTAAATAAAAATAAATAATTTGACTAAAATGACCTAACTAAATAGGTATTTGGATTTGACCGTCTAACACTTAATAAGGGCAAATCTAGAAAATTAAGGTTAATTCTTTCTTGATTTAGTAAATGGATATTCTTTTTTACTCGAAAATAAAAGCTAAGTGGACACTTTTTTTTATTAGGATGGAGTAATTTTTATGCATGTGTATTGCTGCACTAGTTTAGACCTTTTCATTTTTTGTATTAATGCACATCTTTATTTTATTACCTAGGGCTTCAGTTACTATAAATTATTAAAACCAACAAAAAAGTTCTCTAACCAACTTTTCACCATTTACCTCTTCGAGATTCAGGTCCTTTTTCATATGTCCAACCAAATTACCAAACTTTAACAAACAAAAACAATTATGAACAATTCTTAACAAATGTTCAATCTTTAATTTCATCACCAAATAAAAACATATTGCTATGAAAACAATAAGACCCATTAGAAGACAAATTGAATGTGCATTTATTGTCAAAAAAACACGAATACCATGCTTTACCCACAGATTTCTACACAATACCACATTGTATGTGGTATGAAAAAAATTAATTGATAAAAATTTGCAAAACTGAATTAGCTAGAGAGATGCAAAACACATATGAACATCTAGAAATTCAATATAGAAACTAATATACGTCTCCACACCGGCCAGAGTACGTGATGGAGATAACAGTTATCAAACTGAATACTCAAAAAAGAATTGCATTTAAACAACCAAATAAAAAGGATATGCATTTAGCTTTCGTGGATATTCTTCTACCAAATAATATTGGGGCAGCACATTTACATTTCAACCATTCTATTTCAAGTTTATGTGTAACATTTTCATATATTATACTATTCTCTTAGAACATCAAGCCCAAATATTTATTTTATTTAGCACAATAATTTTGTCTAATCTCAGTTTAAGTTCACTATTTTTATATTGACTAAGCTCGCGGTGCAATTATTCGGTCTTACTTTTATTTATGATGGTGGTGTTTTGTTCAGCTTACATGCAAGTCAGCTATTCCATCAATTACTTGGCAAGGCCGGATTTAGCTCTTAATGTATGAGTTCATGTGAACTCAATAACTTTCGTTCATATTCTATTTTTGTATTAAAAGATTTACAAAATATTTATAAATAATATTTTATGTTAATATGAGATTATTATAGGAATTCATAAAATTCAAAACATGAATATGTCTATTATACTTGGTTCCTCCCACCAATACCAGTACCAAGTAACTTTACTTACTACAACTTAGACACCCTTGTTGATTTCATCAATTAGCATAAGAACACTATATATCATGAAACTTATCTTGTATTGTATAGCTCATATATAACTAGAGTAAATAACGAGGAGCATAACTAGGGTAAAAAACTACGAGCTTAATGTTGATCCCTAGTATAACTCACGATTATAGGAAACTCTTTTGAATCTTCTTCTAATTTCTCACACTAGTGTTACTCTTTAATACACATCTTTTATGACATTTCTTTTTTGAATGTGAGTTTCTTTCTTCTTCAACACCCATAAACAACCTTTTTAGGTACTTTATCAAAAAAATAAGTTATAATTGTGGTGTTCATGTTATCTTGTGCACACTTTGGTAAATTTTATAGGGTATTTGTTACTTCCATCAATATAGATATCAAGAAACTTTTCCAACAAGACGTGGACTGATGGATAAAATCACCTACTAATATTTTAATCTATGTTGAGATTTGAACTTAAAGACCTCATAGTTTTCAATTTACCCACTTTTTCAATCACGGGTAAGGGTGTCAAATGGGCGAATTGAGCTGAATTTGGGTGGGTTAAAATGAACTGAGTTAATAAATGAGCGGGTAATTGATCCGCTCAATGTTACTTGGGGCATAAACGGGTTGAGGTGAAATGGGCTAAAAAGCGGATCAAAACCCAACTCGCTCAATTTTTACTAAATTTTAATTTCTTTGTTTTTTCTTTTATAATTTTTAGTACCTAATAAAGTTATTATTTTTGTTATTATGACTATATATAACATATCAAATTTAAGAAATGACCCTTTAAAAAAATTATAAGATTTCTCACGAGTCAATTTGGACTACAATCAACCCAATTTTTGATGTTGAACTTAAATGGATTGAGCTAATAAATGGGTGGGGCAATGACCAACCCAAACTTAGCGGGTCATGTACTCATGTAATAAAAATTTCTCACCTCCAACCACTAGGTAAGGGTCGTTTAGCATGCGAAAAATGATGGGATATCCTAGGACTAAGTTTAGAATTATATTTATACTGTATTTGATTGATGGTATAAATTTATCTTGTCTGGGATAAAGTTATATCATCAATCAAATACAGTATAAACTTAATTCCAAGGTTAATCGTAGATATTTGACCTAATTCCATCAAATTTGAAATTATTTTATCTCATATGAGAGATGTGATAAATTAGTTTAAAAATTATAATCCAAAAATATAATTCCGAGATAATTTAATACACGAACCAAATGGTCATTCTTGGGAGCTCATCATATGTTCTCTTTAGGTCTATGAACATCTTATGTAGATCTTTTTCTGTGAGTATGATAATTTTCATCAATCTTCTTAACAAGAAAAAAGGTTATCGATGTACCAAAACATATCCAATTAGTTCTCTATTACTTTTATGGTGACTCAATTCATCATACACCTCATAAGTTTAAATATTAGGAATGGATAAATTAAATTAACCTAAAATCACAAAAAAAAAAAAAAAGGGGGAAAGCATGTAAGCACAAACAGAGAGAGATTCTAGAAACACATATTAAATTAAAATATAGAGATAGACAACAGCAATAATTATATTATATGAAATTAAAAACAAAATGACAGATAAGAAAGAGAAGAGACCTGACTGGTGTGGATAACATCAAAGAGAGAAAAAGATGGAATTGGCTTCTTTTTTTCTCAGAAATATTGCCCCCCTCAACCAATTGGATTCTTCCACTAAATACAACCTCTTTCTCTTTGGATTCCATTCACACCTTTGCCGTTTTTCCGTCTTATCTTCTTAGCAGCAGAGGCGCCGAGTAAGCACTAAGCTTCAAGTGTTAGAGTGGAGAACTTGGAATTTACTGAAAAGCGTAGACTTTGGACGTTTTAACGAGACATAAGTAATATGTGGTGTAGACCCTCTAAGTTTCAACTTTTAATACTCCCAACTTTTGAATATTTAAATATTAATCTAAGAATAGATCAAAGTAGGGAAATTTATGACGAATTTTTTTTAATATAGTATAGTAAATAGAAAAGAAGAAAATGTACAAAAATAAATTCAACTATCAAGGTACAACATTGTGTATATAAATTTGTTGATTACAAAGGTCGCAGGAAACAGTAAATGAGTAACTGCTAAGTATTACAACAAAATGAAATTACAATAACTGAAACTTCAATAAACTTAAAATAAAAAACTGAGATTACAAGCACTTTGATTTGCTGGGTCGAGTGATGACACTCTGTCTTTAAGACAAGATTGCCCCGTATATATCATTTCTACGTTCTGCACAATAGTCTCCCAAGATAAAACAACAACTCAACAAATGAGCAAAGAAAACTCAAGTATTACTTTGAAGAACTTTGAGTAATGAAATGATGCTGAATGTAGGAAGAAGAATTCTATTTTTTTTCGTTTGTGTGTTCTGTAGTCTCAACAATTGAGCAAATGCTTCATTATATAGTTCAAGGAGGGGACTTATCAATTGCCCACATAATTGCTGTTACTGGCCAAGTAATGGCAATTAGAGAGGTAGTAATTCAGTCAAATGAATGGCTCAATTAATGTGCAACTGATCAAATCATTAGTGAGAGTTATTCAGCCAAGTAATGACTGAATTGATGTGCATAATAATGGAGGTTAACGTTCCAAAACCAACATCAAAAGCACAAGTTCTCTGTCCAATTTCATCTTATCTGAAACTTCAGGGACCAAACTGTAAATATGAAGCAATTTGGGTCCAAAAAGAAAGTATCAGAAGAAGCCCACGACCCGAGCCGGGACGGGACGAGCGCGCGTGGGCTTAGCCTCGAACCAAAACACATCTAGGTCTTCCATCCTTCAAACACATGGGTTATCCCTTGGGGTCCCAAACCCCAAACCAATTTTGAGACTTATAAACTAAACAAATCTTCCTTCCCCCACCGATGAAGGAGGATTGGTGTATACCACATTTTCATGCTTCAAACACCTCACTTTGTGGACCAATATCTCTTTCATTTCTCAACGAAATTTGACGATCCTTGGCCCTACGGTCATCTACTTACTTAGTAGATTATGCACGTGTGAAGAATCAAAATCTCCAACATGCGGAACTCTAGTGTTTAAGTCATTAAAGATGGTTGGACACAACTCCCACCAAAGACAAATTTCCAACAAAATTCTTAATTATAGAACAAGACCAATATTTTGAAAGAAAAAATAGAAACAAAATGTTTTAGACCATATGAGAACATATTGGGGTAGCTGATTAAAAATCTCATAAGCGTTAAAATCTAAAAAATATATTTAATTATTGAAAATTATTTAATTTAAATAAGAAGTTATTTTTTTAATAAAAGTGTTGATATTGACATTAAATCAATTTGTGCATTTAATGAAAAATTGTTGATCCATTAAAAAGACTTAAATGCTTCAAAAATATTTTTGGTATATTGAAAAAAAATTACTCACCGTCTTTCATAACTACGTGGCTTGAATTAGCCAGGAAAAAAACTCTATTTCCTTAAATGTAGCTTTTCAGAATATCAAATCTTTTTTATGTTTTTGGCGTACATTATTCTTAAAATTTGAATATTTGTTCGCCTCCCTCCTAATCAAATATATATAATAGTAGCCTTGTTGGTTTACAAAAAATTAAAATTTATCGGGTTAAAGAATGGTAATGTATGCCCCCCCCCCCCTTTGATAAGCTTGAGATCACAAGTAGAGAGTCTATTTTCACTTCTAATTCTTCATATATCATTTCTTGAGTTAATTTTATTTCCTTAATTGATGTTTCTTAGTTATGCAGTAAGGCTTGAAATATGCTTCTTCTTACCGAATATCAATAGCCACTTTTTTTTGTTTATCTTTAAAAATCTCTTCAAAACCAGCATGTCAAATTTCAATCCTCATCTTCTTCTTCTTCTTTTTTTTTTTTTTTCAATCCTCATCTTTACTTGCACATGGAGGAGATCAAGCTAGTAGTTTTACTTTTATTTCAACTTCTAATAAGTATTTTATTTATTTTTTATCTTGATATTTTTCTATTTAATTTTCTTGTAATTTTACCTCAAATTTATTCTTTTCAGTCAAGAGTTGTCGGAAACAATCTCTCTACCCATAAAAATAAGAATAAAATTTGTATACATCCTACATCTTCAAACTTCACTTACGGAGTTATGGATATATCGTTATTGTTGTAATGAAGATGTGAGATGGTTAATAAGTACTTTTTAATATACATACTAATACTTAACCTAATGATAGAAGAGTAGGGAAATTTATTAAGAAATTTTAAAAAGTGTAGTAAATATGAAAGAAGAAAATGTACAAAATGATTCTACCATCAACAACAACATAATATCCCGTGAAATCTCACAATGTGGGGTTTGAGGAGGTAGAGTGTCTTGGTAGGTAGAGTGACTGTTTTCGAGAGAAAATGATTCTACTATCATGATACAATATTAGGTATACAATAGGTTCTAATTTATTAAATTATTAATTATAGAACAACGCCAGTATTTTGAAAGAAAAATTAGAAATAAAATAGCATATGAGAGCATATTTGGCTTGATTAAAAATAACTTATAAGCATCAAAATCTAAAAAATACATTTAATTACTGAAATTAATTTTATAAATAAATATTACGTGTTTGAATAGATTTGTGTTGACATTAATAATAGATCATTTTATCCGTTTAATGAAGGGGATTTTTGGAGTAATTGGTAAAGTTGTTGCCATGTGAGCAGGAGGTCACGGGTTCAAGCCGTGAAAACAGCCTCTTGAAGAAATGCAAAGTAAGGTTGCGTAAAATAAACCCTTGTGGTTCGGCCCTTCACCGTACCCCGCGCATAGCGGAAATTTTATGCACCGGGCTGCCCTTTTTTCATCCATTTAATAAAAAAGTGTTGATCTATTAAAATGACTTAAATGCTTTTTGGTACGTTGAAAATAATAATAAGAACTATAAAGCTGGAAATAAGAACGGTGATGTGGCATGCCTCATTGGTCAGCATCACTATTTATCTTTTTTCTCATAATTTTGGAGTTTTTCCTCATTTTTTATCCAAAAACCTCCAAGAAATTAATATCTCTTTCCTCGTTAATTCTCTAATTAAACTTAATAGTTGATGCATATTGAATGCATGTGTTTCTTCATCTTCCCCTCCCTATAATACCCCATAAGACTCGGTGGATATATATATGGGGAAAGAGATATTAATTTTTGGAGGTTTTTGGGATAAAAAATGAGAATATATATATGTGTGTGTGTTTAGAGAGAGATAAAGGTCATGTTCTCATAGCATTAATAGTGCATTAGTGGTGTAATTGAAACCTTACTATATTTAATATATATATATATATATATATATATATAGCAAGTCTTACTATATGGGGAATTATAGGGAGGGGAATATGAAGAAACATAGACATTCAATATGCATCAACTACTAAGTTTAATTAGAGAATTAATGAGGAACGAGATTTTTTTTTTGATATTTTTGGGATAAAAATGAGGAAATATATATCTCTTTCCTCATTAATTCTCTAATTAAACTTAGTAGTTGATGCATATTGAAATGTCTATGTTTCTTCATCTTCCCCTCCCTATATATCAACTACTATAAAGGGCATGTTCTAATACCATTAATAGTGCATTAGTGATGTAATTGAAACCTTACTACAATTAATATACAGATTCTTAAGGTTTTTGAATTTTTGTCTAATTTTTAATATAAAATTTAATATATTCTTTAGGTTACACTAAATTAATCTAATAATAATAATCTATATATAACTATAAAGCTGAGAATAAGAACGGTGATGTGGCATGCCTCATTGGCCAACATCACTATTTATTTTTTCTCATAATTTTGGAGTTTTCCCCTATTTTTATCCCAAAAACCTCCAAAAAATTAATATTTCTTTCCTCATTAATTCTCTAATTAAACTTAATAGTTGATGCATATTGAATGTCTATGTTTCTTCATCTTCCCCTCCCTATAATTCCCCATTTAGTAAGATTTGGTATATATATATATATATATATATATATATATATTTATTTATTTATTTATTTTTTGAATGTCTATTTCTTCATTTTCCCCTCCCTATAATTCCCCATATAGTAAGACTTGGTGTGTGTGTATATATTGAATGTCTATTTCTTCATTTTTCCCTCCCTATAATTCCCCATATAGTAAGACTTGGTGTGTGTGTATATATTGAATGTCTATTTCTTCATTTTCCCCTCCCTATAATTTCCCATATAGTAAGACTTGGTGTGTATATATATATATATAGGTCATGTTTTAATAGAATTAATACTGCATTAGTGGTGTAATTGAAACCTTACTACAATTAATATACAGATTTGAAAGGGTGTCAAAAACTACGGAAAGTAAAAACAACTAATGAAATAAATCGAATGCCAATTCTGTTTCCGAATGTCGGCAATTATGTCGTCCGACACCAGTAACAACACTTAGCAAAACAAAAACTTTAAAAAGTAAATGCAGCAGAATTTAAAGAACACAAATGTTTAAAATTTTCATAAGTTATATATATTATATAACTTATGAATATATAACTTATGATGGTCAATGACCAAATATATTGTATATATATTATATATAAAATTACAAATTCCTTTCTTTACAGATTTACAAGATAAAATGGAAAGGAATTAAAAGTTGAAGTCGCAGAGGACTTCTGCCTGAAATATCTAACTAAGTAGACATAGATAACCTCTCATTACAATCGCTCCATACAAAACTAATAAATAATCTAAACAACAATTGTAATTTTAGACAGAATGTTGTCGACACACTCACGCAACACTTGTGATCTAGGTTTCTGAGATGAAATTCCGAGAGCTCTCTTGGTATTTTTGCAATCTAATTCTGGATGTCGATTCACTGTAGTAGCCTCTCTATTTATAGTAGAGGGTCTTCCTTGAAAAAATCATCGATCCGTTGAGAAGGTTGAGAGAAAGGTGGGCAGCTGGTGTGTTTGTTGGAGAAGATGATGGAGTAAAATCCTATAACATCTTTGACTTGTTCCTCACGCAAAGCAATATCCTTGACTCGTTCTTCCCACGTTTTTCACCGGCTCCTTTTTACCTTGCCAAGTCATTTTTACTTCATAGTAATACTTACAAAAATATTACTTCATTCCGTGAAGTAAGGCAAAACTGTTTTTCGAAGATGTTGGTCCGAATATTATGACATTTGTCCCAACATTTTTATGTATTCAAATCAGTAATTCAGAAGATATGTTGGGTCAAATGTCACAACACCAAACCCAATATTAACAATCTCCCCATTTTGCCTTTCTTCACAAAACACATTACAAAATGTACAAACGACTTAGTGCATTGTCACAGATGTTGTCCAACACCTGTGATTACTGATAAGCTCCCCTTTAACCTGTGATGGCATATAAGCAAAACTTGTGTATACCAAGTCATAGGATTAGAAAACAATATGTGCACATATATATACACATATCATCAAATATACACAACACAAAGAGAAAGAACCCATTGTTAGAATAAACCATTATAAAAAATAAACATCCACATCAACCATTAACCAATACAAAAAATAGTTCATAATCCAAACAATCATAAACCAAACATTAAAAGCTCATGGTGCAGCACATCAGCCCGCTTTTTCCTGTCTCATTATGCAGCAACAACTTTCTACTTATGCATAACAACTTCAGCTTCAGCCCTCAGCCTTAGCCTGTTCATCAACAACTTATTCCTTTTGCATAATAGTATCAACAACTTCTTCAGCAGCAACACCATGTGCACCTTCAGCCTCTTCCCCATGCACAGAAGAATCTACCCATTTTGTGAAGAGAGTAATAGCAAAAAATGATCTCTGGCTTGAACCAAGGCATCTCTGACAGCATCAACCTCTGAAATTTATTGGTTAATTTTTGCTATTTGACCCACTAGTCAGTATGTTGACAGGGTTGGCTGTATTGAACCAGTGTTACCCTGAATGTTGATAACATTCTCACATTCTGCTTCCTTCTTCCAAGGCAAGTTAATAACTCTTTCTTTGCTCTTTAAAATTGTCTTGTTTATTGTGTAAAAGTCATAAGCCTTTCCTACAGTATCCTCTCTCTTAGGTTCAAATCTTTGGGTAGTCAAGATTTGGTAGATTAGAGAGGGAAATGGAAGGACTAAAGTTGATTCTTTTTCAGCCAAGTTGGCAACTTGATAAAAGATCATCTTTCCTAAATCAACTTTTAAGCCTTTCCCAATTTTAAACAATAGGGAAACTTGTTCAGATGTCACAACTGACTCATTCAAGGAAGGAAGCCAATTGTGAATAGTAATTTTGTGGAGGATGAAAAATAAGGTCGTTAGTTTTGAAGTTGGCATCTAGGGATCCACTTTCTCATTATACCTCCAGTGAGTTATTCAATCATTTTATCCCTATTTTCTGTCACTTGTTCTGCATCTCTAACTCTCTCTTCATCATTAAGATCCATACATTGATTTATAATAGAGGGTGTAAACTGATAAATCTTGTTATAGAGATATATTTTTCCAAAATTTTTTGAGGAGACATCCTCTAAAGCAGGACTCAAATTAGCATAAAACAACCTAATCACTTCATCAGCTAGGTTTTTTTTATGTGACAGTTTTGAGAAGCTGTCTATCCTTGAGGAATTCTACCAAGCTATATTCAGTACATGAAGTAATATCTAACACTATCTTAGGTCTAATTACTATATTCTTGTACCAGTCCCGTTTATCATATTTAGCTTTAGAATTTTTCTGAGAAATCACATACCTCAATATCTGAATCAGACATGGCTGAACTCTCAGATTTGGTACTGCTGGAGGGTGTTGTTGTATGTGCCTTTGCAGATGTTGACTGAAATGTTGTAGCATCAGTGGAAACATTTGGATCAGCCCTTGTTCTAATACTCCTGGGAACCCCCTTAGGTAAGAACTGTTTTAGGAGAGTTTCATTAGGAATTTCCTCGTCTGCTTGAGGCATGCTGGGTTGTTCAGAAGCAGATGGTACTTCCTCACTTTCCTCTTTCTCAGTTGAGAACACTAGTCCGAATCACCACTTGCACTGCTCGAGTAAGAGGTTTTAGATCTTTTGCTGCTTGAACCTTCATGGACTATTTTCTCAAACATCCAACTCGATCGACGAGTAGGAAAGGTAGAGGACCTTGGTCTTTTACCCAAAGATGAAAAATCAAAAGTTTGATCAACATATATAGGATTGCTATTATATCTCGGGTAATTAATATCTAGAGGTTCATCATCGCCTCTAAGAACTATTGCAGTACACCGATTTTCAGGTAGATTTAAGGAAGAAGATAGGCCCGGTTGTTGAGGGGTATTATGCTTGAGTTTTTTCGATTCTGATGAAGGGCTAATGCTCATGGGAGTGTTGGGTGGGATGTTGGTTGACATTTGTTCTGACATTGGAGAGATTTCCACAGGTAAAGCTTGAGGAGAGGGTTTTGAGATTGAGATTGGAGTTTGATTTGGTGATTCCATCGGGTAATAGAATGTATACCTGATGTGATTTTCTTTTTTTTTTATGAGAAAATTCAAAAATTCAAAAATGATAGCAAATGAGAGGAATATTTATATACATGGCTAACCTTTCTTAGCAACAAAAATCCCTTAGTTTTAGATGTTTCATTTTTACACAATAACTTACACCTAAAATATTGGGATAAACATCACGGTAGAAATAAAATATAATCTTATTATTTTAAAATTTAGAAATTCTTGTAAACAAGGCATATAATAGGGAGTAGGATCTGATATTTCAACGATCAGATAAGCACAACATCCCAACACATATCACATTATGAAAATGTCAACAGCAATGTTAGCAACATTTTGGACGACACAAATATTTTGAACCCACAAGAATTTTTAGTTTTGGCAACTAACCAAGACACGTTTTATATGCACTTTATGAGTTTGACCACTGAACCAATGTAACATTTTTCCATCGTGTCCTTGGTCTAATCATATAACACATATAAAGATTTTTTCATGTAAAAAATAAGAATATTTTTATGGTATTCTCAAATCTCTTTTGAAGCACTCGATACAACTATATAATATGAACGATATCTTTTCATGGTCTTTGCCCATTTTTCACAGTTGGCAAATATTTGTAAAGGCTTTGCCTTATTTTGATACTCACGGTATCACATTGAAAACATATTCTTATTGAAGGATCATGCTTGTGTGACCAAAAGTTATGCACTATACAACAATAATAATCAGTTAGTGATATAACATAGGTAAATGTCACCCGAAATGTTAGATAACGTTTCAGTCGACATTCACCAAAATTGCCTTCTTTTTAGAGATTACAAAGACCAAAAGATTTCTTCAAACTAGAAAACCTCTCATGGTCCAAAGCTTTTGTAAAAATATCAGCTAGTTGATGAAGAGTGTTAACATGTTCAATTTTAACTAGCTGTTTTCAACTAAATCTCTTAAAAAGTGATGTCTAATATCAATATGTTTTGTACGTGAGTGCTGAACTGGATTTTTGAAAATATTTATAGCACTCAAATTATCATAGTACAAAATCAAAATATTGCTAGTAAATCCATAGGAGTCTAACATGTGTCTTAGCCATATTAATTTAGAGCAACAACTTTCAGCTGCTACATATTCAGATTCAGCAATTGAAAGTGAGACACAATTTTATTTACGACTATACCATGAAACAAGATTATTACCAAGATAAAAATATTATTCACTTGAACTTTTTCTATCATCCATATCTCCAGCCCAATCTGAGTCACTAAATCCTATTAAGTTAGGATTAGTGTCTTTGAAATACCAAATTCCCAACTCACATATGCCAGCAACATATCTAATAAGACGTTTCACGACACTTAAGTGGATATTTTGGGACAGACTTGAAAATGTGCACAAACACAAACACTAAACATAATATATGGGCGACTAGCAATAAGATAAAGAAGGCTATCTATCATATATCAATATAATGTTGGGTCGACATTTTCACCAACATTATCCTTACTTACCTTCTGCGATGAACCCATTGGCGTTTTCATCTGTTTAGCGCTCTCCAAACCAAATCTTTTAACTAGATTCTTGGCATATTTACTCTAAGAGATGAAAATTTCATATTCACTTTGCTTTATCTGCATGCCTAGGAAAAAAGTTAATACCCCAATCATGCTCATTTCAAATGTTGATGACATAGCTTCAACAAATGAATTTAGGTACGACTGTGAGGTCGACCCAAAAACTATATCATCCACGTAGATTTGAGAAATTATAATATCTACATTGTATCGTTTAATAAATAAAGTACGATCATCTTCGCCATAGTTAAAAACAAATTCAATAAGAAAGTTAGTTAAACTACCATACCATGCATGAGGGGCTTGTTTCAACCTATACAAAGCCTTTTTGAGCTTGTACACATAGTGTGGATGGTAAGGATCTTCAAATCATTTTGGTTGTTCAACATAGACTTCCTTATCTAGATAACCATTCAAGAATGCACCTTTCACATCCATTTGGTGTAAAGTAATTTTCAGACAACAAGCAATAGCAAGTAAAAGTCTAAGTGACTCAATTCTAGCCACAGGTGTCAAAATTTCGTCATAATTGATTCCTTCAACCTAGGAATAACCTTGTGCAACTAGACGAGCTTTGTTTCTAACAATTGTTCCCAATTCGTCTGATGTATTTTTAAAAATCCACTTAGTTTCAATTACATTTGTATTATTTGGACGTGGAACTAAGTCCTAGACTTCATTTCGAGAGAATTGTTCAAGCTCTTTTTGCACTGCTTGAATCCAAGAATTATCTTTGAGTGCTTATAAAATATTTTTTAATTCTAAAGTAGATATAAAATAAGAAATGCTAACCTCTTGGTATATGGTAGACATACACACATACCTTACCATTTCTCTGTAGTTGAGTGGTTATTTCCCTCTTGTTTTAATTCCTTCAAAAACTCCCCCTATCACTTGGCCCGTTGGATGATTCTTCTTAATCCTTTATGAGGGGTCCCAACGAACTTGGTCTAACAATTCAGCACTTGACTCCCCATCTGTGGCCTATGTGGTCTCTATAGTTGTTTCGGATGTTGCTTCAGGTGTGACAACAATTGTGGCAACATCCAATTCTTCTACAATCTGTGGACTTTCCATTGTATCTATAATGTTATTTTCAATAGTTTTTCTGAAACATTAGAAAGATCATCAAAGATAACATTTACAGACTCTTGTACATTTATGTATCTTAGATTGTATACTCGATAAACATGACTATTTTATGAATAGCCAACAAAAATTTCTTTATCACTCTTAGAGTCAAATTTTGCCAAATGATCTCTATCATTTAAAATATAACAAATACACCCAAAAATATGAAAGTAACGCAAGTTTGGTTTTTCTCATTTACAATCTCATAGGGTGTCATCTTTGTTCCTGGCCTTAAATAGACTCTATTAGTGATGTGATTGGCAATATTCAAGGCTTCTGCCCATAAACGTTTAGACAAATGTTTAGAACTAAGCATCACTCTAGCCATTTCTTGTAATGTCATATTCTTCCGTTCTGCAACTGCATTCCATTGAGGAGTTTTGGGGGCATAAAACTCATGAAAAATTCTTTTTTTCTCAAAAAACAATTGAAAATGAACTATTTTCAAACTCCTTTCCATTGTCGGATCTAACCCGAAAAATAGGAGAATAGAATAAATTTCTATTTATAGAATGCAAGATTTTAAACATGTCAAACATTTATGATTTTTATTTCAAAAAATATATCCAAGAATATCTAGAAAAATCATCCACTATCACAAAGGAATACCTCATGCCTCCTAGACTGTCTACTTCAATTGGACCCATTAAATCCATATGTAATAATTGAAAATAGTGAGACGTACCTGAATGTTGTCCATCGTGTTGGACAATATTATGAAAGACACGGGTTTGCTTACCTTTCAAACAATCTTCACAGACAGTTCTACTTTTATGACTATGTTTGGGTAAGCCTCTAACCGCTTCATATGAGACCAATTTTTCTAAATGACGGTAGTTGACATGGCCTAACTTTTGATTTCATAATGTTGTGTCATCGATCTTAGCATTGTTGCATGTTTCTTGTCTTACAACAAGATATAAATTGTTACATGTTCTAGTACCTGTCATGACACATATATTGGCTTCATTCGTAACATTACATGCATTCTTTTTATATTTTATCTCCAGATCGTCATCACACATTTGACTTATACTAATTAAATTAGCCATTAATTCCTCAACGTGTAAGACATTCCTTAAGGCTGGAAAACTAGGAACATTCAAGATCCCTTTTTTCAATTATTTTGCTTTTACTGTTACCTCCATAAGTCATGTTTCCTCCATTAAATGACTCATAGTTCCTCAGAAATCCTTTTGTACCTGTCATGTTTCCTCCATGCACGAATATCAATTGATTTGATATGCGAACGTAGGCGAATCTTTCAATAGGCATAATTTGATCCATCTAAAATAGGAAGTCTACCAATAGTCGGATTTGCCGGATCCATAGATTATGACAACATGACCAAGCACTTATTATGTTAAGTGTCGGCTCTGTTATCACTTGAAAAAGTGTCAAAAACTAAGGAAAGTAAAAATAAGAGTAAATGCAGCGGAATTTAAAGAACACAAAGGTTTAGAATTTTCATAAGTTATATATATATTATATAACTTATGATGGTCAATGACCAAATGTATTGTATATATATTATATATAAAATTACAAATTCCTTTCTTTACAGAATTACAAGATAAAATGGAAAGAAATTAAAAGTTGAAGTCGCAGATGACTTCTGCCTGAAAAATCTAACTTAGACATAGACAACCTCTCATTACAATCGCTCCATACAAAACTAATCTAGAATCTAAACAACAATTGTAATGTTGGATAGAACGTTGTCGACACACTCAGACAACACTTGTGATCCAGATTTCTGAGATGAAATTCCGAGAGCTCTCTTGGTATTTTTGCAATCTGATTCTGGATGTCGATTCACTGTAGTAGCCTCTCTATTTATAGTAGAGAGTCTTTTTTTAAAAGCTCATTGATCCATTGAGAAGATTGAGGGAAAGGTGGGCAACTGGTGTGTTTGTTGGAGAAGATCATGGAGTAAAATCCTCTAACATCTTTGACTTGTTCCTCACGCAAAGCAACAACCTTGACTCGTTTCTTCCCATGTTTTTCACCGACTCCTTTTTACCTTGTCAAGTCATTTTTACTTCATAGTAATAATTACAAAAATATTACTTCATTCTGTGAAGTCAAAACTATTTTTCGAAGATGTTGGTCCGAAAGTTATGACATTTGTCCCAACATTTTTATGCATTCAAATCAGTACTTCAGAAACCCAACATTAACAAGATTCTTAAGGTTTTGGATTTTTGTCTAATTTTTTACTATAAAATTTAATATATTCTTTAGGTTACACTGAATTAATCTAATAATATATATATAACTATAAAGCTGGAAATAAGAAGGGTGATGTGTCATGCCTTATTGGCCAACATCACTATTTATTCTTTTTCTCATAATTTTAGAGTTTTTTCTCATTTTTTTATCCCAAAAACCTCCAAAAAAATAATATCTCTTTCCTCATTAATTCTCAAATTAAACTTAATAGTTGATGCATATTGATTGTCTATGTTTCTTTATCTTCCCCTCCCTATAATTCCCCATATAGTCAGACTTGAAGCAGAAACGAGAAAAATATCGATCTGAAAAACAAGCAACACGAATCAGGGAGTATGCATTTTATATGGACGACTTGAAATAACAAATTATTCACAAAAGATAGGTTGTATTTAATTTATATTTTTTTCGTTTTTTATATTTCTTTTTGTTTTCTTCTTTTAGTCTTTTAATTTTATTTAGAGAAATGAAAAAATATGAATCTTGTGAAACATAAGAGTCGAGAAATTATACTAAAAAATATAATTAATTAAGAAGAGGTCCCCAGAGGAAGAAGAAAAAAGAGATCATATCTCAAGTTTACATTCCGATAATTTTAACATTATCATCTTTTTCTTTTTCATTAAACTTCTTTATACCATTTTACTTTTTCAAGTTCACATATACTGATTTCTTATATTGGTTATTTCATATTTAACCTAAAATATTTTTATAGATTCTCTTTTATGAAATTTTTGTGATAATAAAAAATAGTTCCCTTTTATAAAAGTAATTAATGACATTAGTATCCAACTTTATTTTAGTGTTTTTTCATAACTGCGTGAAGTACGGACACGTACACTAGTATATAATATAAAGCTAGACATAGATAAGGTGATGTGACACCTCTTTATGACCTCCATTAACATTTATCTTTCTTCTCATTTTTTGACCTTTTTCTCTTCATTTCTCTATTTTTTAAATAAAATATAAAATTAAAAGTTGCATCCCTCTATCAATAATAAAGACTCACTCACCATTTAAATAGCAAGTCATCACATGTATTTCATATTCTGTAACAGTTTTCTCTAATGAATCATCCTATTTGTAACTGTTTTTCAATTTTCGTAACCTCTAGCTACTTACAATAATCTATATCTATATATATTATAAAATTAGGAATGAGAAAATCAAGAATCCTATTTCTCTTTTCTTTTCTTTTTTCCTTTTTTTACTTTTTTTAAAATTTATATGCAATATTAGAAAAAACTCAAAAGTTACTCATTTAACCCTCTTAATTATTCTACCAAAAACAATGTCTCTTAATTATGTTAAATGTGCTATATTTAACTCTTTATATAACATCTTTAAGAGAAATTCTTATTAATTTTTCTAAATAACTTCAATATTGTATTTAATCTTTTTGTAGTACATTTTTTTTTTTAATCTTTGTCTAATCTTTTATAACAAAATCAATATATTCTTGAGGTCTTCATGAATCTATTGTTAATAAATTTCAAGAATAATTATCACTTTCTAACCTTTCATATTCCTTGAATGGGAGGAAGAAGAATCCCTACCATCATCGAATTTAATAGTAATTAGATTTTAATAGCTCTTAAATAACCTTTAAGTGGATGATAATCTTTTTGTAGTACATTTTTTTGGCCTTTTGTCTAATCTTTTGTAACAAAATCAATATATTCTTGAGGTCTTCATGAATTTATTATTAATAAATTTTAAGAATAACTATCATTTTCTAACCTTTCATATTCCTTGAATGGGAGGAAGAAGAATCCCTACCATCATCAAATTTATTAGTAATTAGATTTTAATAGCTCTTAAATAACCTTTAAGTGGATGATTAATTTTTTTTATCCATGTGAAGTCTTTAATGTCCCAAATTGCCATCATTTTAGTTTGTGTTAGTAATCGATCTTGGCACTCTCCTTTTCAAGATGTTCTTCTGAAAATTAAACAAGTCATGATTTTTTTACACTATTGTGCAGGTGCTGAATTTTTTTTTATGGATTCTTTATCTAATGCATAACCACAACTTATCACATTTATCTCATCCGTGTAGTAAATTTCTGGTAAGTGTTTCATTTTCATTTTCAAACTTATTTTGTGTTATTCTTCTCTTTTGTGTTAATCCATGTCGATCCCTACATTTTTATAATTCTTGCATATGACAATCTACTTTTGTTCTTTCTTTTTCTTTTGTGTTAATCAAACTCTACGTTTGTTGACATGTAACATAAAAAATGGGGCTCTAGGATTGTGGCAAATAAAGATATCAAGCGATAAGAGTTTGTTATAGAGTACGTTGGAGGTGAAGTTCTTCGTCCATTTTTAGTTATATTGAAGTATTATTTATATTTTGTGCATTCTGAATTTTATTCAATAAGAAAATATACTCACGCTGTAGTTATTGATGATAAAAGTATTTGAAGAATGTCTTCGAAAAATAAAGTCACAACGGAGAATAAAATTTTAATAGTATTTGCGGGAAATCAGTGAGGATATGGTGATTGATATCACTTACAAAGACAATAAATTCAAATACATTAATAATAGTTGTTCTTAAAAATACTGAGATGCACAAATGGTATACGAATAACTATATTTGATCGTGCAAGACCTGTGGAGAAGGACAAATGCTATATTTATTTGGAGTGATAGAGTAATTAGTAATTAATATTGTAATTAGTAATTATTATAATTGATTTTAAAATCATATGTAAATGATAAGTAAATTAGCATTAAAGTGGATAGATTAGATGACATGATATTAGCATAATCATATCTTATTAGTAGCCTAATTGTAGCCTAAGATGTGGTTGTACTTGGTGTATAATTATCACATTATTAGAAGAATAATATTGAGAAAAATATTCTTACATGGTATCAGAAGATTAGAAAAAAGATCCTACCCTAAATAACTTTACACCAAAAATCGGTCACCCATCTTCCTCCCACAAATCCGACCGACTACCATTTTTTTTTATTTTTTTCTCTTTTTCCGGTCAACAATGTCTGACTCTAAATTCACTTTTCATCCTGCTCTTGCCGTCTCTAACATCAAAACACATATTTCCGTCACTCTTGAGATAAAAAATGTTCATTATGCAACTTGGGCAGTGCTCTTTAAAAGTTGTTGCCGTTCCCACCAGGTTATTCATCACATAATCCCACCAAGAGAAAGGCAAGGAAAATGTGTTAAATACCGATGATGAAAAAGAACTTTGGCTCACTCTTGATGCGACAGTTCTCTCGTGGATTTATGCAACTATCTGTAGTGATTTGTTGCACACAATAATGGAACCTGATTCTACGGCAATGGAGGCCGGAATCGCTTGCGGGATATTTTTCAAGACAACAAAAATTCATGAGCCGTCACGTTGGAGCAAACATTCTCTACCACTGACATGACGAATTTTTCGAATGCGCCGGCGTATTGTCAATGCCTCAAAGTTTTATTGGAACTCAAGAATGTTGGTTCGTTGGTTACCAACAATCGATTGATTCTACAATTGGTTGTCGGCCTTACCGACACGTATAGTGACGTGGGAACGCTTATCCGACAAAGCAATCCTCTACCACTTTTTTACCAAGACCGTTTTATGCTTATTCTTGAAGAGGAGGGTTTCGCCAAAAAGGCCGCAACCGTCTCAAATTCCGTCATGATTGCCACCCCAACCAATGAAGCCACTACCAACTTTGAACCTATACAACAAAATCAGGGACAAAAAGGACGAAATGATGGTAAAAACTGGGATGGAAATCGCGGAAATAACAAAAGTGGAGGCCACCGGAATTTCGGTGGCGGAGGACCCGGCGGCAGGAACAACAGTGGCAACCCCACGGCGGACCAGCCCAGTGGGCCTGGTAGTAGCCTTAGATTGTGCCACCCTACCCATTCCCGATGGGTAATTGGGCCATGCCCACTCCAAGGCTTTCTAGCTAAGCCACTGGCAGTCCACAACATGGCTTTGGGCCACGAAACAGTAGCGGATCAAGCAGTTTTGGGCCATTGCCGACCTAGTGGCAGGAGACCCATTTGGCAGTGGTTAGTCCAACCGATATTGAGTTCGCCATGCACATCATTGGACTTAATCCACCCGATAAAAATTGGTATATGGACTCCAGAGCGACGTCTCATATAACGTCCTCCCAAGGTAATCTCTCATCCTATTTTAATTTGAGCAAAAATAATAATATAATTATCGAAAATGGTCATTCTATTTCAATTTGAGGTTATAGTTCTACTAAATTGTCCCCACCAAACCCACCACTAACTTTAAAGAATTTTCTTCATGCTCCATAATTAATTAAAAACTTGGTATCTGTTAGAAAGTTTACTACTGATAATTGGGTGTCTGTTGCCTTTGACCCTTTTGGATTTTCTACAAAGGATTTTCATATGGGGGCGCTTCTAATGAGATGTGATAGTCAAGGGGAGCTCTATCCAATTACCTCACCCATTCAACGATCCAAGTTACCATCCACTTTTACATCTTTAGCACCTTCGCTTTGGCATGAACGTTTGGGTCATTCGGGAGCACCTATTTTAGCATCTCTTGAATAAAATAATTTTATTTCATGTACTCAAACACGTACTTCTAATAAGTGTCGTTCATGTCCACTTGGTAAACATGTTCAATTGCCATTTGTTTCATCTACTTCATGCACACTTCTGCCTTTTGATATTATCCATTGTGATATTTGGACATCACATGTTTTGAGTTCTTCGGGCCATAGATATTATTTTCTCTTGTTAGATGATTACTATAATTTTTTGTGGACGTTTCCTTGTCTAAAAAATCACAAGTTTTTTCCACATTTCTCAATTTTAAAGCATTCATCAGAAATCAATTTGAACGGGAGATAAAAAATATTCAATGTGATAATGATAGGGAGTTTGATAATAGACATTTTTGGGATTTTTGCAACTCTAATGGTTTAAACTTTCACCTTTCATGTCCCCACACATCCTCACAAATGGGAGGGCGGAACGTAAATACGAACCATCAATAACGTTGTTCGAACATCCCTTGCCCATGCAACATTACCCACCTCATTTTGGCATCACGCACTACAAATGACCACATATTTATTGAACATACTTGCACACAAAAACTTGTCCTATCAAGCTCCTCTAAAAATTATTTACTTACGGAACCCATTTTATTCTCACTTGCGAGTATTCAGGTGCTTATGATATCCTCTTTTTCCATCCACCACAATCACTAAACTTCAACCCCGATCTATTCCTTGCATTTCTTGGGATATCCCTCTAATCATCGAGGTTACAAATATTACGATCTCTCATCCAATAAAATAAATGTGAGTCGTCACAGAATTTTCGATGAAACAAATTTCCCATTTGCCAAAATGCACGAGTCCGGACCCCCTACCTATGATTTTCTTGACGATAGCCTGCCCCCGTATTTGTCCCAACATTTTACGTGCCCAACCGAACCCACTGTTTCGGCCAGCCCAAATATTTTGGGAAACTTGGGCCCCAAAACATTGGCCCAGCCGCGGCACAACACTACCCAACGGACTGGGCCTCCTCTTCTGAACCCACAATTCCCCACTGTACCGTTGCCTCCAGTCCAACTGCCTGGCAGCGGCATGGGCCACAACCCAGTTCACTGCCCAACACTAAATATAGCCTACACATCCGAGTCTCAAAATCACCATTACCTCGTAATCCCACGTTTGCTCTTAATGATCAGAATTGAAAAATGGCTATGAATTATGAATTTAATGCTCTTATTAAAAATAGGACGTGGGAATTGATATATCGTCCTCCTAATGCTAATATAATTTAGTCTATGTGAATTTTCAGTCACAAAGGAAAATCTTATGGTGCTTTTGAGCGACATAAAACTCGTCTTATAGGTGATGGAAAGACACAATAGGTTGGTGTGAATTGCGGTGAGACGTTCAGTTCTGTGGTTAAACCGGCAACTATCAGAACAGTTTTTAGTTTGGCATGTCCACTTCATTAGTTATATGTCAAAAATGCCTTCCTCCATGGCCAACTAAATGAAATAGTATACATGTACCAGCTTTTTGGATACAGGGACTCCAACTGTCCCAATCATGTGTGCCTGCTACAGAAATCATTATATGGGCTAAAACAATCCCCCGGGGCCTGGTACAAACGGTTTGCGGATTTTGTTTCATATATTGGGTTTTCCAACAGCTGTTATGATCACTCTCTGTTTATCTACCGTCAGGGTAATAATATTGCTTATCTTTTTTTATATGTGGATGATATTATATTAACTGCCTCATCAGATGCTCTTCATAAGTCCATCATGTCACAGCTTGGCTCTAAATTTGCTATGAAGAATCTAGGGCCACTACACTACTTTCTAGGAATAGTTGTGACACGTCATGCATTTTGTTTATTTTTATCCTAAAATAAGTACGCAACTGAGATTGTGGAACGTGCTGACATGTCCTCCTATAAACCATCAGTAACTCCGGTGGATACTAAACCAAAATTGAGTGCCTCATTTGGCAAGCCATTTGTCGATCCGATACTTTACCGCAGCCTGGCAGGGACCCTGCAGTATCTTGCATTCACCAGATCGGATATTTCTTATTATGTGCAACATGTGTGCCTATTCATGCATAATCCGATGGATGATCATATTCATGCTCTCAAACGCATTGTGCGTTATATTCAGGGTACTATAGAGTATATCTTGCATTTATATCATTCGTTGACATCCACATTTATCTCTTATACGGATGCTGACTGGGGAGGATGTCCGGACACCAAATGTTCCATTTCTGGTTATTGTATATTTCTTGGTGATAACTTGGTATCTTGGTCCTCAAAATGGCAAGCAACGTTATCTAGTTCTAGTGCCGAAGCGAAATACAGAGGTGTTGCCAATGTTGTGTCTGAATCTTGTTGGCTTCGAAATCTTCTCCTAGAACTCCATTGCCCGATTCCGAAGGTCACATTGGTGTACTGTGATAACGTTAGTGCTATCTACCTTTTTGAGAATCCGATCAATCACCAACGCACTAAACATATTGAGCTTTATATCCACTTTGTTCGTGAAAATGTCTCATGCAGACAAGTGCGTGTCTTACATGTTCCGCCGCGCTATCAGACTGCAGATATTTATACTAAAGGTCTTCCGCTGGTATTATTTGAAGATTTTTGGGACAGTTTCAGCATACGCATGCCTTCCGCTTCAACTGTGGGGGAGTGATAGAATAATTAATAATTAATATTGTAATTAGTAATTATCATAATTGATTTTAGAATCATATGTAAATGGTAGCTAAATTAGCATTAAAGTAGATAGGTTAGATGACATGATATTGGCCTAATAATATCTTGTTAATAGCCTAATTATAGCCTAAGATGTGGTTGTACTTGGTGTATAATTAACACATTATTGGAAGAATAATATTGAGAAAAATATTCTTACATGGAGAATAGACTTGTTCATCGGGTCGGGGATCCGCCCGACCCGACCTGAAAAACCAAGGCCAAGATCAGCTTATATCTGATCCGTGAGCCACCTGACTCGTAAAAGCAGGGATCTGTTCATATGTCGGGTCGGGTCAGGGTCATAATTTTTTTCCGTCCGACCGGTCCTATCACCGACCCAAAATTCTTGGAATCTCTCAACATAGAAATAGTGAAAATTGACAAATGACCATTCACAGGTAGATGGCCTTTAGGCCCTTTTCTCGGCTATCTACATTCAAAGGCACCAAAGGAAACACCTCATTACTAGTCAGATAACCTCAGTGTGACCCCTGCCCGAGAGAAGATAAAAAAATTTAGTAAAACCAACCTGGATGAACTTTTGATATTCCACATCCTTGGTTAGAAGAGTGAAACAAAATTAATGAGAGATCTTTATGGTTACAACGTCTTTATCATTAAAGACAGAAACATTGGGAGTACTAAAGAAACTTTAAACAACAATCGTGAAAAAGAAAAAGCAAGAAACAGTAAGCAATATTGTAGTAAGAGAAAACCCTCTTAGCAGAAATGTACTATAGCACCAAATGCACTTCAAAAGATCTCTGACCCGACCGAGGGCCGACTCATGACCCGTAGGATTGCAGTGTTTGCTTACTGTTTTATTTTATTTTGTAGAGTAGATCAGGACCGACCCATGACCCGTAGGGTCTCCGAAGGGTCAGAACCAAGGTCTAAAAATTAAAAAATAAAACAGGGTTAGAGTCGGGCCAGAGTCAGACAAGCAGGAAAAAAAAGTCACCTGACCCGCCTCGACCCGAGTCATGGACGGGTCTAATGGAGAATGTGAAAAAAATCATTTTCTTTTTTACTTTACAATTTCCCCCCTCTATCATGTTTGAGAATTTAAGCTTTTAAATATTCATTGCTAGCTGTATCACTTTTTGCTCCTCTTGACAATAATGTCAACTCTAATGGTGTCAGGTAATTTTTTTCTTTTTATATCCTAAAAATGTGAAATAAGAAACTAAATAAATTTTATATGTACATATTTTATTAAATTCAATCTCAATTAAATTTGTAAAAATAAATATAATTGGTATTTTCTATGACCGCGCGAAACACGGACATGTTTACTAGTCTTTCATAAACTACGTGGCTTGACTTGGCCAGGAAAAAAACCTTTATTTCCTTGAATGTAGCTTTCCAAAATATTAAATCTTTTTTATGTTTATGGACTTCATTTTCTATAAAGTTTGAATACTTGTTCGTCTCCCCTTCTTGATAAGTATAATAGTAGTGTTGTTGGTTTGCAATAAATATTTATAGTCTTAAATTAAATAATGGTCCTAAAAAGTTGATAATCTATCTGTCATTCCTTCACTCTAGTTCATTGTATCTCATTTCTTGAGTTAAGTTTGTCCTCTTATTTGATGATCCATAGCTGTGTAATAAGGCTTGAAATAAGCTTCATCTTACATTAATATTCCGATAACCACTTTCCTTGTTCATTTCTGAAAATATCTCCAAAAGCATCATCTTCGGCTTGAGTCTTGATAATGCCATCAATATTCAATTTACAAGAAATGTTATAAAGTATGTGAAATTCACAATATTTGCTTATGTTAATAGTTTTGTTCAATTGTGCCTCTCTGGTTATTTAATTAAACCAAAAATGTTCTTATTTCAGGGTACTTTACCGAGCATAACTAAAAGACTAATAAGGGCATCCTGGACCTAGACCTACACACATACATTAAGGGCACGTTTGATCCAATTTAATTCTTAACTGCAATTATGCAATAACTTGATTAAATTGTATGGAATTTTCTCACCAATTAAGGCATCACATAGAGCACATTATGAGCTATTTTAGACAACTTAATATGCCATTTTGTACAATTTAAAGTAGAAGTTCTAGGTTAAAGTACAATAATCATAACATCATAAAACAAAAAGATTCATTACATTGCTTCAAATTACAAAATATTTTTATTAAACCATTAAATGCCATTAGATTCCATCAATTTGCGAAATTCGGAGAGATGAGTGGAAGGACAGGTGATTGAGCAATGCTATGATTGTCCCTACCTTGTCCGGAAAATAAGACAATTTTAATCTATTATATATTAAAAACCTTCAAGATAAATTCCTTCAGTCCGTAATTATTCTTAATTAATAAGATAAAATACATGTTCTGAATTATTGAAATCTAATGGGATTAGCTGATTTGATGGAATGTAAATATATTTTGTGGTTTAAAGAAATTTATAAATTTAATTATGTTACTTCAAGCAATATAACTGATTCGTCATACTATTCATGGAGATAGTAGTTCCGGTCCCTCCGCACTACTATCAGTAAATCACAGGACGTGCCTGAATGATCAGAGTTTGAGAACAGAGCAACTGATATCACCTACAAGGTCTTACCCCAGAAGAGAACAAATTGCTCTCACCAGGATTCGAATCCACGCTGCAAGCCTCCAGCTGGATTTTAAGTTACCCTCCTTTGTCATCCAGCTATGCCCCGAAGACATGTAATGAATTTTCTTGTTTTATGATATTATGGTTGTTGTATTTCTACCTATAACTTCTAATATAAAATGTACAAATGACATCTTAAGTTTCTTAAATGGCTCAAAATGTCTATGTGATGTCTTAATTGGTGAGAAAGTTCGCTATAATTTAACCAAGTTGCTAATTGCAATTAGAAGTTAAATTGGATCAAATATGTCCTAATATATGTGTAGATTCAACTATGTCATTATTAATCTTCTAATTATTCTCAGTTAAGTTTTGTGTGATATAAAGATATTTTGACCCAACAAAGTAACAACAAGATCATACTTGGGCAAAACTTAAAATGAAGGGTAAATATTACATTAATATCACATACTTTAGGGGCATTTTGACTCTTTTCCATTCAATTCAAGTTTTACTTGCACATGGAGGAGGTCAAGCTATTAATTTAACTTGGTTAGAATTACAAATTCGCCTACAAAATACTTTATCAGTTTTCTTAGCATAATCTCTAATATATTTATAAATAAGTTTGGTAGGTAAAATATTAGCACTATGTATGGTGTTTCACATGAGAGGGAAAGTGTCCGGGTCATTAAAGAAGCTGTAATCAGTGACTTGAAGTTGTTGGACGTTTGCAAACGAGAAAACATTTTTCTCAAATGTGACATAGCGAGAGACTAGGATTTTATGTGTGGACAAATCATAGCATAAGTACCCCCTATGGTTAGACGGGAAACCTAAGAAGACGCAAGGAGAGGTGCGGGTGCTAATTTGTGAGGGACCGTGGAGGCAAGATTCGGGTAGCATAGACAATCGAAAATCTGAAGGTGATCATATGAAGGAATCCGATGGAATAGAATTTCGGTAGGAGTTTTATTTTGAAGGGTATGGGTAGGTAATTTATTAAGAAGGTATTCTATCATTTTTAACATGTATACCCAAAAGGTAGGGGAAGAAAGGCATGAAAGAGCATTGTACGAATCATATTATTAATGGTGCAGAGTATTCTTTCGGCTTTACCATTTTGAGGTGAGGTATGGGGGCACGAGAATCGAAATACCATTCCATTTTCCGCACAAAATTTATGAAAGGGGAAATTGTTAAACTCACGACCATTGTTACATTGAAACAATTTTATGGCCTTTTCAAATTGTGTTTTAACATATGTTCGAAATTCAAGAAATGTGGAGTAAACTTGAGACTTATATTTGAGCTGATAGACCCAAACAAAGTGAGAGAAGTCATCTAACAATACCAAATAATATTTATGACTCAGTTTACTAGTATGAGAGATGTCCATAAATTCGCATGATGATGTCAAAAGGAGAAAAAGTAACACTTGAAGATGACGCAAACAAAAGTCTAACATGTTTTCCTAGTGGACAAGAATAACAATTTTGGAAAAACTTTCCTTTATTACATTGAATTAAATTGTGACTTCTAAGAAAGTTAAAAACTGGTGCTCCCGGGCGTCCAAGTCTATTGTGACAAGTTGTTGGAGAGATTGCAGCTAGGGAGGTAGGTGGATTGACACTTGCGGTAGAATTGGATGAGAAAGGATATAGGTCCCCTACACTATTACATTTCATAAGAGTTGTCCCCATATGTAGGTCTTTCACAGAAAAATCAAAAGGGTCAAACTCAATAGATACACAATTATCACTAGCAAATTTCCTAACAGAGATTAAATTTTTAATGATGTTAGGAGCATATATGACATTTTTTAGGGTAAATGGTGGATGAGGTGGTTGTGTTTAAGTGGTGTCGTAGCCTTGAATTGGAATGCGATTGCCATTGCCGATCAAAATAAATTGATGATTGTTCAAATTAGATAGGTAAGGGAGATTACCAGAGTCGCAAGTGAGGTGGGATGTGGCACCTGTATCCATGTACCATGCGTCGTTGGGCTGCTGGAGATTCATAGTGTTGTAAGCCTGACTCAGTTCGGCAAGGAACATGGGACCGTAAGCCTGCTGTTGAGCCATGGAGAAGTGGGCCTGATGCTTGTGGCCGTGTACCGTGGGCTTGGAGGTGGGCCTAGGATTCTGTGCTACAACGAGGAATATCATGCCATGTTCGTGGATGGTAGGGTAGATAGAAAGACGATGTTGTTGAAGAAAAAAATTGTCGGAATTCGTTGATTGGAGAGAGAAAGGTGTTGTTGCAGGAAGAAATCAAATTGTAGCGGAGCTTTTGGAGAACTGGGATGATCTCCTACGAGTAAGCAAAACTATTAATCAAGGAAAAAAAGAAACTCTGTAAGTTGCATGAGGTAATCTTTGATGCCAAAGTACTCAATGTGTTGAATTTGAATGGATTTAAGCTTGAATTACCCTCTAATGGTAGTACTATTATAAAGTTGTCATCTTTGAGAGAGTTGCACCCCTGTGATGTAAATTTGGAACAGAAATTTATTCAATTTAAGAAGAAGAATTGCAAATCCACCCGAAGAAGAATTTCAAAGAAAGTGAGGGACTTTAGAGAGAAAGGAGGGGGTAGTGTTTGACTTCTGATACTATGTAAAATAGTGTAATTCTCATTGGTTGAAGACTTCTCATTAATGTAATATATATAGATGTTTACAATTACAAAACCTATTTTTGAAGAAGATCTCTAAACTTAATTGGAGAAGGATCTCTACTTACTATGATGATTCAATTGACTCTCAAATAAACCTAAATTTATTTGACATAAGTTTATTATGTCTTGTAAGTCATGGAGTATAAAATATTGTCTTCTAAAAAATGTGAAAATTTTATTCTATATTGTATTCTTAATTTGTGACTTTTAACTTATAAGTATTTTTTATTCGATAAACTATTTTACCATTTTATCCCTGATAGCTTTTCATTTCTCAAAAAAATCTTCCGGAAATAAAATTTCATTTCATGCCCCAAAATTCATGGACCGATTACCAGCATCGAGTGAACCGACCCATATGAAATGCCTTAACTATATGCATCAGAAACACAATAAACCATTTTTCAAAAATCATGCATAAAACATTTAATTATTTGCTCATTTTTCCCATCTCATATAAATAAGAAATTTACAAATCAACATATATATCTTGTCATGTTGCAATGTGGAACCATAAGTATAATTCAACACAATTGTCTATGAAGTCTCTAAACAAATAAAATAAGAATGATCACTCCAACAACCTCTGGCTAAATAAAAGACAGGAAAAAAAAGTAATAAGCTTCCACAAACATTGAATTGAGTGGTGCTTCACCAACATAAGTTGGGAAAAGAGAGTCGTCCAGATCGTCTACTTATCAAGTGTCACACCCATCCTAAAAATATGTAAAGTAAAAAAAATCAAGAAGGACTAAACACATCATAATACTCAAAAAGTATCATTAACTTTTCCTTTCGCATAAGGAGAGAAATAACTTTGTAATAAAACCCATATATAAGGCAATGTAAATCCACAATATAAACATTAAATAATTTACATCAAGACTTTAAATAAAATCATACAACCCATTTCAAATGAAATAAATCATTGAAATCACTTTCAGCTTGCTATTTGAGAAGGATGTTCAAATGATAGTAATCCTTATGATGTTTTCAATTAGTAATTATAGAATATTATAACTTGTTTTTTTTTATAATTAAAAAACTTTTATTAATTACTAGATAAACACTACAAAACCAGGGGTGAATAGACCACATTCAATCTCCTCTCAAGATCTAAACCAATACAACACCTACTAACTTTCTACTACCAGCTAACAGAAACATACTCCTAATAAAACTAAGCAGCCTCCAATGACTTCACCAGTTGAGACAATCCCGGTTGGTTTCACACTCTGATGCAAATAGTAGTCTTCAATTTATGAATTATAGCATCTCTATCTTGTCTTCATTGCTGGTACACCCTTGTATTCCTCTCTATCTAGGTATCATAAACAACTGCAGCAAAACATGCTTAGAGTAACCTATTCCTTGCTGTTTTTCCCTTAGATGTTTTCACCACCTACTACCATTCCTCCTTCCAATCTAATATGGATCTATTCCATTTCATTCAGGTAGCATATTCTGCCAGATAGCTCTAAAAAAGGGACATTCAAAGAAAATATGTTGAGCAGTTTCATCAGTCAAGTTGCACAGCACACATTCAACATTCACATCCATTACTCACTTGTTAAGAATGTCCTTAGTTCTCAATCTTTCATATAATGCCAGCCATAGGATAAATATTTGCTTAGGACATACTACATTGTGACATAGTAAGCTTCTCCATTCTACATTCTCCACCTCTCTTCTGATGCTTCTGTATACCTTAGAAATCTGAAACTTCCCCCTATGATTGTACTGATTGCTAGACTTAAGATTGGCCAGTGTTTTCTCATTTTCAGAATCTTTCTCACCATCCATAAAGCTTGCTTAGGGAGTTCCATCAGTGTTATATCATTCTGCTTTATATAATAGGTATGAACTCAAGTGATCCACATCTTTTCCTTATTGAGACTTAAAGCCAAAAACAGCTTACAGATGGCTGCTTGGTTCCACACTTTCATATTGAAGATGTTCAGTCCCCCTGCACTCTTTGGTAGGCAGACTTTCTTCCACGAGACCAGGGTTCTCTTAGATATATTTGCTTCTCCAGTCCACAAGTATGTTCTACGTATAGCTTCCACCATTTTGATCATTTTCTGAGGGAGTAAGAACAGTTGTGTCCAGTAGACTTGAACACCAAACAAGACACTGATTAGTTGAAGTCTTCCTGCATAGGACATGCCTCTTGCCATCCAGGAAGTAATTATGGCTGTAATATTAGCTATCAAGGGTTGACATTGTGCAACAGTAAGCCTCTTGGTTGATAGTGGTACCCCAGTTATTTAAAAGGCAATTCTCCTATTTCATACCCTAGCATTTGTAGAATACAACAACATATCCAATGAAATCCCACAATGTGGGGTCTGGGAGGGTTGAGTGTACATAGACCTTACCTCTACCTTGGTAGGTAGAGCGGCTGTTTCCGAGAGACCTTCGGCTCAAGACAAAGCCCAAGCCCAAGCAAAGTAAGACACACAAAGTGCGTAAGTCATGACAGCGCATTCTGAAAAAGAAAGAAGCAAAAAAAATCAATAGCTAATGCAAATAAATAAGACAAACAAAAATACACATAGCAACATAAATCAAACGACAAGGGACTATAAGGTAATATGATAGGCTAAGCGAACCTACAATAATATTACTACAACTACTTATGTAGGACTACGTTGGACTACCTACTATCCTTCTACTCTAATACGTGTCCTCCATAACCCCTTATCTAAGGTCACGTCCTCAGTGAGTTTCACCTGCGCCATGTCATGTCTAATCACCTCTCCCCAATACTTCCTCAACCTACCTCTACCCCCATGTACCCGTCCATAGCCAACCTTTCACACCTCTGCACTGGGGCATTTATGTCTCTCCTTTGCACGTGTTCGAACCATCTCAACCTAGTTTCTCGCATCTTATCCTCCACCGAGGCCACTCCCACTTTGTCCTAGATATCATAATTTCTAATTCTATCCCTCTTTGTATGCCAACACATCCATCTTAACATCCTCATCTCCGCAACTTTCATCTTTTGGGTGCGAAGTCTTGATCGGCCAACACTCTGCCCTATACAACATGGTCGGTCTAACCGCCACCCTATAGAACTTGCCTTTAAGTTTTGGTGGCACCTTTTTATTGCACAATACTCCAGATGCGAGCCTCCATTTCATCCACCCTGACCCAATATGATGTGTGACATCGTCATCAATCTCTCCATTCCCTTGGATAATAGACCCGAGGTACTTGAAGCTCCCTTTCTTTGGAATGACTTGGGTACCAAGCCTCACCTCTACACCTATCTCAAGGTCGCTCCCGTCACTGAAGTTGCACTCCAAGTATTCTGTCTTGGTCCTACACAGCCTGAACCCTTTAGACTCCAGAGTCTGTCTCCAAATCCCCAGCTTAGCGTTCACTCAGCTGCGGGTCTCATCAATCAGGACTATGTCATCTGCGAATAACATACACCATGGCACCTTTCTTTGGATTTGTCGTGTCAGTACATCCATCACTAAGACAAATAAGAATGGGCTAAGAGCTGATCCTTAGAGAAGCCCCATCATCCCTGGGAAGTGCTCCAAGTCTCCACCTAATATCTATACCCTGGTCTTGGCTCCATCATACATATCCTTGATTTCTCTAGTGTATGTCACAGGTACACCTCTAACCTCCGAACATCTCCATAGAACCTCCCTAGGGACTTTGTCGTATGTCTTCTCGAGGTCGATGAAAATCTTATGTAAGTCTCTCTTCCTCTCCCTATACTGCTCCACCAACCTCCTAATAAGATGGATGACTTCTGTAGTCGACCACCTCGGCATGAATCCAAATTGATTCTTGGAGATAAGACACTCATCTTCTCACCCTCATCTCCACGACTCTTTCCCAAACTTTCATAGTGTGGCTTAGAAGCTTGATACCCATATAGTTGTTGCAACTCTGGATATCACCTTTGTTCTTATACAAAAGAATCATTGTACTCCACCTCTATTCTTCGGGGATTCTCACCGTCTTAAAAATGACGTTAAACAACTCCGTCAGCCACTCCAAACCTACCCTGCCTACGCTTTTCAAAAATTCAATTGGGATCTCATCAGGCCCGGTCGCTCGTCCCCTGTGCATCATGCGCACAACACCATGAACCTCCCCAACCTTAATGTTTTCATAATACCCAAAATCCTGTACCTACTAGAGTGCTCCAGATCTTCCAGCAATGTCTCTATCTTTTTTTTCGTTCAAGAGTTTATGGAAGTAAGACTGTCATCTCCGCCTAATATGCGCGTCCTCCACCATCACTTTGATGTCCTTATCCTTGATACACCTCACGTGATCCAAGTCCCGGGCCCTCTTCTCCCCCGCCTTGGCTAGTCTGTACAACTTCTTATCCCTGCCTTTTCCATCTAATTCCACATATAGAACGTCGCCGTTTTCGCCGCTGTTACCGCTAGTTTTGCCTCTTTCCCCGCCATCTGATATAATTCCCTATTCATCCACTTTTCCACCTCATCCTTGCTTTCTAGAGATTTCGCATACGCCACTTTTTTCTCTTCCACCTTCTCTTAAACTTTACCATTCCACCACCAGTCCCTTCAATGCCCACCACGGCTACCCCGCGAGACCCCTAACACTTCTCTAACAACCTCTTGAATGCAACTGGTCGTCTTGTCCCACATTCCGGTCGCATCCCCACTACTCCCCTAAGACCCTTTGGCCATCAACCTCTCCCCCATCTCATTTGCACTAGCCATGGTCAAAGTCCCTCATTTGATTCTTAACCTGTCATCCACAACCCTCTTCTTCTTCTCCATCTTGATCTCCAAATCCATCACCAAAAGCTTATGTCGGGTTGTAAGATCCTCCTTCGGAATAACCTTGCAGTATTTACAAAGACCTTTGTCAACCTTCCTAAGGAGCAAAAAGTCTATCTGAGTCTTAGCTATCGAACTACGGAAAGTCACCAAATGCTCCTCCTTCTTCAGGAACCTTAAATTGGTTATCACCATCCCAAAAGCTCTAGCAAATTCCAAAAGTGAGACGCTTCCCCAGTTCATGTCCCCAAGACAAAAACCTCCATGCACGTCGTCATAACCCCCTGGAAGTGTCCCGATATCTCCATTGAAATCCCCTTTTATAAATAACTTCTCAGTGGTTGGTATACCTCCTACCACTTCGTCCAATTTTTTCCAAAAACGCCTCTTCTCCTCCTCTTTCAAGCCCGCCTACGGCGCATGCGCACTAATAATGTTAATAGTATACCCTCCACCGACCAACTTTATCGCCATTATCCTGTCATTGACCCTCCTAACCTCTACCACCTGATCCCTTAGCTCGATGTCTACCAAAATGTCTACCCCACTCTTATACTTCGTCCTACCCGAGAACCATAACTTATACCCGTCTACATCCTTAGCCTTAGGTCCTACCCATTTAGTCTCCTGGACACATGCTATATTAATCTTCCTTTTCTGAAGAATCTTAACTAGCTCTATAGCTTTCCCCGTTAGAGTTCCAATATTCCAAGACCCTATTCTCAGCCTAGCATTACCCTTACCTCACTTACCCCCCTAACCCTCGCCTCCGTCCCCGATCGAGAACATGACCCTAGTCTACCATCATTCACCAAAGCCACTAAAGCAAAAAATACTAGTCAAAGGCTAACGTTAACACACACGTGAACTAATACTAAAGCACAAATTAGCAAGAACTACCAAAAGGGAAAGGAAACAATGCCAATAAAACTAAATAAAACTAAAGAATGATCTGAATAGTATAATACAGTAAACAAACAGAATACCAAATTAAGAGTACTCAAATGTTTACCCTAAAAGAGGGAGGGATCAAAGTGCAAGCACAAATTAACAGGAATATAGAGGCAAGTAAAACCACTACGCCAAGAATGCTATAAGTAAAGACAAGAAGCGGAAAAATTTAACAAGGTTAAGGACAAGGAATGGATATGGACAACCGGAGGTACCAACTCCAGTTGAATCAAATCTGTTTGCCGGCAAAAATTGTTGTTCACGGTCACTGTTCACCGTCGACGGAAATATTGTTCACCGAAATTTTCACCCCAAAAAATTGCGTACATGCATAGATCTTCCTTTAGATTAGCTTCGAGTCTAGATGCAACAGTAGACATTTGAAACTTCTCATGCAACAGCTGAACAGGCCAGATATCCCCTTTAAAATAATATTATGACTTGTTACTTGAGTTACTCTCAATTTCATATGAATTGAACTTTTATTTTCATTTGGTGAAGAATTTGAGGGTGAACAATGCTAATTAAAAAAATTGACACATGATATTTTGGTAGAAATTATTGAACGCCCGAGCGTTAGTTAGGCGTATTTAGGATGCGCAATCGAGTGTCCGAGCGTTAATTAAGCGTATTTAGGATGCGCAATCGAACGCTTGGATGACAAGCTTCACATAGCTAAACCCCACATGCGAGTCTAACATTTTTTTGCATGTATTCTGCCAGTCTCGAAAATAACCTTCAAAATCATAGTTTCTATCCCAAACTCAAACAAGAAAAAAAGAAAATTAGATTATTTTCTCTCATTTTCCTCACTGTAGCGATATCTCATTTCTCTCCCTTCCTTGGCTAAGGGTCTAAACTGTACAACTGTACAACTTTGCAACTTTAGTATTGATTATTGAATGTTGAAGCCCGATTTGCGGGCGACTCCAGAGATAGATAACTTTCTATTTTCTTTTTTTCCTTTGTTATAAAATTTGCCAGAATAGGCAAGTGGGTAAATTCTCTGAATAGCAATAACTTGGGGAAGTGGGGGCCACCTGTCCATGTGACGTGATAGGTCATTAAAAGGGAGCGGCCATTATTTTTTTTATACTCAGATTCACTGCTTACGTCATATTATTCCTGGAGATATTGATCTCAATTTCTCAGCACTACTATCAATAAATCGCGAAATATGTCTGAATGATCAGGATTTAAGAACAAAGCAACTGATATCACCTATAAGATCCTACCTCAGAAAAAAATAAATTATTTCCACTAAAGTTCAAACTCACACTTCAAGTCTCCAGCTGAATTTTAAGTTCTTTTCTATCATCCAGTTATGCCCGGAACAAGGGAGCGGCCATTCTTCCTATGTGGTTTGGTGATAATGATATTCCACGTGGGGAGGGTCCCTCCTAAACTTCATAAAGAAGGAATATTGAAGACCGTGTAAATGTTTTTTTTTTCTAAGGGTCTCTTTGGAAAGCCAGTTAATTGAAATTGGTGTAAAAGATCAGTTTGCATGTCATACTGTAATTATAGTGTGACAGTATAAACTATAAAGTCAATTATTTTTTCTAAGGGACCCTCGCACATTTTCTCATAAAGTCAATTATTTAACGAACAGACATATACTTTTAGAAAAAATACACCTAATCTTTTTAACAGACACCTATCTTACCTCAAATTTTATACACGAAAAAATTCCCCTATTTTTCAGTATTTTTTTTGAAAAATAAAAGTGAGTGTCTAAGTGTGATGTTCTCCCCTCATTAATTTCGCCGGAATTCGGTATTACAGAACAGTTTAATTTGTTCTATTTTGGAAGAAATTACTCCAATAAAGGAATTAATTTATTTAAGGACACATAATGAATTATGTGGGTTTAAAATTAATTTTATTTTATGTTAATATTTTTTTATATTCATCTTATTTTCCGTTTTTTGAAAGATTAAAATGTTCATGATTTTTTACTCCCGTTTCGAAGACCAAAATCCTTGTAATTTTTACTTTAATTGTTACGCAATTTGAAGATATTAAAATTTTACTGTTTATTAAATCTTCTTAAGGACATATCAAATAGCATAGATTTCACAAAAATCACCATAGGCATAGAATAAAGTTTAGAAAATATAACCCATTTCACTAAGAACTTTTTTCTTTTTATGACTTTAATGTTGTTTAATTGGCATTCTCCACCGTTAAAGTCAGCAAAATACTTTGAAATTTTGAGACCGATTTTTGGAGCACTTATATTTTCAGTGCAATCATCTTGCTGATTACAACCCATAGATATTTCTTAAGACTTTAATAGACGTTCAAAATTATACTTTGGGTTTCTATTCAATACCAATATATGGTTATTGCTATGTTTGGTAATATCCACCAATTAAGCAACAAGACCTCAAAAGATCTTCAAAAAATGTCTACAAAAAAGGTAAATGATTCTGATGGACCTTACATCTTCTAGTCAGGCCATAATATATGCTTAGATTTTTTTCCCCAACTTTGTCACATGATAAATTTTTTATAGTAGATATATATTTACGTTATCATGTCACCCACTATTTTATAGGGTTTTTTTTTTCAAAGCATTTCATGTCACATGATATGTGACAAGTTTTATCCCCATTTATCCATCATATCAATTTAATCCTTGGTACCTCTACTCACTCTGATGTTTGGATTTGTTGCTCAAGAGATAATTATCTTTAAATTGTTAGAACAAAGATAATAATATTTTTTAACTGCTCGAACTAAAATATCATCAAATGTTAGAATAGAGGGTGATAGTAATATTAGAGACTCCAAATAGAAGTTGCTTGACTTAGAGGCACATCAAGACGTTTTTTGAATATAGTTAAAATTTCTCCCACGAGTAAATGAAAGAATAAATGACAACTTTATCTTCGAAAACTACACAACAAGTAGCATTCAAGAATGTTGCATTTCAATTCTTGAAACTGTGATCTCACCTTTTGATCAATGTCTCTTATATATTTTGAAGAGAAAAATAATTTTTGAATTGCTTTATTCAAAGAAAAATATACACTATTTATGTGACAATTAGTTCTTGAAAGACAATTTTCATTAAATAATAGTAATGAATAACTCTGTGAATTTAGTAAATCAAAATACTCTTGTCGAAAAATAATCAAGAACGTATTTAATAAATGAAACTTATAAGTTTCAAATTCATTTCACATTCATTCACTTATGAAAATAAAAGACTTTTATCAAATGTTATTTTAAACTTATTAGACGCTAATGGGAAGCGGAGAGATAATTGAAATATGGCGTTCATAGTAGAAAATTTTCGGAGTGGGAGTTAAGTCTATAACATAACAACCATTTTATTTAATTAATACTGCATGTATAAGTTAAATTAACAATTTAAATTTGGTATTCAATCAAATAGTACTATCATATACTCCCTCCCCATATGAAATAGTGTCCATTTAGCCTTTCTTTTTTGGATAAAAAAGAGTGTTCATTTACCAAATGAAGAAAAATTTATCTTATTTTTCCAATTTTATCCTTATTAAGTGTTAAGTGATCAAATCTCATTACATATTTAATTAGAGATATTTTAGTCAAATTATCTATTTTTGTCTAGGAGTTAATATTTTCTTAAGGAGTGTGTAAATGAGTGAACACTTTTTTATCCCGAGGGAGTAGTAGTAATAAATGAAATGAAATAAATCTCCGAAAATTGAATGTTCTACAACGATTTTCTTCTAGACACATGCACGCGTTTATAATATTGATGAGCAGTGAGAAACTGAGAATTTTTATTTAAACTCGTGATTTCTAGATTTTGACTAGAAAAATCGTAATGCAACGCTTAGCTTATCTTTCAAGCTAGAACTTGTGGAGAATATGCTAATAAGTCAAGCATAAAATTGAAATTAAATGGTAGAATCCTAGGGTCATCTTTTCTCGTAAATTTCGTTCATATGGCTCCTTGACCGATTCGATCGGCGCCCTTTTATTTTTCCTTTGAAATATTGTTGAGAATAAAAGAATTACTCTTTTAGATAAGATTCACTTAGTGAGGTGGTATGAGCTACTTAATGACAAAAGGTAATCTAACTAATAAAAATGAGGTGATAATATATAAAAAAAATTAGGGGTGGACGTATATCGGTTTATATCGATTTTGTATCCGAAAAATATGAACCGAATAAAAATGATTTTTTTTAAAAAAAAACGAATCCAACTTTAAAAAAAATGATATGTTCGGTTTATATCGTCGAACGTATCGGATTATATCGGTTTTTTCTAGTGGGCCGGGGCGGGTCGGGTAAGGGAATTTTTTATTTTTTTAAAATTGAATTTCCAAAACTGAAATTGACATTCACACCTACACTATCATGAAATTTCGACGTTGAAATCTATTGTGTATCGTGAGATGTTTACTAAAGAAAAAGGAAAATTAGAAATCGATTTGGGGGAAAAACACAAATTAATTGGGAAAATGAACGTTTTTCTAAAAATTGGTTGCGCCAAACCGCGGTTTGGGCCGCCCCATCTCGAAAAAATACCCAAAATAAAAAAAATCGGGTAAAACGGACACCCGAGCGCAGAGTTATGACCATTTAAAGTTTTACCAATTTACAACTACTTTCTCTCCCTACATTTTATGTCAATGCTTATGTGATATGTTAATCAAGTTCATACCGCATTCGACTTTCATAAAAGCTTCATAGATTGGTTTCGATGACTATGGTTCAAGAGATAGTAGTAGCCTAAAATAAAAAATAAGATTAATTACATATTTAATTCGGTTTTTCGGTTCGGTTCGTATCCAAAATTTAAAAATCGAACTGAATCACTAAATTCTGATTCGGTTCGATTTTTCAAAAAATCTGTTTTCCTTCTTAAAAAACCGAGAAAAAATTGTACCGAATTTTGGTTTGGTTTTTTCGGTTCTCCGGATTTTTTGCCCACCCCTATAGAAAACCATGTTGAACAAAAATATTGTATTTTTTGGAGGTTAAAAGTATTTATTTTCTAAAAAAGAAAGTACTTTTTTTAAGTTTTAATTAAGTAGAAGAAGAACAGCAATAACATGTCTAATGTAATTTCATAAGTGAGTCTAGAGATGGTAGAGTGTAAACAACCTTACCCCTATTTTGGAGGTAAGAAGTTGTTTCTGATAGATCATCGTACCAACTCAAGACAAGTAAATGAAAACAGTTCGAAAAAAGAAATAAGAAAGTGAAGGATCATGACAAAATAATATAGAAAGCACGATAAAGCAATTGGAAAAGGAACAATAACTATAACAACATAATAGATTATCGAAGTACAAAAAATAACAGATAGTAACATAAATCAAAGGACAAGAAATTATCAGAGTAATACTACGAGTCTACTGAAAGTATATTTATGTTCTAGAGACAATATGTATTAGGACAAATGTACTTTATACACATTCGTATTATTATTAATGGAGATTAATATTTTGGCATTTGCAATTATTGAATTATTAGTTGATTGTTTATAATATTCTATGATATGCATCCCTAGATGTTACGTTGTTATGAATAATATGAGATATTAATATTATAACGTATAATAGCCTCGACTAATGATCATCAAGAATGAGATATCAATGATATGTGATAAGTCGACATGTGGTCTGCATCACTTCCTTAGAGGATGTAGTATGTCTCACCTGCTACGAGTAATGGATACTCGTGATGGACACATGGATACTTTGGAAGTATTGGTATACCCTGCTGATATACTGTTTGTTATACTTTGGAAGTATTGGAATACTTCATTATTCATTACACTTGATTTTCATATCATTATTCTAAGTCTTAGAGACTCAGAATCAAAACACTCTCTCGAACCTCTACCAGATTTCCTAGCTTTCCGAAGGAGGAATACATTGAAGCTTGGAGCTTGCAATCGAAAGGGCATTCGCGTGCGCACCCACAATTGATAAAGATTTCAGCTATTGTAAACATGTAAGTACCATTCAAGTCTTATGTTTACAGTTTAAAATTATCATATAGTCAAATAGTTCTACGTTTGTAGGGTTTGAAACAAGTTTTCAATATCCGCTGCGTACAACAACCCAACAAAATTCCTACAGTGGTATCAATAGTCAGGGCTGTTTTGTATGATTATAAGATAATTAGTTAATAATAATATGGGTTAGAATTTGTTTAAATCTGAAATTTATGTCGTTTAAAGCTTGAAAACCTAATATCTTAAAAGCACATCATCTTTGTCTCCCAAACTATTAAACAATGATGTAATCGAGGAAGTCATTATGATCTAACTCTTCTAAGTCAATGTGTGTAACCGGTTCATTGCGAACATGGTGCACTGAAGCGAAGAACGAGAAGGGATTGGATGATGATCAATGAATGTGTTGTTTGATAGTGAAGGGTAATGAAGATGAATCTGCAAATCTGACCCTGAACCATTTTTAGGGTTTCGGAAATGCGAATTTTGTGCTTCTGAGACGGAGGCGCCGCAACTCCACAATGGAGCGCCGCGGCACCGAGGCTCCAATTAAAAATATGTTTTTTCCTAACGGTGAGCGATGCAACACTATTCCTGGCAAAAACATTGGCGGCGATCACCTTTTTGGCATGAACGATGGCGGCGATCCTTGTTCGGCGGCGATGACGGTTTCCGAAATTGAAATTTAGCCCTTGGGGAAAATCTGAAAATTTTAGAAATTTCTGGAATTGCAATCTGGTCCCTAGAAAAGTTTTTTAAATCATTAGATTTGGTCCTTGGGGAAAATCTGTAAATTTCAAAAAAGCAGATTTGGAATCTATAATTAATTTAAAATTCTGGAAATTATAGACAGGTCCCTGAAATTTGAAAATATTTTTTGAAAATTAAAATTGGATTTTCTGAATTTAAAGGGGTTCAAAATTGAAATTTTAAATTTTTGAAGGACTAAACTGTAAATTCTGAAAATCTGAAACTTACAGAAATATCCTGAAAATCAGTTTTTAAAATTAGAAAATATTTAAGGGACTGTTTGGATTAGACTTAAATTTTAGAGTTTAGACAAGTTAATCCATGATTATTATTAATTGTATATTATTGAATAATGTACGAACTATATGCTAAGTGTTTAAATGCTTTCATTTAATAATTAGCATAGTGTCCGCTATAACTGTCTGGGCAGGCGGCGTCCAATATTTGATTAACCATCTTATATCATGCATATTGGTTTAACGGTTTCCAACTATATGTGTCATTAGTTTTACATGATATTAAGATGTTATATTGGATATGGCGTAAAACAGTTGATCTTGGTTAAAACCCTGAATTAAAATGTTCCCCAAAATTTTAAATACAAGTCTAAATTAAAACGCGTCGTCCATTATAATTGTTAGAGCGCAAAATCCTCTTCGGCGATACGAATATTTATGCCAAAGCATTTGCTCTAAGTCTACGAGGACCCAGACTCTTTCATAGATGTGTTTTAAATCTAAAGGTAAACGATAAACTTTTGTGGGTATTTACCCTAAAGTGTTTGCTCACAAAGACCAAATTTACTTAGATACATAAACGCAGTCGTGTAATGTGGTTTACTTGCTTAGACAAATCTTGGCGCCAAAGTGTCGGACTAATCTAAGGATGCAATATTAAATATAATATTTGATCAACCAAGAGTTGCAAATAAGTTTTGCAATTGGTTTAGAACTACCACGATGTGTTAATAAAGTTATCAGTCAAAGCAAACGCGGAGATAGCATAGGCTTGGATCTTGGGTCATTATGACCTTAATTAATATAGGTTTGTATTCTACCATATGGTCGTAGAAGTATGTTAAAATAGTGGGAGCTAATTAAACAAAAGACCATATTGATTAGCCTAAAGGAATGTGTATAATAGAAAATAAATTTTGAGTTTGATTTCCAATCTATCTAATTATTCAGATTATCAAAGATGTCGAGCTTATCATTGAAAATGTTGATTGAAATGAACAAACTTACTGGACCTAACTACCTTGACTGGCTAAGAAATTTGCCAATAGTGCTGAGACAAGAGAAATTAGAATATGCGTTGGACACAGTGTTCCCAACAGTCTCTGCAACAGACTCTGCTGAATATGTCTCTTTTGATAAGGATGCTTACCAAAAACACCTAGATGATGCCACTTCAGCACAGTGCGTGATTTTGTCTTCCATGTCTATGGAACTTTAAAGACAACATGAGAACATGGGTCCCAATGAGATGATCGAACACTTGAAGAGTCTCTATGACTTACAATCCCAGACTATGGAATATGAGTTACTGATAGAACTTTTTAAGTGTAAGCTCAATGAAGGGCGCCAGGTCTCGCATCATGTGTTGAAAATGATAGGGCTGATAGAGAGACTTGCTTTAATTGGAACGAAGCTGCAAAAGAATGTCGCTACCACCCTCATCTTGAACTCTCTCCCTCGTTCCTTTGAAAACTTCATAGTGAATTACAATATGAATGGAAGAAAGGCGAGTCTGTAGTAGCTGCACAACATGCTCAAGACCTTTGAGTCTTCCACTTCCAAAAGCAAAGCTGTGCTCATGGTGAGCTCTACTAGCCGATCCAAGCCGAAAGGTAAGGAATGGCAGAAGAAGAAGGGCAAAGCAGTAGATGCGCCCTCAGCTATGAAGCCTAAGGGAGGTGTGAAGAAGAAGAAGGTGAATCCGGCTAAGGATGTATGCCTCAACTGCAACAAGAAGGGGCATTGGAAGAAGGACTGCACTGCACCAGGAGGAGAAAAAGCACCAGGCGCTTCTACCTCTGGTGGACAAGGTATATACGTCATTGAAATAAATATGTCTATAAATAACTCTCATTCTTGGGTATTGGATACCGCTTGTGGCTCACACATTTGTACCAATGTGCAAGGGCTAACTGATAGCAGGAAGGTTGGACCAAGAGAGGTGGACCTACTAGTTGAAAATGGAGCACGAGTGGATGTTAAGCACGTAGGAACTTATAGATTAAATTTGCCTTCTGGCTATTGTCTAGTGTTAAATGATTGTTACTATGTACCCTCGTTAACGAGGAATATCATTTATATTCTTGTTTTGGACATAGAGGTTTTTTCCTCATATATTTATAATGGCAGTCAAGTACTGTCTTTTGATAATGTTATATATGGAACTGCTCCTCTTGTGGATGGATTATATACACTAAATTGTAGTCGAGAAATATTCAATGTACAAAACAAACGAGCTAAGATAAGTAATAGAAACTCTACCTACCTATGGCATTGCAAACTTGGTCATATCAACGAATCAAGGATAGCAAGGTTAAGGAAGTTAGACTACCTTGAACCATTTGACTTGGAGTCTTATGGTAACTGTGAATCTTGCTTGAGAGGAAAAATGACCAATAAACCACTTTCTGGGAAAGGTGTGCGAGCCAAAGAGGTGCTTGAGTTGGTCCATACTGATGTAAGTGGGCCATTTTCGACTCAAGCTAAATGAGGTTTCCCATACTTCATCACTTTTACTGACAACTTTACAAGGTATGGTATGTGTATCTTATGAGACATAAATCCGAGGCTTTTGAGAAATTCAAAGAGTACAAGTCGGAAGTAGAGAAGTAACTTGCAACAAGTATCAAGACACTTCGATCGGATCGAGGAGGTGAATACTTGAGCAAGGATTTTCTAGATTACTTAAAGCTACATGGAGTCCAATTAGAGTGGACACCTCCTGGAACACCACAGATGAATGGTGTTGTCGAAAGGAGAAACCAAACCTTATTAGATATGGTTCGATCCATGATGAGCTTCTCAGCTCTACCGACATACCTTTGGGGACATGCTATACAAACCTCAATATATGTTCTGAACAAGGTTCCTTCCAAGTCAGTAAAAAAGATACTCTATGAGATATGGTGTGGCAAGAAGCCATCTCTTAAACATATGAGACCCCGGGGGTGCCCTGCATATATTAAGAAGATGCTCACTGACAAGTTGGAATCCAAAAGTGAGAAATGTTACTTCGTGGGGTATCCAAAGGAAACTAAGGGATACTACATATATCTTCCTAGAGAACGTAAGGTCATTGTTTCCGGGAACGCAACTTTCCTTGAAGAAGAATATGTCTACAAGGAACATAGTTTCACAGAGATAGAACTTGAAGAAATTCAAGAACCGCAAGATAACATAGATGTTGAATCCTTGCCGAATGACCAATGTAAGAATTCAGTGGGAGTATTTGGCGAAGATTGGGTACTTCAAGTACGCCCTTCAGCCAGTGGAAGTGTTACGAGGAATAATGCAGAAATGCAAGATCCTCTTACACAGCCTTTGGGAGTAGATGCAATGGCACCTCCTCCCATTCAAGAAATACATGAAAATGATATTGCTGAAAGCTCTCAAGTTAGTGGATTATCCAACACACAAGAACCCTCTCACAGTCATAACATACCAAGCACTGATTTGCAAAACAATCAACTCCGTAGGTCCACTAGGACTCATCGTCCTCCTGAAAAACTAAATCTACTTGTGGAAACACACAGTGAGATAGATATTCCCGATAACGATGAGCCTACAACCTATAGCGAAGCAATGTTGGACATTGATTCGAAGACTTGAAATCTGAGATGGAATCTATGTACATCAATCAAGTGTGGAACTTGGTTGATTTGCCAGCTGGGGTTAAACCCATAGGATGCAAATGGGTCTTCAAGAAAAAGATCGATGCATTTGGAAATGTACAGACTTATAAAGCAAGGTTGGTGGCTAAAGGTTATAATCAACGGCCTGGGGTCGATTATGATGAAACCTTTTCACCTGTTGCTAAGATTAAGTTCATTCGGATTTTGCTTGCAATAGCTGCATATTATGACTATGATATTTGGTAGATGTCGTCAAAATCGCTTTCCTCAATGGTAATCTAGTTGAGAAGGTGTATATGAAACAACCTGAGGGTTTTTCGCTTGAATCCAAACAAATGATGTATGCAAGCTACAAAAGTCCATTTATGGGCTTAAGCAAACCTCGAGGAGTTGGAACATTTGCTTTGACAAGGCTATCAAGTCATTTGATTTCGTCAGAAGCAAAGAGGATCCCTGTGTTTATAGTAAACGCAAGGATGGGAGTATTGCCTTCATTATTATATATGTAGATGACATATTGATAATGGGAGACAATAAGACTCTCTTGCAGTCAGTCACAGAGTGGTTGTCCAGTCAGTCTACATAGACAAATTGCTTAGATGTTTTTCTATGAAAAATTTCAAGAAAGGCAGTCTACCTAGGGGATAAGGCATCAAGTTATCTAAGAAGGACATTCCTTCTAATACTATAGAACTTGAACGCATGAAGAGGTCCCATATGCTTCGACTATAGGATCGATCATGTATGTCATAACCTGTACTAGGCCAGATGTGGCGTTTGCACTTATTATGACTTGCAAATTCCAGCAGAATCCTGGGGAAGAACACTGGAAAGCAGTCAAGAGTATTCTTAAGTATCTTAGACGAACTAAAGATTACTTCTTAGTCTATGGTGGGGAATAAAAGCTAGTTGCTACTGGCTAAACTGATGCTAACTTCCAGACGGATCTTGATGACTTCAAATCTCAGTCTGGGTACATATTCATTTTCAATGGTGGAGCAGTGAGCTGAAAAAGTTCCAAACAAGCTACAACTGTTGATTTGACAACAGAAGCTGAGTACATTGTTGGATTGGAAGCTAGTAAAGAAGTTGTCGCGATTTCTGAGTTCCTGAAGGAACTAAGGGTAGTTCCGAGTGCCAGTTGTCCAATAACTATTTATTGTTACAACACTGGTGCGATTGCACAGGCTAAGGAACCAAGATCAACAAACAGAAACAAGCATGTACCAAGGAAGTACCACATACTCAGGGAGATGGTGGAGACTGAAGAGATTAGATTAGACTATGTTCTCATAGACGATAATCTAGCTGACCCATTCACTAAACCATTAAGTTGAGTCAATCATAATGGTCATTTTGAGAATATGGGCATTAGATATGTTGGAGATTCGCTCTAGGCCAAGTGGGAGATTGAAAGTATATTTATGTCTTAGAGACAATCTGTATTAGGACAAATGTACTTTATACACATTCATGTTATTATTAATGGAGATTAATATTTTGGCATTTGCAATTATTGAATTATTAGTTGATTGTTTATAATATTCTATAATATGCATCCCTAGAGGTTACGTTGTTATTATTAATGTGAGATATTAATATTATAACGTAACTCTTATAATAGCCTCGACTAATGATCATCAAGAATGAGATATCGATGATATGTGATAGATCGACATGTGGTCTGCATAACTTCCTTAGAGGATGTAGTATGTCTCACTTGCTACGAGTAATGACTACTCGTGATGGACACATGAATACTTTGGAAGTATTGGTATACCCTGTTGATACACTGTTTGTTATACATGTCTAAAGTATGATCAGCGTGTGGTAGATAGAAGTCCTTAGACTTGAGGTCAATACACACCTTGTCTACATAGTAATATACTTTGATCATGTCCTAAGCTCAAATGCCTTATAGGTTGAGATACGGCTTGTATTGGGTACATTACGATGTGGATTAAAGGTGGTAGTTGAGCCAAGATTAGGATTCATTCCTCGAATGTATATTCGAGAGAACACTCAGCTTCTCATTGATATTGGGTTGACTAAGTCGTTGGCCAACGCAATAGACATATCTAGAATATGGTCTTGTTGTCAACCAATATAGATGAGATATAATGATCAAGCCATTTGGATAGACACTTGGCAAATCCTAAGCTTGATCGAGTGTATCGTGAATGAAATGATTTTATCTTACCACATAGATGTTAAGTTTACTGGATTCATGTAAACGTACTTCACATATTGAGTTCGTCTTGCGGCGTCGTCTAGGAGTTTCACATAGACCTTAATTTGATTAGTGTCGATATGAGAAGGCCTGTAGGGTTACACTATATCGATTGTCCTTTCGATCTAAGGATGTATTGAGAGAGTATTAAATATTCGATTTAGAATCGAGATATTTAAATGAATGATGATTGTTTTAATTAAGTCAAAATTGGATTTTGGATTTAATTAAGAATGTGCTGAAAATTTTTGGACCATGCCCAAGGTCAAATCCTAATCCGATTTGACCTAATTTTTCACCTATAAATACAGACCTACACTTCATTATTCATTACACTTGATTTTCATATCATTATTCTAAGTCTTAGAGACTCAGAATCAAAACACTCTCTCGAACCTCTGCCGGATTTCCTAGCTTTCCGAAGGAGGAATACATTGAAGCTTGGAGCTTGCAATCGAAAGGGCATCCTCGTGCGCACCCACAGTTGATAAAGATTTCAGATATTGTAAACATGTAAGTACCATTCAAGTCTTATGTTTACAGTTTAAAATTATCCTATAGTGAAACAGTCTTACGTTTGTTGGGTTTGAAACAAGTTTTCAATATCCGATACGTACAATAACCCAACAAAATTCCTACATCTACTAGTATTGAAGGATAAGTGAGACAACTTTTTACTACGTATCTACTAACCTTCTGCCATAATTCATGTCTTCCACACCCTCTTATCTAAAATTATTTCCTCGGTAAACAATTTTTTTTAAAGATAAAAATATTCTTACCATAAATTTATATTTACCTTAGCTTGTCTTTCTCTGGGACAGAGGGAGTGAAACAGTATGGCTCCTGAAAATAACAAGTTACCAATGTTAACCTCTTCGTTGGCTTTTTTTAACCATTTTAACCCACAAATTGTAATTGTATGGTCACTGTCCGCTGTAGATGGGTTTGGTGGTAGGACCATGTCTACCAGTAGAGCTGCAAAGTAGAAAGTAAATAGTGTAGCTGTTATACGACAGAGAAAGGGAGTATTACTAACTTTAGTTATGGCTGTGAATGACAAGTTGTAACCAATAAGGGAAAGGAAAAATCAATCCACCATGTGAACACCAAAAGAAAGACAAGCTAAGGTACATCCACTACTGTACTGTGACTTTTATTTTGTTTATAATGGATGCATGGTGGTGCCTTAATGAGAGAGAAGGGATGACCACAAAAGATGGTGATGGCTCAATACCATTATGCATTGACAAGTAATTCATTGCACTTATTGTTGTATTTTACCATTTGCATTTAGGGCAGCTTGCAGGCAGGTACCATCCAAATTCATTCACAACACTAGAAACTTCTCATATACACTCTTTAAGAATCAATATTTATTTTAAAATGTAATATAGATAGATTCAAAATTTAAACTCTATGAATTCGAATTATCATACTCTATTTGATTTATTGAATTCAAAATTTATTAATATATAATATATTTTTAACACAAAATGAGGGTCTAAGTCAAAATTATTGAGTTTGGTGAACCCATGTTAATAACTCTATATCCGTTCTTGTCTACGGAGTATTTAAAAACTCGACATCTGAAGTAAACTAAGCAATTTAACCTTACTAGCTGAAAATTAAAGTAAAAATACATATCACTTAACCCTAATAAGTACATGAGATATGTGTAAACATTTGATACACTACTAAAAAATTTCTATTTTCTCATTGATTTTTCACTGAAAAATATTCAGTGACTATTTTCCACTGAATGACGGTAGGAAAACCTAAATAGTAGAATTTTCTCAGGGAAAAATTATGAAGTTTCTCAGCATTTCAATGAGAACCTGTTTTTCACCATGCGTTTTCCCAGTAATCGGGTACGGTGAACTGGTGGGAAAAATCATGTTCTATAGCATAAATTTTTCACTAAATATCGGTGAAAAAAACTTTTATTTTTAATAGTGATATGCGTGTAACTATTTACCTACATATATTTGGGTCCGAGTCAAATCAGCAGGGACAAAATACCCCACTAATTTGAAATAGGATATTTGTATCCTTCATTTCATTTTTGCTAGCCGTTAGTTAAGTAGCTAAAAAATGTCATCCCATAAGTTAATTGCAACTCAAAAATACCTTTCCTACTATGATCGCTCCAGAACAAGATAAAAATGGTCAATTTTATTCTTGAACTATTCAAAATGATACAAATTTTGCTATTTGTCTAAGGTTTGGGATAAATGCTCTTAATTGTAAAAAATTTGACCACAAACTATATTGAAAATTATGAGATTACTTTGACTATTTTAAATAAAATTTTTATACATTGCTTATGTATATAAAGTTTAATTATCAATATTAATTATATATTATTCTTTAGTTTTCTTTAAAAACTATTATATTGTTGATTGTAACCTAAGATGACTTAAAGTTAGAATAAACAAATATAATGTAAAAAGATAAAATTGAATTAGATTTCTTTTATCATATTATTCTTAGAGTTAGTAAAATAAATTCATTATTATTAATATAAAAAAGAAATTTTAAAATATTTATTTAAGAAAGGTACATGATTTTATGTTCAGAAAGAATAACTCAAACTTAACGTGTTAGGAAACCAAAGAGAAAAGAATTACATGCACGGTGGGTTCGAACTCTGGTGGAAGCAATTTGCTCTCTTATGGGGTAAGACCTTGTAGGTGATATCAGTTGCTCTGTTCTCAAACCCCGGTCATTCAGACATATCCCGCGATTTACTGGTAGTGGTACTGAGGGACCGGGACTACTGTCTCCCGAAATAATCTGGCGTAAGCCGGGAAGCTGAATATCAAAAAAAAAAAGAATTACAGCTCCTCGTTTCTTTTTTTATTTAATGGTAAGTCTTATCATATTTATTTTCTTATTGTTCTTATTATACTTTTTTTGTTATACTGTTATTAAACTTTACTCACTCATTCAAACCCCAAAAAGAAGAAAAGATCAAAGATAAAATTGTCTTATTTCTAATAATTTGCGCAAAATTGATTCTCTGTTCCTTGTTTTGGAGCAACCATAAACCGGAAAAGTATTTTTAAGAGGAGGAATAATGAATGAAAAGGAGTTGATATTGGTACAATTTGATCCATTATCATCAGAAAGTAATTCTGACCAGGACAATTATTCGGCCATTTTGAACTAAGAGCGTAGACATTTTTGTACCAAAAATAAAATGAAGGACAAAACACGAGAAAGTTACATAATTATGCAATGTTAAAATAAACATTGCAGAATTTTAACATAAAAATGAATATATCAATTATAGCCAAGTAAATTTACTTTAGCAACAACCTGCCAAAAACGGATTCCCCCCTCCTGCCTAAAATCTCGCAACTGCATTATAAGATACCCATAATGAAACACTCCACTATTTTCTACCGCATATGTAGCTGCCATATCCAAAGCTAATCCATTTGTTCCAACATTAAAGAATCATATTTAATTTGTATATATTGAAATAGAAGCAAAAGTTTATTACTCTTGTAGTAATAGTAAATAAAAATAATACACATATTGTAAAATGGTAAAGTTGAATTTATATACGTGGTCAAGAACATGCAGATCTCAAGTAATACGTTAGATAAGAATTATAGATGAATGATACTGAAAATAAGTAATAATAACACAAAGTAAGGTGATTAGCCTGAGCCTTATGACATCTTCTGGGAAAAGTTACGATAACTTGCATGCAAACACATAAATCGAGAGAATATGACTAATTATATTCTAATGACTAGAATCTGATAGGTTACAATGGAACAATGTGTCCTATTTATACATGAGCTAAACGCGTACACAACCCACGAAATATGCTCCCATTAATACAGGAGAATGAATGTTGTAATAATTGAAAAATGAATATCTTAATAAATGCCATTAAAGCTCCATTGGAAGACGTATGACCAGTTTCAGTAACGGCCGTCCGTTGCAATTCAAACGATTACTTCCGTCCTTTCGAGCTATCAGTGCCAAACATGCATGTGTTGCCCCTGGTACTGATTGAATGCTTCCGGTAATGTCTCAAGTTGATATGGACTTGACTCAGCATCAATCGCCACATGTCGTGATATAATTCGTACAACTGTCTTATACAAATTTTACCCTATACAGATAGTCCCCGCACTTTTCAAGTGTAACTATCGTGTACCCGGAAAGTGGATTTGAATTCTCGACCGGACAAACCTCAAACTTCAGCGGGAAATTTGAATAGTAATGATTACGAAACTCTTGTCAAACGTCACATCCATTCAATGCTTCTGAAACGGTGACACCTGAACCATCACTCTGATCGACATGAACTGTAGCAATGATGGCGCACATCTTTTCACCTCCAAAATATTATATATTTTTTTACCATAAATAGGAGGCAATCTTCTCACAAAATGTAACTACAAACTTTACAACATCTTTCCTTCCTTCTTGAAATCTTCTACCACATTGTCATTCACCAAATCTTCTCATTCTCATTCTTCTGAGAACTACAACAACCCTCTAAGCCAGTGCCATAGGAAAGAACATGCCTCCCTTACGACTCAGAAGATCGACTTGCACTCCACTGTTGCTGAAATCCTACCTTCAGGTTTTGATTTCTTAGGAGATCTCCGTGTTCAAAACAACTATGAACATATCGAGAACTTTAAATCTAAGATAACTTCCAGGATTCTTCCTGACGTTATAAAAGATTGTGGTTTTTCTTCTGACATAGTTTTCAGAGCAGTTGACCCCATTGATCTAGTGCACCAACATATCGAAGGGTTCTCCATGATTTATACTTACCCATTCACCATTGGTTTCAAGCTTTCTATTTTGAAGATTATCGAAGACATTTGTTGCCGCTATAGAATCTACCTGAGCCAAGTTGCTCTGTGGATTTGGAGATTAGTTTATTGTATACAGATGTTGGCCAATAATGTTGATGTTTCATTTACTATCGATCACCTTTTTCTCCTCTACTATCCTAGGGTTTTTCGAGGTGGAATTATCCATCTATACTCCCAGAGAATCCGTAGACTCATTAACGCTGAGGACGACTTCGATCGCGGTTGGCAAAATCGCTTTATTTTAATCAAGATCGACCAAATACATCAGTTTTCTTCAGACCTTTTCCCGGAAGTGTGGAATCCCTCCCGCGAATATTTCTTACTGCAAATTTCACTTATTTTGCTTTCTGAGTAAAGGGAAATCCCTTTCTTATGCAAATATTGTAACTTTTTAGCCATTTTTATTGAACCACAACTAATTGAAGGGATTTTCGAATGGATAGTCAGTCTTCTTCGTGCCTCCTCTGACATTACCCGATCATGGAAGAGTATCAGATCCAAATGGTGGAAGGAAAAATACCATGATAAATTTTAGCCCTAACTCTTCCTTTTACCCCGGACTTACAGAGATTCTCTTTCATTCTATATTTTTGATTTGCGGAGCTCTCGGTATGAAAATCTGCAGCCCAAAAAGTTCCATCCCGTGCAACCGCTTTATCTAACATTCTCCGGTTCGCTTCTAGCAATCGGAAGCGGAAGGCTCAAGACGAAGCTCCTGAGACACCGTTGGGAATTGGTTCTCGGGTGAGAAATCACCACCGGCTCATGGAGTACTGTAAAGAGCTGTAGGCGGAAGCTAAAGCGGGTGTTATTCAGATTGATGATGAGGAAAGAACGAACAATGACAATACTGGCTTGAGAAGTCCCCGATGAGATTCTCCAGCGGTGGAGACAATCGCTCATCCCGAAAATCCTTCCATGCACATCTTAATTCATATTTCCAATACTGAGGCCGGGACATATACTTCTTCTCCACAGAAATCTCCCAATGCTACCCTTGAAGTTTCCCTTGCACATACCACATATTTGTTTTTGTAGGTAAAAGACTTCCTCATTTTTATTGTTCTTTACATACTTCGTACTTCTTCACCGGATGCAACCCTTTTATCCAGGGTTATGCCACTGCTCTCTCCACAGCAAATTTGGCTAAAGAGATGGGACCATCCCTTGATGAAGAGAAGTTGAAGGAGGAAATCCAGCATCTCATGGCAGAAGTTGAAAATATCCGAACTGATCTTAGAGACTCGAATTCTCTTCAGGACTCATTATGGATGCACTTACAGGACGATGTTGACTCTCTTCGAGACCAGAATAATTCCCTTAAGGATTTAACCACTTCTTACGTGACCCTTCAAGGGAGGACAATAAGGTTGGTAGCCGATTTGGCAGAAGCCCTAAGGCAGCTCCACACCTCCGAACACATCATTAACGAGCTTCAGGCTAAATGTCAAAGATAGAAACTTTGAAAGGATTTGGCTGTCCTAAAGAGCCATATGGACACCCTTGAGGAAGCCAACAGGCTGGGAATCGATATTCCTTATGAACTCCTAGACATAGAAATTGACCTCCACAATGTTGAGTTGTCGTTGGAAGCTCTATGCGGAGATAGAAGGATTCAGATGTGAAAGCTGGTGGAGAGGTTGGTGATGATGATGAACCCCCCCCCCCCTAACTGATCTTATTGATCTCTTTATTTTTGTTGACAACTCTTGAAATACCCCGACGGACCATAGAGCGAGCATGCTGTATCCTTTTGCGCGGGTTATATTTAAGTTTGTTTTGTTACTAGGTAATTTTTTGGCCCGATTAGTATCTTTTGTAACTGGATCTACTTCGGTCCAGAAAAAGTATGAATGAATATCGTTTTTCGTTTGCAGCAATGTGCAAGATTTTATCCTTTATTTATTTTCAGAAGCAAGTATTAGTTACAAACTTTATTACTTTACTTTATGAACCAGAAACTACCTTTGAGGTTTATTTTACCTGAACATGAGAAGCTTTGGAAGTTTAAAAACTTTTTTGATAACCCTAATTTGGTTTCAAAGATATATTTTTCTCTTCATCTTAAATCGGGGGCTTATCATGGCCTTCAAAGTTAATTCCGGACTTGACTTGGTTCCGGACAACTCAAAACCCAGGTACTTCTTGTATCCGGAGCCTTAAATTTTTTATAAGGTTTTAATAAGAGAAGGCCCATTTTTTAATGGTGTTGTAGAATAGGACGCCTCCTATTCATTATGGCACAAAATTTTCGATATGTTAAGACATTAACATAAGTTTTTATGCTCATGATGACAAAGATTTATTAATCATAAAAAGGAAATTTTTATTAATTCCTTTGACTTACAAATGTGAAGACAATTGCAAGAATAATACGAATGTCATCTAGTGTGGTCAGTCTGGTTATACTTTGAACTTTTATGTCGTCCTATCATCTAGGAAGTCCCCAGTATCGGGTGCTTGCTTGAAGTACTAGAATTTCATAAAATTTTCTTCACTCTATTTCGGGTGTATATGTATGGCCCCCTGTATTTGGGAGTTCATGCTATGAAGACTCGGATACTGGATAGCTCTCCTGGGTAGTAAAACTATTAACATGCTTATTTCATGATGCTACCTCATTAAAAACCTTGCTGTAAAAACTCAATTGGGACAAAAACCAGACGAAGGGAAAAAGAATGCAGTGCATGCTTCGACCTAATACACATAGTATTTCTTCAAATGACTCACATTCCAATTACTTGGAAGTGTATTTCCTTGTTGATCTATTAGCTGATAAGCTCCTTTACCGACATTACCGGTGACCATATATGGTCCTTCCCAGTTTGCTCCTAACTTTCTAGCATTACGTTTCCGGGTACTCTGAGTGACTCTCCATAGCCCCATGTCCCCGAGTTTGAAGTGTCAAAGATTTGTGCGCCAGTTGTTGTAATACTCCATTCTTTATTTTTCGGATACCATCCGGACGTATGATAAATCTCGACGTTCCTCGAGCAAATCTAGGTGCATGGACATTAATACTGCATTTGATAGGTTACAATGGGATAATGCGTTCTATTTATACATGAGCTACACGGGTACACAGCCCAAGAAATATGCTCTCATTAATACAGGAGAATGAATGTTGTAATAATTGGATAACCAATATCTTAATAAATGTCATTAAAGCTCCATTGGAAGACGTATGGCCGGTTTTAGTAACGGTCGTCCGTTGCAATTCAAACAGTTACTTTTGCCCTTTCAAGCTACTGGTGCCAAACATGCACGTGTTGCCCTCGGTACTGATTGAATGCTAGCGGTAATGTCTCAAGTTGATCTGGACTCAACTCAACATCAATCGCCACGTGTAGCACTATAATTCGTACAACTGTCTTATACGAATTTTTTCCCATACATAAATTTTATATTAATGCATGTTATTGTCACTTGACAAATTTATTGAAATGCTATTGGTATACAAGTATTTAAAATGTTGCATATTATATTATATTGGTTTAAAAATCTATAGTACTTTAAATTTTTTATTGTTATACAATTGAAATACAAACATAATTTTGTTATAATAAAGATATATTTAATGTATCTGATATATACTTTAAATAAGCTTTGGAGCTTTTTTAGCAAAGTTTTGCTTTGGAGCTTTTTTGCGAAGTTTTGAGCCAAATATATATATCAATGAAAACAATATTTTTTTCCTACTGTTTGTAATTCATAAACAATATATACAGCAGTGTAATATTACATTGAGAAATAAAATATTAGTAATTCTTATATATATATATATATATATATATATATATATGCAATTTATATATTTGATATAATATATGCATAAGCAGTTTATATGATATATTAGTGGAATATTTACATTATATAAAACAATCATTATATAATGCATATAGCTAACATATATTAAATGTATATTTTACAGAAAAGGAATTCAACATAAAAAATAAAATTTGATGAAAAAGATTTATCACAAATTTCCTAGATGGCAACCTCATTAAAGAGAGAGAGAGAGAGATCCCATATTTATTTTCAAAATGCTATTTTTCATATAAAACCTGCTATATTTAAAATATTTTTAAAAATATGTTATTCTTGTGTTTATTTTTCACTAACTGGTGTGATGGATAAAAATCTTCTAACAAACTTCTCTTGGACTTAACTGGTCACAATTATGATTGTGGTTTGTCAGCTGCAAGTCTTGAATATGGATCTGGACTATTAGGGGGCTTGGTCTATCAAAAGAAGACTACTGCAATCGGACTTGACCAACTATCAATAGGATTTAAAAATTAATAAGCAGTAACCATTTTTAGGATCGGTAGTTTGAAATATAATCAACATTTTGATGAATATATAATTGAATATTAGTCAATTTTCAGTTGCAAAGACAAATTTATTCTAAAAGATGGAAAATAGGAAATTATCATGATGGAAAGAGAGTTGTCGATGTGAATCAAGTTTAAATAAAAGAGGTTATACATTCCAAAACTCAACCGGCAACTACTTATCTAAAAAAAAATAACTATGAAGTAACTTCTATTAATCAACGGACAAGGAACAAATTATTCAGCTTATATTGTCCTAATTCAGTCATTCCTATCCACATCAGATGTCTATAACTAAGCAATTAATTTCAAGAATATTAATAAATTAAAGTAAAAATACATGTTACTTAACCATAATTAAGTGAGAAAAAGTATGTACGCACTACACATACCTTATATTTATTGGCTTGATGTGAACAATATTTACAGCTTAACCATCCTTTTTAATTCTATAAAGTAGGGTTGGCCAGTGGGCCGGGACGGACCGACCCCGACCCGACCCCGTCCCGAGCCTGCCCCGGTCCCGCCCCGACCCCGCCAAAAAAAATAATAATAACGGGGGCGGGCCTCGAACTCGGGACGGGACGATGTCTCGTCCCGCGAGACCCGACCCCGCCCCGATCCCGTCCCGAGCCCGACCCCGAGCCCGCCCTTTTCCCCCCTTTGCAAATATGGTCGTTGCACCAACGACCATTTTAGATTATGGCCGTTGGCCAACGGCCATTTTAGGCCCCCCCTACCCCTTAATATTTATTTTTAACCCATAAGTTATTATATTTACACTTTAACCCAATTTCCAACTATAAATAACTCATTTTCTCTTCATCTTTCTCACAAATCTTCCTACAATCTCTCTAATTTCTCAATATATCTCTCTACAAGTCTACATGGTTTGCTAAATATTCAATTTTATTTATTCATTTGGGAATTGGGAGTGAAGTTGGCAACTAGCTTGAGGATCTTCCATCGAGCAAAGTTTCAATTTTCAACCTCTCGATTACACGTCGACGTTACGTCGGCGTTTGATACATTCGTTCATTCATTAAATTATTATTGTCTGTTTATTTTATTTAGCGCACTTAATTTTATTGTCTTTAATTATTTATTATCATAATTAAAATGGAAGGATTAAAAGGTATATTTAAGGGTAAGGGTAAGGGTGCTTCTTCTAGTAGGGGCAACCAGAGCAAGGGTACTTCTTCTAGTCATCTTATTCCTACACAGGATGATTTTGTTGATACTCAATATTTTCCTACAATACCATTAGATTTAGACCAGGAGCTATTTTCTGGAACTCAAGAAGACTTTAATTTAGACGATGATCTAGATGATATACCCACTAATGTTGATGACAACACACCCACTAGTGCACCTTCAACTGAAATACCTCCTATTCCCCCTAGTATGAGACGAGGTCCAGCAAAACGACCATTAAAATCAGATGCATAGACATTTTTTTATAGGGACGTAGAGAATCAAGTAGCCATATGTAAAATTTGTAAAAATGTTTTAAAATTTAAAACTGGAAAAGGTCACGGTGGGACGGGGGGTTTAATTAGACACGTAGTAAGTGCTCATCCAGCTAGGTATGCCCAATACCAGGCTTCAAAATCGGGTGCGCAAACGTCCGCTCCATCGGGACAAGGTTCACATACTGATACTATCCCGGACCAAGTACAGGGTCAAATTAACCCTATGACGGGGGGAATTGTAGGCTCTAAATACAATAAGCATAGAGATAGGGAAGCAATATCAAAATTAGTTGATGTGGAGGGTTTGCCTTTTTCATTTCCTTCATCTCTCGGTTTTATTCATTACATTAGAGATATATATAATCCTGTTTTTAACGGTTTTCCTAGATCAACTGTTAAGAGAGATGTATTTAAATTCGCGCATGAATATCAATAATATTTACGTTTTTCATTATATCATTTTAATGGCAAAGTATCTATCACGTCTGATATAGGTCGTAGTACTAACATCCATGATTATTTAACTGTAACTTGTCATTGGATAGATTATAAATGGTCTATGCAAAAACGTATTTTAGCGTATAGATATATAGATGATAGGCACACTGGTACTTTTATTGCAGATAATATTTATCAAGTGTGCCATTATTACGGAATAACCGATAAAATTATGACTATTACATTAGATAACGCTTCTTCTAACAATTACGCAATTACAATTTTAAAAAATAGTTTAACTCCATCTTTTCCAGATCATTTTCATATAAAATGTGCGTGCCATATATATAACTTAATTGTAAAGGATAGTCTATCACTTTTTGAAGACATTCTTAGTAAAATACAATTTGCTATAAACTTTATTTTTAAAAGTAATAAAGTACAACGTAGAAAAGAATATAAAAAAACTTGTCACAATTGTGGACTACCTTATAGAAAAATTCCACAAGAAGTATCCACTAGGTGTAATTCTTTATACGAGCAACTACTTGTTGCTTGTGACTATAGAATACCTATAACTTTATTTTTTAACTCTCATAATAAAAATCCAGCTGATATGATTTTAGATAGTGATTGGGAAAAAATTTCCGAACTTATTGTATTTTTAGAGAAATTTTTTCAAGCAACAAAAGAATTTTCCGGTATATATTATCCTACTATTTCAACTATGTTGTTTTATATAACTCCAATATTTTTATTACTTAGTGAATATATGGAAAAACCAGCTTATAAGGCAGCTATTAAAAAAATGTTTGTCAAAATAAAAAAATATTTTATTCCTATTCCCTCTATTTATATTATTGGTTCTGTATTAAATCCTACTATTAAAATAGACGGTACTAAATCACTAATTGAAACTATTTACGATTGTATAGAAGTACTACCACCTCCAAGTCCCAAAAATCTAAATCACCCACCACCTATTGAACAAACTAAAGAAGAAGTGTTGTCTAGCGTAGAACACCAATGCAAAAATATATATAGATTTTATCAACAAGAAAATGCTAGTAACTTGCCGGCTTCCATACCATCTTCTTCATCTTCAACACAACCTCACAAAAGACATGATGTTTCTGCGGCTAGTATTGAAAGCCTCAGAAATAGAATGTGCGGCCGTACCTCTACTACTAACCAAATTAGCGAGTTGGATATTTTTGTTTTGCAGGGTTCTGTACCGTATCAAGAAGTTATCAATGAAGATGGACATGAAGACTTGCTGAAATACTGGAGGGGGAATGAGAAGACATTTCTGACACTTTCATTGATGGCTCGAGATGTTTTGAACATTCAAGCGTCATCAACTGCGTCTGAAAGCGCTTTTTCTGCAGGCAGATATCAAATAGGAGACCACATACACTCATTAGTCGGAGACAGCTTGGAAATTGCAGTATTATTCAGAGATTGGATACGAGCGGAGCGGAGAAGGTGCGGTCAACCGGAGATCAACGAAGAAGATGATGAAAGCTACAACGAAATCTTAACCGAAGGTAGTGAAAGCGACGTGGATCAATTTGACCAACAAATACCAATTCCAACCGAAGAACCACATGAAATCATCAAGCAATTAGAACAGATTTTTTTGAGAATGTAATTTTTTTAATTGCAATTTTATTATGTAATTTGCAACTTTTGGACAACACCACAAAGTTGCAATTTAGATTTTAGACAATTGTATTTGTATTACAAAAAAATCATATGTCTATTAAATAATATAAGAGGCACAAAAACAGCATTGAGATGTTTTTATTACACTATCTTATTTTGTTTATTGAGTTTTTTTTATACATATGTTATTTTTTAAAAAAAAAAAAAAACCCGCCGTACCCCGCCCCGAGCCCGACCCCGACCCGAGCCCGCCCCGACCCGATACCGACGGGATCGGGATCGGGACGGGACTTGCTCCAGTCCCGCCAGACCCGACCCCGCCAGAACCCGCCAACCTTGACCCCTTCTCCCGTCCCGCCCCGACCCCGCCAGACCCGAGCCCGGCCCACTGGCCACTCTTACTATAAAGACAATTAATTTTTTAAAGGACATCATCTAACATCAACAAAATATATCTCAAACTTCTAACTTCACTTCAACTTATTTATAACTTCCTCTTTAAATTTCAAGCATTTACTATAATTCATTACTTGCTTCCCTCTTCGATTAATGTTATGCTCAGAAAAAGAGCAGATTGGAGAATATGAAGATGGGTCAAAACCCTAAATCGTAGAAAGAGAAAGAGAAGAGAGATATTTTATTCTAGAAAGAGAAAGATAAATGGCAAAATTGCATCAGCTGATGGGCTAAGTTCTATTTATACCCGAGTAAATGGACTGGGTATTTATAATTAGGCCTAACATTACAAATATGTAAACAAACAAATTGGGCCAGCTAATTCAGCACTTGTATCATTACAAAGTGTAAAATATACATGAGTGATACAAAACTATATAATCAAGTAATATGTCCAACACCCTCCTCAAGCTGAGGGTGATAACAATCCAAGCTTGCTATGAAGAGGAGAGTGTGTACATCTAGGAAGAGACTTGGTGAAGATGTTAGCCAATTTCTCAGAAGAAGAGAGAAAATGTAAGGAAATCAAACCAGAAATAAAACTATCTCGAACATAATTGCAGTCAATCTCAATATGCTTCGTGCGCTCATGAAAGATTGGATCTGTCAATGTGTAAGGCAGATTGATTGTCACAATATACTGGAATAGGTTGAGAAATAGATAGGCCTAAATCACCCAATAGTCTCACCAATCAAGAAATCTCAGCTACAACTTTACTGAGGGCCTTGTCTTCAGCCTCAGCTGATGAAAGAGATACAATGGGTTGCTTCTTGCTTTTCCAAGAGATAGGAGAACCACCCAAAGTGACAAGAAAATCAGAAACAGACCTTCTAGCAAGGGCAAAAGCAACCCAATCAGAATCAGAGAAAGCCTTTAAGAAAAAATCAGCAGAATTTGACAAGAAAATACCAAGAGCAAGATCAACCATTAAATATCTCAAATATGAAGACCAACAATCATATGGGGAACTTGAGGAGCTTGCAAGAATTGACTCAAGTGCTGGACTGAGAAATAAATATTAGGTCATGTATGTTGTAAGAAATTTAGCTTCCCAACCAATTTTCTGAACAATCTAGGATTAGACAAGGGAGCACCCATGTCAGGAATAAGCTTGACAGAATGGTCAAGAGGAGAAACAACAGGGTTAAAATGATGGAAATTGAACTCATCAAGTAGATCATTGGTAAATGTTTGTTGAGACATAAGATAGACTTTGGGATGGGAGGTAACTTCCAAACCAAGAAAATAATACACAGTACCTAGGTCCTTGATCTTAAACTGATTGTTCAAGAAACCCTTGAGGCTATCCAATTTAGAAACATCATCTCCTGTTAATAGAATATCATCCACATATACTGCCAGCACAGTGAGTGAATCACCAGTGACTAGTGAATAACGAGTAGTCATTCTTACTAGAAATGTAGCTTCTGGATGATAAAACTTCATATGGCAATTGAACTCCTCAAGTAGATCATTGGTAAATGTTTGTTAAGACATAAGATATACTTTGGGATGGGAGGTAACTTCCAAACCAAGAAAATAATACACAGTACCCAGGTCCTTGATCTTAAACTGGTTGTTCAAGAAAACCTTAAGGCTATCCAATTCAGAAATATCATCTCCTGCTAATAGAATATCATACACATATACTGCTAGCACAATGAGTGAATCACCAATGACTTTAGTGAATAGGGAGTAGTAATTCTTACTAGAAATGTAGCCTCTGGATGATAAAGCTTCAGACAGTTTAGAAAACCAATGTCTGGAAGCTTGTTTAAGGCCACATAATGACTTTTTGAGCTTACAAATCAAAGGAATGGAAGAAGGAGAAAAAGAATGAGCATGCATGACAAGGGGTATCTTCATGTACACTACCTCATAGAGATACCCATGAAGGAAGGCATTGTTAACATCAAGTTGATAGACAGTCCAACCCATTTTAACAGCAAGAGATAGCACACATTTAATAGCAGTAACTTAACAACATGAGTGAATATTTCAGTATAATCAATACTCTCTTTTTGAGTATCACCCATGACCACCAATTTGGCCTTGTACCTCTCCACAAAACCATCAGATTTCTGCTTGATCTTATAGACCCACTTGCAAGAAATGGGTTTCTTATGAAGAGGAAGGGGAACCAGTTCCCAGGTCTGATTAACTTCAAGACCTTGGAATTCTTGTAGCATTGCCTCTTTCCAGACAAGATGATTAGTAGCCTGCTGGTAGGACTGAGGCTCATGAATGTGAATCTTATTAGAAGAAACTTTGGAATTAGAAGGAAGGATAGTAGAGACAGAAGAGCAAATGTAGTCTGATAAGTAGGATGGTCTATTAAGCTGTCTAGTTGTGTCTTGAAGGAATATAATGATTGGATGTGGTAGGTGCAGAAGGTAGAAGTGCAAGAGGTGGGATAAGAGGAGGAGGAGAAGGAGGATATTGAGATGCTGGTGTTGTGTCATGAGAGGCAGTAGGTGAAGCAGGAGAAGTTGGAATGACATGAGTGTCAGTAGGATTAGAAAAACGTATAGAAAAATGATTTGAAAAGACAATAGGTATAAGGAATACATGAGTAGAAGAAGAAGAAGAAGCAGCATATAGGAAAGAATGTTCTTGAAAAGTTACATCCTTAGAGAAAATTAAATAATGGGTAAGAAGATTTAAAAGTTTATACCCTTTCTTTCCAGAAGGGTAACCCAAAAACACACAAGGAATGACTCTAGATTGAAACATGTCTCTCCCAGTTTTTGGTGTGGTTGCATGACAGAGGTAGCCAAAAGAGACCTAACGTGATTATAACTTGGAGATAAGCCATGCAACTTTTCAAAAGGAGAAATATTGTTCAGGACAGAGGAAGGCAGCCTATTAACAATGTAAGTGGCTGTCAAAACACAATCACCCTAATATTTAAGTGGGAGTTTAGATTAGAAGAGTAATGCCCTTGATGTTTCAAGCAAATACTTGTGCTTTCTTTCTACCACTCCATTTTGTTGTGGGGTGTGTGGTATAGTGGTTTGGTGGAATATGCCATTTTATGAAAAGAAAGTGGATGCTTCAATACTGCTACCAAGCTCAAATGTACTTTAACCATGGATGTGAAAGCCTTGATAATGGAGAGGGCATTACTTTTGGATGATAATAGATGAATCCAAGTAACTCTAATGTAGTCATCAACAAAAGTGGGGAAATATCTGAACCCATTATAGGTTCTTGTGTGATAATGTCCCCACATGTCAAGATGAACGAGCTGAAAAGGGGTAGAAGTGTGTATTTGGCTATGAGAAAATGATAGTCTTTGTTGTCTTGCCATTGGACAAATAGAACAGTTAAAATTTTGTTTAGAAGAAAGAATAGAAGCAAGTGAGGGACTAGATTTCATTCTATTATAGGGTATGTGCCCTAATCTTTGATGCAAAAAAATTCCAGTTAGTTAATGGAAACAGTAGAATTAGAAGAGAGATTGGGGAAGGAAGATTGTTAACAGTATTGAAAAAATTATAAGGAGATACAGGAACAGAATGGTAAGTGGATGCAGGATTCCAGCATGATGATAGTAGTAAAGATCATTTGTTGCTCAACCAATTCCAGTGGCCTCTTCAGAGAAGGGCCCTGCAAATAACAAGCATAAATGGAGAAAATAGATAAGCATTTAAGTTGCTTGAGCAGCTGATAAACAGAGATAAGGTTGAAATGAAAAGAAGGGATACATTATGCAAAGTGATATCATCCCTGAGGTATAATGAACCAGTGGAGACTACCTTTACTTTGTAATCATTGGGTAAAGTTATAAGGAAAGGGGTTTGAGATTGTGTAGAAAGTGTTTATGTGGTTTCATATGATTAGTGGCACCTTAGTCGAATATCTAAGGATTTACATATGAATGATATGAAACACATATAGTGTAACCAGTAGCACTAAAAACAGAACCACCAACCATACCTGCAAAAGTGCCCTCTTCTGAGAAAGAGTGTGCAAAGTGAGCTAATCCATAAGGTTCACCTATGGAGGTGTGGTTGTAATGTGGAAATGTTGCAAAGTTAGTAGAACCAGAAGATTCACCCATAGGCTTGTTCTTGTGATATGAAAATGTTGCAAAATTAGCAAATGCATAAGAATCACCCATGGGATTGTTGGTGTGATATGGAAAAGAAGATTGAGCTTGAGCTTGAGCTTGAGCTTGTTGTTGGAAATAATTCATAAACTGTTGACTCTATTCCTTACTAAACCCATATAATTCATTTTGCTTTGGAGGAACAGTAGCAGGGGTGTTTGAGACTGTATTAGACACTGCAAGAGTGGTTTGCCGCTTCACTTGAACACAAAAGCAGATGCTTTCTCGTTCTTTGTGAATTTGAAATCAGGTGGAAAATCATGGAGTCTGTAGTAGTCATCCATGACATGATCACTCTTCTTGCATATTGCAGAACTATTATATAAGGTAGAAGGTTTTTTGCAGTCAAATGAATACTTTTGTTGGAAATTTCTGTTGCCAACAGAAGCTGAACAACCAGAGAAACTGGAAATGCCAAATTGAGCTTCCTTCGGACTCTCATCTTGTTGAAGAAGTGAATACACTTTACTGAGGGAGAGGGTTCATCATAAGAGTGTTACTTTTGACAGTGGAATAAGTGTCATTGAGACCACTTAAGAATTGGAATAATTATTGGTCCTGTATGAACTTATGTGATACCCCATAAGTACACTCAGGTCCAACATAAGAAGAGTTCAATTCATCCCAGAGACTCCTCATTTTTGTGAAGTACCCAACAATTTCAAAAGACCATTGGGTAGTTGAGGATATTTCTCTTTGGATGTGTATGTATTTAGACCCATTAGATTGCCCAAATCTGTCATTGATGTATTTTCAAATATCTCTAACAGTGTTCATGCACATAACACTGATGGCAATCTCTCTAGACAGTGAATTTTTTATCTAAGCCTTGACCATGTAATTACATCTCTCCCAAAATGAATACAGGGGAGAATTAGGTTCAGGCTGGGTCATTTTAGTTGATAATGATGTGATCATGCTACTCCTCCGAATCACAAAACCAGTGCCATTGAAGGGAACAAATACTAATTGAAAATCAGGACTATCTGAAGGATGAATGTAGAAAGGGTGCGAATGGTCTATAATGAACTCAACAAAACCACGTACATTACTCGCAGTTCTAGTAGGGTTTAGGTTATTATTAGGTAGTTGTGTACCCATCCTAACCCTAATTTGAAACGTAATACACTAAACAACTAGGTTTCAAGTAAATCAAACTACTTGATGTGCGAAAAATAGTAGATCAAAGAAAACTAGATCACTACAAAGAAATCGTACAGAAAACCCTAGAACATGCTTCAATATATGATATTACAAGAAATTAGAAGAGATTTTACCGGTCTTCTTCGCAACCCGAAGAAGTAAGGCCTTGGTCTTTCTTTCACAATAAAAATCCTAGAGTTTCTCGAACAACGGCAAATGTATATGACAACGATCGAAAACCCTAGAATTTCTAGAACATCAGTTAAAATCCATGAATGAGATTCAAAGCTCGATGGTACTATCGGGAAGAAGCGGAGAAGATATAGGATCGATTCTCACCGCTCTGATACCATTTTATGCTCAGATGAAGAGCAAAAAAAAAATGAAGATGGGTCGAAACCCATAGAAAGAGAAAGATGAGATATATTTTATTCTAGAAAGAGAAAGATAAATGGAAAAATTGTATGAGCCGATGGGCTAAGTTCTGTTTATACCTGAGTAAATGGAATAAGTATTTATAGTTGGGCCTAACATTGCAAATCGGTAAACAAACTAATTGGGCTGACTAATTCAACACTGATACTAATACAAAGTGTAAAATATACATGAGTGATACAAAACTATATAATCAAGCAATATGTCCAACAAAAGCTAGTTATAGTACAATACAATTTCACAAGTTACCACTCATAACGTTATAACTTGAACGCGTCTTGAGAAATAAATCTCTAAATATATAGTCCATGGACGAAATCTCCCTCTCAACTAGACCTATCCAAAGCTCGGGTCGGGTGGCTTTTTTTCTGCTTGCCCGACCCTGACCCTATTTTTTAAAAATTTCCGACCTTGGCCCTGACCCTTCGGGGACCCTACGGGTCACGGGTCGGCCCTGACCCGTCGGAAGGGGGAGGGGATTTGGCGGGCCGGGTCGGGTCTGGTGGAGGAATTTTTTTAAAAAAAAATTGAATTTCCAAAATTGAAATTGACATTCACACCTACACTACCATGAAATTTCGACGTTGAAATCTATTATGTATTGTGAGATGTTTACTAAAGAAAAAGGAAAATTAGAAATCGATTTGGAAAAAAACACAAATTGATAGGAAAAACGATCGTTTTTGTAAAAATTGGCTGCGCCAAACAATCGGTGTTTGGCCGGCTGCGTCTTGAGAAAATGCGCAAAATTAAAAAAAATGGGTAAAATGAACATCCGAGCGCAGAGTTATGACCATTTAAAGTTTCATCAATTTACAACTACTTTATCTTCCTACATTATGCTTCCGTGATATTAACAGAACGACTTAATAATATAAACATATAATTAATAATTAGCTACCGTTTTTATCTTATTTTATGTCGAGCTCAATGTATATTAGAGCAATACATATATTATAAAAACATGCATTATATCATTTAAATATTAATGGCAAAAATATATATAAGTACAAAATAAATATTAATGAAAGAAAAATAATATAAATTATATTAAAAAATACGCAGGACGATGATTGGGCCGGGTCGGGCTGGGTCAGACGGGTAAAATATTATGACCCTGGCCCGACCCTACATAAGATCGAGTCCCCGCTTTTCGGGTCGGGTCGGGTGGCTCGCGGGTCAGCTATAAGCCGACCCTGGCCCTGGTTTTTTCGAGTGGGGTCGGGCCGAGCGGGTCCCCGACCCATTGGACAGGTCTACTCTCAACACGTCATCTCACAAACATAACACGAATTTTCTCCAAAAAGGTTTTCTCAAAACTGATTAAAACAAGTATTTCTGAAAAATATTATCCAGAACTTCAGTCCTAAACAAGTTAAGACCAACTATACAAATTTTCACCAACTATACAAATTTTCACCAAAAAATTTATATAAATTAAAAATGTTCAAATGAATGGCACAACGAGTACCAATATTCTGGTAAAGGAAATGTTTGGGAGCCACTTCGTATATTGCGGGCTCAAAGTCATATTATATTTACTTGTTTGTAAAACTTAATTCAGTATTGCAGTCCTTTCATTTTCCTAGAAAATCATCGGTAACAATCCATGTGGTTTGCTGTTGAATGTTAAAGCACCCCAGACTAGCAATTCAAAAGCAGCAGAAAACCGATATATATATATATGGATTCCAAAAAAACACTGGCAAATCCAAAGAGGGTTTTATTGTACATTTATACACCCAATATATAAAAGAAATTTGGTAATCTCCTTCCGCCAGGGCCCAAATTGTCAGCAAAAGCAGAAAAGCAGAAGTTTTGGTTCATTAGAGTATTGTGCATTATACATACATGTATTCACCCTCACGAACTGCATTAGCAGCGCCTTTTCTTTCTTCCTCCGCCTCCTTTTCTCGCTCCTTCCAGCTCTCATAGTGATGGTCATCTGTGAGTAACTCATGCCGACATATTGGACAAGAGTTATGCTCATCCTGTTAAACGAACAGTGAAGAATTTCGGAAGAATTAGAAGTTGTTATTGGATAGAACAAAAAGAAATGTGGCAAAGTAAATCACAATGGCGAAAATACGATAAGTAGAGCAAAGTTTCACTTTCATACCAGCCATGGCTTCAGGCAAGGAGGGTGAAACATATGCTTGCAGGGCAACTCTTGCATCTTGTCATCTAAAACTAACACCTCCCTGCAAATTGCACACTCCGCATCTGCACCAAGCTTTGTCAAGAACTCATCTGTGACGGTAGTAACTGGGAGGTTTGCCACGACTTGTTTACTGGCAGGTGGTCTTCTTGGGGCAGAAGGACCGTCGTCCAGCATCTTAAATGGAATAAATTAGAATTGTCATTAGTTCTAGCCATCGTGTATTGGCTTAGGAAGAATGCATCTAATACCCCTATAAGAAGTTTTTCCTTTTTAAAATAAAGAAAAACATACCCCATGATAGTTATGTACGTATTAAACAAGTGGTGAGCAAATGAGAAGTAAAACAAGAGTGCATAATATTCATTGTTTAACTCGAATATTTTTTAGACTGGAGGCATGTACAGGCTACAGTTGTGTTTAATGTGAGGACTAGAGTAAAACTAGAGATACCTCTGGTATCATATTATCTAGTCTAGCAACCAACTCCTCAAGTACATTTTGACCACCGTCCGAAGCGTTAACACTGGCTGGATCGTCATGAGAGGATTGACCAGCAAGAAGTGCAGCAGCAGCAGTGAGAAGATTAGACTGCTCGAGCCAAGCAGGCTGCTCAGGCTCACGGTCAACAGTTAGATGCCCCTCAAAAAGGAATCCTGAATCGCAATAACAGGACAAGAATCACATACATGCAACATTTTTTATGGCACATGGCTGATGTACTAAGAAAAATTCATAAATTGGTCTTATCAGTACTTCTATTTGAGCCATTTTCTGTTGATGTTGTATTCCGAGATTCATTCTGTACTTCAGCTAACTGCTCTCGTGCCTGAGTAATGCAACTCTGCAAATGTTTCTTCTCAGACGACCCTAACACCAGGTGCTCAGCCTCAACGAATAGCCCGAGCCCAGCATTCCAAAATCCAGGCATTGTGTATCTTGTCTTTAAAATGGTGGCAACCCGACATACAACCGTATAGAACTGCAAGCATTTGGAGTCACTCAGATTTATTCAGTAGTAGAACTTCTTATGCAAATAAAGTACTAACTGTGATAAATCTTTTAACTTTTTTTGACAAGTCTTATGCAAGAAAAAGAAAAGTCAACTTAAAGCAAAGTAAATACTGCCATGTCAATTCTCATGTGTGTTCCTTTTTAAAATCACAATCTACACTTTGTGATGGGAAAAAGAATTACACATATAAAGCAAAGAAAATTATATACAATCATGAAGTGAAATTTGGAAGAAGCGAATCTAGTCTAGCTTGTAACCTATGGGTTCATCACGTGAAGCCAATAGCTTTTGGCCAGACCTTGTAATATGCATTAAGATATTCATTATATATTTACATAGATTTGATTGTGAACCTAGTTATTATTGTGTATAACCTTGAGGTTGCTATAGGAAACCCATAAACTTCAAGTCCTGCATATACCTCTAAATTTCGGTATGCTAATATCTTTCACTAGTTACCATAGAACATGATGAACATGAAATTTTGCATGTTATGTATGTTTGAAAATCTCTCCCACATGAAGGCTTTGAGATCAGGTAAGGGTGTTTAAAGCTTCGATTTAGTATATTTCTCTCAAATATGCTACATGGAGATCTGATAACTATTACGATCAAATGAAGAAGCTATATTCTTCACATAGCGTTATAGCACACATATTCCAAGACTTGTGACTAAAAATGGATTCAGAGTATGAACGTATGGGGGTTAAATAATCAGTTATCAACATCTATTACTGGAAACTCTCTCAAATAAGAATAATGGGAGAAGTGCTTAACGAATGAACCAGGCACAGAAAAAGTGCAGCTACTGACCAGCCTACTCTAAACCATTTTTGCTTAGTTAGTGTTTATCTGAAGGAATACAACCCTTTCCCTGTAAACGACGATCTCTCTGAAATACAGCAATATGCTGGTCATATTTTCACTACATTCTTTTCTGCATAACAAAAGGAATAACAGTTCACACCGTTTCATTATTAACAATAAGAATGTGGACTAGTTTTTGGATTGACCTATTTTGAATTCTCCTTTCAAAAAGATCAATTGTTTAATTTCTTCATGGTGATATTTTTTGGGAACTAAACTATCTAATAGCTAGAAAGAAAAAAGTTCCACTTAATGCATGAAGGAGGTTTTGCACTTAGCATAAGAACAACAAAATGGCTCTTTATCATAGTTGTGAATACGAGCTAACTTAATCCACAAGACGGTACAAAAATCACAGAATAGTCTTTGCAGATAAGCTATCTCATTTTGTTAAATAAAGAAACAAGACTAAAATCAACAACCTGGTTGATCATCTTCCTTTTAGGCCATTTTTAGCACGAGGGTAAATGATTTCGATAACTAAGCTCCTAAGAGAATCACTTTCTAATGCTAGTATCTAGGGGTTTATCTACTCTAGAAATTGTGGTGCATGTGAACCCATGGTCTCTCCGTCAAACTAGGTATTACATATATATATATTCCTAGAATTGATCTAATGTTTGTTGCCACCCATGTTTGCATTTGATTGGAAGCTGAGTTATATTTATCTAGGGGAACAAGGATCAATTCCCCACTTAATATATTTTTTTTCTCCTTTTTTAGTGGTGCACTTGGTTGAGAGGAGCCTTGGCGTAACTGGTAAAGTTGTTGCCATGTAACCAGGAGGTCACAGACTCGAGTTGTGGAAACAACCTCTTGTAGAAATGTGGGGTAAGGCTGCGTATAGAGAGATTGTTTTAGTGTGCACACTCATGTATATTCAAAAAGATCAATTGTTTAATTTCTTCATGGTGATATTTATTAGGAACTAAACTATCTAATAGCTAGAAAGAAAAAAGGTCCACTTAATGCATGAAGGAGGTTTTGCACTTAGCATAAGAACAACAAAATGGCTCTTCATCATAGTTGCGAATACGAGCCAACTTAATCCATAAGACAATATAAAAATCACAAAATAGTCATTGCAGATAAGCTATCTCATTTTGTTAAATAAAGAAACAAGACTAAAATCAACAACCTGGTTGATCATTTTCCTTTTAGGCCATTTTTAGCTCGAGGGTAAATGATTTCAATAACAAAGCTCCTAAGAGAATCACTTTCTAATGCTAGTATCTAGGGGCTTATCTACTCTAGAAATAGTGGTGCATGTGAACCCATGGTCTCTCCGTCAAACTAGGTATTATATATATATATATATATATATATATATATATATATATATATTCCTAGAATTGATCTAATGTTGTCTGTTGGCACCCATGTTTGCAGTTGATTGGAAGCTGAGTTATATTTATCTAGGGGAACAAGGATCAATTCCCACTTAATATATTTTTTTTCTCCCTTTTTAGTGGTGCACTTGGTTGAGGGGGAGCCTTGGCGTAACTGGTAAAGTTGTTGCCTTGTAACCAGGAGGTCACATACTCGAGTTGTGGAAACAACCTCTTGTAGAAATGTAGTAAGGCTGCGTATAGAGAGATTGTTTTAGTGTGCACACTCATGTATATTCAAAAAGATCAATTGTTTAATTTCTTCATGGTGATATTTATTGGGAACTAAACTATCTAATAGCTAGAAAGAAAAAAGTTCCACTTAATGCATGAAGGAGGTTTTGCACTTAGCATAAGAACAACAAAATGGCTCTTCATCATAGTTGCGAATACGAGCCAACTTAATCCACAAGACAATATAAAAATCACAAAATAGTCATTGCAAAGCTATCTCATTTTGTTAAATAAAGAAACAAGACTAAAATCAACAACCTGGTTGATCATTTTCCTTTTAGGCCATTTTTAGCTCGAGGGTAAATGATTTCAATAACAAAGCTCCTAAGAGAATCACTTTCCAATGCTAGTATCTAGGGGCTTATCTACTCTAGAAATAGTGGTGCATGTGAACCCATGGTCTCTCCGTCAAACTAGGTATTTTATATATATATATATATATATATATATATATATATATATATTCCTAGAATTGATCTAATGTTGTCTGCTGGCACCCATGTTTGCAGTTGATTGGAAGCTGAGTTATATTTATCTAGGGGAACAAGGATCAATTCCCACTTAATATATTTTTTTCTCCTTTTTTTAGTGGTGCACTTGGTTGAGAGGGAGCCTTGACGTAACTGGTAAAGTTGTTGCCATGTAACCAGGAGGTCATGTGCTCGAGTTGTGGAAACAACTTCTTGTAGAAATGCAGGGTAAGACTGCATATAATAGACTCTTATGGTCCGGCCTTTCTCGGACCCCGCGCATAGAAGGAGCTTAGTGTACCGAGCTGTCCTTTTAAGCCAAAGGTCAATCGAAAACAACCTCTCTATCCTGTAAAGGTAGAGGTAAGACCTGCGTATATCTTACCCTTCCATACCCTACTTGTGGGATTACACTGCGTATGGTATGTTGTTGTTGTTTTAGTGGTGCACACTCGTGCACTTTCTAGAAAAGTATACTTCACATTCTATAAAACAAGGCCTTAGTTCCAAATGCACAACTGAAATCAATTAGTACTTAATTTGTTATGGAATAAACCTCACGTCCTCAACCGACTTGTGTATTTTTGAAGCAAACTATTCAATTCTCAATAATTTATCTCCAAGACGGCCTTAGTTCCATGTTCACAATCAATTACTTAATTTGTTATGATATACACACATCACATCACTTCCTCAACCAACTCATTTATTTTCGAAGCAAACTATTCTCATTTCTCAAAAAATCAGCTCCGAGAAGTGAAATTAAGTACTCCCTCCGTCCCAATTTATATGACATTTTTTTCTTTTTGGTCAGTCCCAAAAAGAATTAATAATATAACTTTAAACTTCTCATTTTACCCTTAATGAAATAATTTATACTTAATGAAATGATTTGTACTTACATTACTTGGCCAGTCAAACACCTTCGTATAAAATGGGATCGGAGGGAGTAGTGAGAATTACCAGTAGTAAAATAGAAAAACCGTAAACGAAAAGGATGGATCAATATTTCTCCTATTTCTTTTGGGGAAACAGGAAAAGGCGGAAAGATCAACTGCATAATAATACCTGCGTATTACATAAATCACTAATAAAAGGAAGGAAAAGAGAGATAAGAGGAAGAGGTAATTAGTTACCGAATTACGAAGAGATGGGGAAGCACAAGGATAGTATTGAAGAAGAAGGGATTTAATAGATGACACGGCTTCCTCAAACAATTGTTTCTTCCCTAATTTCTTCTGTAATTCTTCAAGCTTTTGCTTCAATGCTTCCTCCATTCTTGCTTCTTTACCTAGCTCAACAAATTTTCCCTATTGTATTGCCATAGATTTATTATTTATATTCGCAGCTGGTGTCTGTCTTGTGGAGGGGGAAATCAACCGGTTTGGTCCAATTCGGGTTTTCGGGTCATGTGACCACTAAAAATAGTAAAAAGTAAAAACTGCTCATCCTCCCAATTCGGTTAATATAATTCTGATTCCTAAGTTATTGATAAATTTTAATTTATTCCCCGTTATGCCTATTAAACATATTTACTATCAATTAATTGAAATATGTATTTTTAAATTTTCTTTTTCTTGTGTATATTTAAATATTTATCATAATTATTAATTATTTTATCAGTTAATTGTTCATGTGTTATGTTAAGTTTGTATTGTTACTTTATATTCGACACTAATATAATTATAAATAATCATATATAATATATTTTTCTAAACGGAAGGATTAAAAACACATATTTTAATTAATTAAAAGTTTTATATATATATATATATATCAAGGATCAAAATAAAATTTATCAATAGTTTAGGGACTAAAGGTGCTATGATTCCCCTCCCATTTTTATGTGACGATGTTGAGAAAACAACTAAAATTGTCCTTTATCATTGACTCTAGGATATAAATAATACTTATCTTTTCACATAAAGTATTAATAGTCCTCTTTCCTTGTCAAAACTGATACTTTTTCTAAATTTTTTTTTTGCTCTAACAGACATGTTGATGTCCATTAGATTTTTTCTTTATTGAAATTGCAGAAATGAAATATAATACTATTACATGATGTCTATAATATGAATTAGCTAAGACAAGAAATCTAATGAACTGTCCAACATGATCATTTCCAAATAATAAGCCTATGTTAGTGTGTAATCTGAACTACATATGCAATTTCAACTTTGATGTATTCTTCAGACTGTGGGATATCCAGTATAGCTGCAGTATAAGTGTGAACATCTCTAACTGCATACTGCTTGATCTTCCTTGTTCTAATCCTCACATGAGAAGTCTGTGATTTATCCATGCTGATGATTCTTCTTCATTTTGATGGCATGTCTGTGAAACTATCTATCTCAGCATCTGCAGTATCCAAAGTTTGATTTGCAAGAAATCTGCAAGCTTGTTGCCTTCTCTGAAAATATGCATGATATGCGCCTTTACTATCCTCATGTCCTTCCTAATATCCTCTGCCAAGTCTTTCAGTTCCCATGAAGTAGTTCATAATTCTTGTAAGATGTGTAGTAGAACAAGTGAATCAGTCTCAAGTTGTATCTCTTGAATATTGTTCTCTTTGGAATACTTTAAAGTCTATATAATAGCCTTAACTTCAGTGTTTGTACTTATTCCAATGTTCTTTTCTTGTGCATACACCATGTATCCTCTGACGTTTCTGATGCAAAATCCATATAAGCTCCTCCCAGGATTGCCTTTACTTGCACCATCTGTGTTACATTTCAGTCTTTTTGAGGGTGGAATTTTTCACAATACCTTAGTATAATAAATTTAGGTCTATAGTTACTAAGTTGTTCATACATTGTTTCCCAGTCATAGGATAAATGCTTCATCCATGAAAATCTCAACCTCCCTAGGTGATGTAGAGTCTGTTGAACCTGTTGTATCAATTTGTGTATTGTTACTGAGCCTCCATATTTGATTGAGTTTCTCCTTTTCCATAATCCCACATGATAACTGCTGGCATTGCTTTAAAGATTTGCTTCATTTTTGGCTTAGTATCAACAGTCCACCAAGCTAGAATCAGCTGTTATAAATTGACTCTATCTGTGTTAATACCTACACAAGAAGCAAAATACCTCCATAGCTTTGCAGTTGTGGATGATGTTAGAAATAAATGAGATATTTTTTCCTCCTTATGTTCATCACAACACCAACATCTAGATGGTTATTGATCTGCATCCTTTTTAATATATCATCTGTTGAGATTCTCCCTTTCCATACCCTTCACATAAAGAAACTTATCTTACTAGGCACTCATTTCTCTCACATGTTGCTATAATTAGAATGTTTTCTCTCCCTTTGCCTTAGGAATTCCCATGCAGATTTAATTGAGAATTGACCACTGTGTTCCAACATCCAACATGGTTCATCATCCTCCCCTCCAAATGGTACTTTGATTGTATCGTGGATATGTTGAGCCGATTCCTGGTTTAGAGTTTCTTATAACAATTCCATGTTCCATCTCCCTTCATGTATAAATTGTCTAACTTCTATTTATTCCTCTTTTGCAGCTTCTGGTATGATATAGTATAATGCACCAAGTCTAGTCCATTTCTCATACCATAAATTAGATGTTTCATTTTTCATGTGCCAAAAAATTCGTGGCTCAGTTGATTTTCTTATGCTCACCATCTCTTCCATGCATGAGATCCTTCTCTATCAAAAGTCATAGTAGGATGCCATTTTTTACAGTATTTGTTCAACATGTAGCTACTCCATAAACTTTTTACACATTTGAAATTCCACCATAGCTTGGCTAACAATGCATTTGAAATATCAGATAGTGATCTAAAGCCTATCTCTCCTTCTTCTTTTGATAAACACATCTTATCCTATTCCACCTAGTGTTTGCTTTTCACCCCAACCCCACAGTGTTTCTCTAAACGAATTTTACAAAAATTTTGTGTAACTGCTTAATCACACCAAACAAAGAATTCATTGGTGAGAGTAAGTATATGGGCATGATTTGTAACACATGATTAATCAAGATATATCTTCCACTAAATCATAATATATCAGTTTTCTTCCCTCATAGAAAATTGGGCATCCTAAATATGTGAAGGGAAAAGTTTAATTTCTCATATTTGTATGCCTTCTGATCCTATTATTAACCCTTGCAGTTACCTTATGATGAGTGTAGAAACAACTTTTCTACTTGTTGACTAACTGTCTTGATGCCTTCTCATATTTTCTCAGAATCTTTATCATCTTTTTAAAGAATATACATCACCAAAATAAAATAGTATTGTATCATAAGCATACAAAAGATGATTGATTTGAGGACTACATTTTAGCATACCATAGCTTATATATCTTGATTTCTCATGCAATTTGTTCAGACTTCTAGCTAAAACTTCTGCAGCTATAATGAATAATGTTGGTAACAAAGGGTCACCTTGTCCACCCCCCCCCCCCCGCGCTAGATCTGAAGAAGTCATGGCTTTGTCTATTTACCAAGATTGAGTACCAGTTACTTGATATCAATCTCCACATCATGCCAATGACAATTTCTCCAAAACCAAACTGTCTCAGAACTTTGGTCAGAAAAATTCAGAATAATCTGTCATATGCCTTTGCCATGTCTAGCTTGATCACCACATTAGTATGTTTTGCCCTAATGTTGATATCCCTAATGATATCCTGTGCTAGTAGAACATTTTCAACTATACTCCTTCCCTTCATAAATCCTGATACACATTTAGTTCACCCTAACATTTTTCATCTATTTTTAATGGATCTTCACGTGCATGTCACACAGACTGATTAATATTTTTAATGTATCTATATTGATTGATTATGAAGCGAGTAGCACAAATATCAAACTGGAGGCGAAACTCAAAAATCAAAATACCAAATCATACACAATCTCAATTATATCAATAGCAGAATCATTTATCAAAAATTAAAATATTCAAAAGGCAACGGTAAGTAAAATGTGTCACGATCCAAAATTTAATAGTCGTGAGAGGAGCTCATATGGATTCTACACCCCGAAAGGGTATAACAAGAGTAGTATCAGTACAAACATTATGTATTGGTAGATATCATAGGACAAAAATAGTTAGATAACATATATAAAGGAAGAAATTGAAGAATAAGCATGCTCGCAATCAAATACAAACACTATCACAGTCTAAGAACACTAACTCAAGTATAGAAGTATCACGTCGGAAACCATGAAGTACAAGGATGAAGTAATCACTAAGCATATCCGCGTAAGGCTTGCAATAATATGAATAACCCTAGATCTCAGTAGTCTACAGTCATAACATAGGCGGAATCTCTAGTCCTCGAATCCATCAAGCGTCTAGGTAAGAGACTAACAAGCACATGACATCTCAAATGAATCAACAACAAAAGAATCAAGTCTGAAATGCATCATGCAATACAATGAATACAACAACCAGAATCAAAGATATGAGAGAATGTAATATGAATGTATATACGATGCAATGCAATGCACTAGCCAACTGTCACATATCGTACGTACATGCTCTGGGAAAAATATATGTACATTCCAATAGTCATGACCCATGAGAGATCTGCAAAGTCTATGTACCAGCCACTCTGTATCACATAGACTGGAGATGACTCTACTACTGACCACACCACTAACCATTCCACACACAGCTCAGAGATGGCTACGCAATCAATATGTCATAATAATCACTGTTGTTTCCTTCTCACTTATCACCATCACGACAATCATAGATAATATCTACATATCATGGAAATGAGAATGAATGCAATGTAATGACAATATCAAGTGTATCATATAAATCCCCAATCATGCCACACATAGACACATATCACAATATCAGTATCAAGGTAAGTCCCTTCCTCTATCCATGATAATATTAAGATAAGTGAGATGCAACTATATCACAAGGAAGATATGACAATTAAGTGCAATCCGATATCCAACACTAGGCAACAAACCAATAAATCACAAGAGGCAACAACCACAAATCAGTCAACAGTACCAAACCTAGTAATCTATCCCAACTTCATACCTGAAGGCGTAAAATGCTTTCTCCGACAGTATCTAACTATGCATACGCTTCTCTAACCGAAGTCTAACTAGAAGGTAAACTGTAACCTACCTGGATGCCGAGAGAGAGTTGCAACAATCACACTTGAGCCTTGTCTTTTCGAGGATCACAGTAGTACTCGAAGTCTAATATTATCGAAATTTAAGTTAGATAATGAAATTAACAACACACATAATACTATATTACTCCTTTGAATCCAAACCGAATAGGGGAAAAGGGGGAAATGGGCCACAAAGGTAAAACAATTATTTCAAAAGTGAAATATGAAATTCAATGTTTTAGGAGTCCAATCCTACTAACCAATTGCTAAAATAACTCAAGACTATGCCAATTTCATGTTAATACAAACCCTCAATTTGGGTATGAACCCTAATTTTCCAATATACAAATTCATCAATAATAGTGGAAGATTCAATTCTAATACTTACTAATTAGTGAAATCCAATCTTAGATTAGCAAAACCCATTAAATAATATCACTTTTAGGCTTAATAATCAAATAAATCTTAATTGGGTAGAACCCATTCCAACTAATTTCTAGGTTATTTCCATCATTAAATCAACTCAATAAAGGTAAAGGAAGGTAATACAAGGCTAAGGAAGCTTACCACAAGAAGAATCCACTTATAGTTGTCTGAAATCGCCCTAAGAGTGCTTTGGAGAAGTATTTTCGAAATGGGAGATGAAGGGTTTTAATTTACACTTAAAAAAGAATTTGCCTCCCCATCGTCGGCTGCAGCGGTCAAGGTTTATTGTGGCGGACCCACGCCTGCGACCCACTTGACGCGCTCGTGGTCCTAACCCAAAATCCAACCCTTCGCTGCAGTGGTCCCTATCCACTGGGGCGCACTGATGCTCGCCCCAGCGAATACACCAGAAACTAGAAGATTTCATCCTTACACAATTTCAATCCGAAATCTGATGATCACTCGAGACCTCCTCGACACAAACAGATATGCACACACACATAAAAACACGCAATGAACTCACTCGTGGACTCAAAATTTTCATCGGAGGTTTAATTCTTCCGGTCAACCCCCAACGGTCTAAACTAACTTTCCAACCAATGGTCAAGAACACTCCCGAGGGCCGTGGGAACCAAACCAAATATCCCACTAAGTCATATATAACCCTCCGGACCTCACGGAATTCCGAAAAAGGTCCTTTTACCCAAAATTCAATTATCGGTCAAACGATTACACTAAAAGTTCTAATTTTTCAACTTCCACTAGGATCGTTCGATGACTTCGGAAATCGAGTCGACATGGGTGAAATAGTAAAAATGCACATAACGACTAAACAAATCATTATATCAGATACCAATTAAATAATCGCTCGTCCTCAAGCGACAAAAAGAGAACAAAAGAGAAAAGTACTTGAGTTAGTAAAGAACTGGGGATATCTGACACGCATATCGGTCTCGGTCTCCCGTGTAGCCTCCTCAACAGGATGATTTTTTCATTGCACCTTATCAGTCAAAACTTACTCTACCTCGGCTAAAAGGCTCAATTTCTATATTTCCATACTCGAATTTCTCTCACCATCTATTCCCGAATATAAGAACTGTTTTTGCTGAAATTATCTAATTTGATATAACTATACCTCTGAACGTGATCGATAGGTCCCACAAAAATTCCTCAAAACAACACCAACCTTTAGATATAGACACAATCATAGCCCACTCTAAACCGGTAAAATATATTGATTCTGCTAACCTTTCTTTCACCCTTTTGTAGCCGTCCTCTACACCACAATTTCATAGAAACACATAAACACAAGCCCAAAACCACGACTTACTCTTTCCAGAAAAGAATTCTTGCTTTATCGGAGCAACTCTAAGCAATTCCATCAAACGGATCTTACTCATAGCCGACTTCTCTAGTTCCAAGTCTTTTTAAACCTTCAAATCACAATACTGGAAGCATACCACTGAGTACCTCACTGGGCTAAGTCTGTAGGACACTATATGATCATTCTAAAGACCTCTCGCAATTATAGTACCTCCTTAAATCTTTACCGAGTACCGGTGTAACTTATTACATCTGTCCGAGTAGCTGCTCTCGGTAAAATATCATCAATCCACTCATAAAACCTGATAAAGCTCAGTAAATCTGTCATACCTCAAATCTGAACTAAAACTCATCGAATCCATGAAGGTGATTTACTGGGAACGCATAAGTCCTCATGGAAATATATAAACATAGTCCATCAAGCTCTAATCGAATAATTCTGACCCAAAATGAATGCACAATCCTTGAATACTACCAATAGTCACTCGAACTGACTCTAACTTTCCGAAACCAATCACAGTCCTACCTCACATCAGTGATATCCAATTCCAATCTCTTCCTCATGCATAATCAATCATGTTAGACACCCTCAACTCCAAAAGTTGAGTCATATCCAAGTTGTCAACTTAGTACCGAAGAACTATACCTTATGCTTGCAATCTTCATGTTTCTAAATTTTTACCTGATACGCGAATCTGATACAACCTTGAACCTTTCGACGCAAAACCTGTAGCATCATATAATACCCCTTTAACCATCGAATATCCCATTATAACACCTCGATATGCCCATAACAATTCTGAAAGTATAAAATCTTACAACTACCGCTCTAAATCTCACACAACTACTCCTATGTCCTTAATATCCAAAAGTGTTCACTCAAGATGTCCAGTCAATATTACTTGCAACATAATGCACTACCACGAATACGGTTTCATCTAAAAAATATAACTCTAACCTCCACACAGTAGGGATTTCCAAAATCCCTTTCCCTTAAACCACATTAACTCATCCACTGAAGAGTGTTAAGAAACTTACCAGCAGTGCACCATACAAGCCACTTACATAAGCCTTAACATATCGGTTACCTGAAATTTGCTTCTCACTAGTAGCTGATCACGAACCCTGCTGAACTTCGTCATATCACTTAGTCCATTTATGTGGACTCCCTTCTTTAAGCATACTCAACAATCGTACCTCGTCTAAAATAAGCAAGAAAACAACACCACAACCCACAATGACCAAACTAATCCCAAAGATGTACCTTATTTTTACCGATTCTCGATCAACTAACTATTCAATTCCCCACTTCCAATCAAATCACAATAAGTGGCGTCGTCTAACTATTTCTTGAACCCACTCAACTCTAAGACTGGATACTTTCTAAATCCAGCGTATCACATACATAGTCTTACTAATTTCCTCATATATTTCTACCAAGGTGTCTTTGCTCAAATTCCCTTAACTCAAATTCCGAAATGTTCCCTATAACTCGAATTAATTTGAACCTCATCATTGATTTACCACTTTGAACATCCTAATTGTCGAACCACAACACCTCTAACCATTTACTAGTAGTAGCAGGAACTGGTTGAAACCTACACAACATGTATGAGGCTCTTAATACTAATCCAATATTATATGCAACATTCTACATCTCTTTGAGTACTAAAACTCCGCACTTGTCCAACACTAGAGTCATTCTTACTAGTCCACCACTGGCTCCCATTGGCCCATGACATAACTAAACAAACCAACTCCACATGGAACCCTTATGTCTATTCTACCATGTATGACTGCAAAATAACTCTCAAATCAACTAGCTCTTGATCCCACGATATCCTTATCATTCCTCTAAACACGAAGACCTGATGAACATACCCTTTACTGAAGGACCAGGACCACAGCTGCCCAACATCTTAAGTCTCCACTCGTCACAAGTAGCATTGCTTTCTTATCTAGAACCGATAACCACTTTCTTGAAAGAACCCACAAACCACTACCATGTAGTCACGTCAAAGTCCAACTTAACTTTTCACGACCGAAGACGAAATTCACTCTTGTACCAATTGCAACCTTATCTTGTCAAACACGTCAGATACTAATTTTACCCTTTCTAATGTCAGAAAATGATCTATCCAAATCCTCTTCCTTATGCCTCCGTCCTATTAACACAAAAAGCATTCTTACCGAAATACCCAAAGAAATCTTACTTCGCTACACGTTCCCCATAAAGTCATCATTCACGTCATTCTTCTCAACTTTTCTTCTTTATTACACACAGTTACTATACTTTTTCCATATCCGATGATCCTTACCAAACTTACACTCGTCCCGCATATCGACCCCCAATACCCTGCCACTAATGAATCGTAGACTCGAGTAACTGGCCAAGCCGCTAAAGTCGCTAAAGTAGTGATAAATCATGTTAATAAAATGGGTCTTATAGAAAGTCCATCTATTCCCATCATTGGTACACACATTCCACGTAAAACACCACAATACCTTGACGATATTGAAACTTTTTCCAAACCAATCATATCATCAAACAAATCACTCTTATTAAGCCATAAATGCACTTTTGCCACTTTCGATTAACCTCAATGTTGAAATCATAAAGATCATTTGACTCTCTGTACCATCTCTCCCATTTCTCAACAAAACTCGCACAATTGAATCCTCACGCCAAAGCTAGAACTGAACTTGGTCACGTGTCTGAATCGGGATAACACATCTCGTACCATACCACAACATGTCATAGACAAACCGTTCACATAAGAATTTAAGGGCGAGTTCCCACCTTCCGTGGGTGATTATGACAAGGAAATTCAAATACCAATTGGAATCGACTAGATACTAATTTGAATGAAGTAGCACAAAAGGAATGAAAGGATTGGAAGCTTATTAAATGTCCCATAGCCTCTCACAGAAAAGTACGAAGCTCTTCATACAGTTTCACAAGACTCTACTAGACATGCTCTCATACTTATAGACCGGGTAACATAGGGCTCTAATACTAATTGGTCATGACCCAAATCACTGATCGTGCGGGCACTCACCCTTTTCCCACCTGGTAGGCAAACTTGTCCGTTACAGATTCATCCAACAACACAAATAGATAATAAGAATAATAAAAGTCTAAAAACATAGATATATGACAATGCGGAATGCAACAACTACCCAATGAATCTGGTCTGAATAGTATAAGAGCTTCTAAGTATACAACTTGAATAAAAATTACAACCACAATCTGAATATAAATTATGTTTAGAAGTAGAGTTAAACAAAAAATCTAGATGAACTCCATAAGATCCTTGAAGGCTAATCGAACCTCACTGAAGTTTCTGCAACAATTCTACACCCCGAAAGGGTATAACAAGAGTAGTATCAGTACAAACATTATGTATTGGTAGATATCATAGGACAAAAATAGTTAGATAACATATATAAAGGAAGAAATTGAAGAATAAGCATGCTCGCAATCAAATACAAACACTATCACAGTCTAAGAACACTAACTCAAGTATAGAAGTATCACGTCGGAAACCATGAAGTACAAGGATGAAGTAATCACTAAGCATATCCGCGTAAGGCTTGCAATAATATGAATAACCCTAGATCTCAGTAGTCTACAGTCATAACATAGGCGGAATCTCTAGTCCTCGAATCCATCAAGCGTCTAGGTAAGAGACTAACAAGCACATGACATCTCAAATGAATCAACAACAAAAGAATCAAGTCTGAAATGCATCATGCAATACAATGAATACAACAACCAGAATCAAAGATATGAGAGAATGTAATATGAATGTATATACGATGCAATGCAATGCACTAGCCAACTGTCACATATCGTACGTACATGCTCTGGGAAAAATATATGTACATTCCAATAGTCATGACCCATGAGAGATCTGCAAAGTCTATGTACCAGCCACTCCGTATCACATAGACTGAAGATGACAATACTACTGACCACACCACTAACTATTCCACACACAGCTCAGAGATGGCTACGCAATCAATATGTCATAATAATCACTGTTGTTTCCTTCTCACTTATCACCATCACGACAATCATAGATAATATATACATATCAAGGAAATGAGAATGAATGCAATGTAATGACAATATCAAGTGTATCATATAAATCCCCAATCATGCCACACATAGACACATATCACAATATCAGTATCAAGTTAAGTCCCTTCCTCTATCCATGATAATATTAAGATAAGTGAGATGCAACTATATCACAAGGAAGATATGACAATTAAGTGCAATCCGCTATCCAACACTAGGCAACAAACCAATAAATCACAAGAGGCAACAACCACAAATCAGTCAACAGTACCAAACCTAGTAATTTATCCCAACTTCATACCTGAAGGCGTAAAATGCTTTCTCCGACAGTATCTAGCTATGCATACGCTTCTCTAACCGAAGTCTAACTAGAAGGTAAACTGTAACCTACCTGGATGCCGAGAGAGAGTTGCAACAATCACACTTGAGCCTTGTCTTTTCGAGGATCACAGTAGTACTCGAAGTCTAATATTATCAAAATTTAAGTTAGATAATGAAATTAACAACACACATAATACTATATTACTCCTTTGAATCCAAACCGAATAGGGGAAAAGGGGGAAATGGGCCACAAAGGTAAAACAATTATTTCAAAAGTGAAATATGAAATTCAATGTTTTAGGAGTCCAATCCTACTAACCAATTGCTAAAATAACTCAAGACTAGGCCAATTTCATGTTAATACAAACCCTCAATTTGGGTATGAACCCTAATTTTCCAATATACAAATGCATCAATAATATTGGAAGATTCAATTCTAATACTTACTAATTAGTGAAATCCAATCTTAGATTAGCAAAACCCATTAAATAATATCACTTTTAGGCTTAATAATCAAATAAATCTTAATTGGGTAGAACCCATTCCAACTAATTTCTAGGTTGTTTCCATCATTAAATCAACTCAATAAAGGTAAAGGAAGGTAATACAAGGCTAAGGAAGCTTACCACAAGAAGAATCCACTTATAGTTGTCTGAAATCGCCCTAAGAGTGCTTTGGAGAAGTATTTTCGAAATGGGAGATGAAGGGTTTTAATTTACACTTAAAAAAGAATTTGCCTCCCCATCGTCGGCTGCAGCGGTCAAGGTTTATTGTGGCGGACCCACGCCTGCGACCCACTTGACGCGCTCGTGGTCCTAACCCAAAATCCAACCCTTCGCTGCAGTGGGTAGCACAAATATCAAACTGGAGGCGAAACTCAAAAATCAAAATACCAAATCATACACAATCTCAATTATATCAATAGCAGAATCATTTATCAAAAATTAAAATATTCAAAAGGCAACGGTAAGTAAAATGTGTCACGATCCAAAATTTAATAGTCGTGAGAGGAGCTCATATGGATTCTACACCCCGAAAGGGTATAACAAGAGTAGTATCAGTACAAACATTATGTATTGGTAGGTATCATAGGACGAAAATAGTTAGATAACATATATAAAGGAAGAAATTGAAGAATAAGCATGCTCGCAATCAAATACAAACACTATCACAGTCTAAGAACACTAACTCAAGTATAGAAGTATCACGTCGGAAACCATGAAGTACAAGGATGAAGTAATCACTAAGCATATCCGCATAAGGCTTGCAATAATATGAATAACCCTAGATCTCAGTAGTCTACAGTCATAATATAGGCGGAATCTCTAGTCCTCGAATCCATCAAGCGTCTAGGTAAGAGACTAACAAGCACATGACATCTCAAATGAATCAACAACAAAAGAATCAAGTCTGAAATGCATCATGCAATACAATGAATACAACAACCATAATCAAAGATATGAGAGAATGTAATATGAATGTATGTGCGATGCAATGCAATGCACTGGCCAACTATCTCATATCGTACGTACATGCTCTGGGAAAAATATATGTACATTCCAATAGTCATGACCCATGGGAGATCTGCAAAGTCCATGTACCAGCCACTCCATATCACATAGCCTGGAGATGACTCTACTACTGACCACACCGCTAGCCATTCCACACACAGCTCAGAGATGGTTACGCAAGCAATATGTCATAATAATCACTGTTGTTTCCTTCTCACTTATCACCATCACGACAATCATAGATAATAACTACATATCATGGAAATGAGAATGAATGCAATGTAATGACAATATCAAGTGTATCATAGAAATCCTCAATCGTGCCACACATGGACACATATCACAATATCATTATCAAGTTAAGTCCCTTCCTCTATACATGATAATATCAAGATAAGTGAGATGCAACTATATCACAAGGACGATATAACAACTAAGTGCAATCCATTATCCAACACTAGGCAGCAAACCAATAAATCACAAGAAGTAACAACAACAAATCAGTTAACAGTACCAAACCTAGTAATACATCCCAACTTCATACCTGAAGGTGTAAAATGCTTTCTCCGACAATATCTAACTATGCATACGCTTTGCTAACTGAAGTCTAACCAGAAGGCAAGCACTAACCTACCTGGATGTCGAGTGGGAGTCACAACGATCACACTTGAGCCTTGCCTTTCTGAGGATCACATTAGTACTCAAAGTCTAATATTATCAAAATCTAGGTTAGATAATGAAATTAACAACACCCATAAAACTATATTACTCATTTGAATCCAAACCGAATAGGGGAAATGGGCCACAAGGGTAAAACAGTTATTTCAAAAGTGAAATATGAAATTCAATGTTTTAGGAGTCCAATCCTACTAACCAATTGCTAAAATAGCTCAAGACTAGGCCAATTTCATATTAATACAAACCCTCAATTTGGGTATGAACCCTAATTTTCCAATATACAAATTCATTAATAATAGTGGAAGATTCAATTATAATACTTACTAATTAGTGAAATCCAATCTTAGATTAGCAAAACCCATTAAATAATCTCACTTTTAGGCTTAATAATCAAATAAATCCTAATTGGGTAGAACCCATTCCAACTAATTTCTAGGTTGTTTCCATCATTAAATCAACTCAATAAAGGTAAATGAAGGTAATACAAGGCTAAGGAAGCTTACCACAAGAAAAATCTACTTATAGTTATCTGAAATCGCCCTAAGAGTGCTTTGGAGAAGTATTTTCGAAAAGGGAGATGAAGGGTTTTTAATTTACACTTAAAAAAGAATTTGCCTCCCCGTTGTCCGCTGCAGCAGTCAAGGTCTGTGGCGACGGACCCGCGCCTTCGATCCACTTGACTGCACCCTGCGGTCCTAAACCAAATGACAACCCTTTGCTGCAGCGGATCGCCGTCCGCTGCAGTGGTACCTATCCGCTAAGGCGCACTGAGGCTCGCCCGAGTGAATACACCAGAAACTAGAAAATTTCAGCCTTACACAATTTCAACCTGAAATCTGACGATCACCCAAGACCTCCCCAACACAATAGATATGCACACATATATAAAACACGCTATGAAATCACTCGTGGACTCATAATTTCCATCGGAGGTCTAATTCTTCGAGTCAATCCCCCAACGGCCTAAACTAACTCTCCATAGAATGGTCAAGAACACTCTAAGGGCCTCAAGAACCGAACCAACTATCTCACCAAGTCATATACGACCCTGCGGACCTCACGGAATCGATGGAATTCTAAAAAAGGTATGTTTACCCAAAAGTCAATTATCAATCAAATGGTCACACTTAAAGGTTCTATTTTCTCAACTTCCATTAGGATCGTCTGATGACTTCATGAATTGAGTCGATAGGGGTAAAATAGTCAAAATATATGTAATGACTGAACATGTCATTACATCTATAATATGATCTAGCTAAGATACGAAATCTAATTAATTGTACAACATGATCAGTTCCAAATAATAAGCATATGCTAGTCTGAAATGTAGATGCAATTCCAGCTTTGATGTATTCTTCAGAGTGTGGGATATCTAGTATAGCTGCAGTATAAGTGTGAATATGTATAATTTCATATTTGTTTGATCTTTCTTATTCTAATCCTCATATGAGGAGCCTGTGATTTATCCACGTTGATGATCCTTCTTCCTTTTGATGACATGTATGTGAAACTATCTATCTCAACATTTGTAGTATCCAAAACTTAATTTGCAAGAAAAACTGCAAGCTTGTTACCTTCTATGAAAATATGTATGATTTGAGCCTTTATTGTCCTCATGTCCTTCTTAATATCCCCTACCAAGTCTTTCGGTTCCCATGGAGTAGTCCATAATCCCTGTAAGATGTGTAGTAGAACAAGTGAATTAGTCTCAAATTGTATCTCTTGAATATTATTCTTTTTGCAATATATTAAAGCCTGTCTAATAGCCTCAGTTTCAGCTTCAGTGTTTGTAGTTATTCCAATGTCCTTTACTTGTGCTACACCAAATTTCCTCTATTGTTTCTGATGCAAAATCAATATGAGCTCCTCCCATGATTACCTCTTCTTGCACCATCTGTGTTACATTTCAGTTTTCATAAGGGTGACATTTGCCACAACACCTTAGTATAATAAACTTTAGGTCTATAGTTACTAAGCTGTTGATACATTGTTTTCCATCCATATGATAAATGCTTCATCCATGAAAATCTTATCCTCCCTAGGTGATGTAGAGTATGTTGAACCTGTTGTATCAGTCTGTGTATTGTTACTGAGCCTTCATGTTTGATTGAGTTTCTCATTTTCCATAATTCCCACATGATAACTATTGGTGTAGCTTTAAATATTGGCTTCATTTTTTGCTTAGTATCAGCAGTCCACCAAGCTAGAATCAGCTGCTTTAAATTGACTCCATCTATGTTAATACATGCACAAAAATCAAAATACCTCCATAGCTTTGCAGTTGTGGAGGATGTTAGAAATAAATGAGATATTGTTTCCTCCCTATGTTTAGCACAACACCAACATCTAGATGGTTATTGATCTGCATCCTTTTCAATATATCATCTGTTAAGATTCTCCCTTTCTATACCCTCCACACAAAAGAAACTTATCTTACTAGGCACTTCTTTCTCTCACATGCTGCTATAATTAGAATATTTTCTCTTCATTTGCCTTAGGAATTCCCATGCAGATTTAATGAGAATTGACCATTGTGTTCCAACATCCAACATGATTCATCATCCTCCCCTCCAAATGGTACTTTGATTGTATCATGGATATGTTGAGCCAATTCCTAGTTTAGAGTTTCTTGTAACAGTTCCATGTTCCATCTCCCTTCATGTACAAACTGTTTGACTTCTATTTTTTCTTTTTTTAACAGCTTCTGGTATGATATAGTATATGCACCAAGTCTAGTCCATTTCTTATACCAGAAACTAGATGTTCCATTTTTCATGTGTCAAAAAATTTGTGGCTTAACTGATTCTCTTATGCTCACTATCTTCTTCCATGTATGAGTCCCTCCTCTATAAAAAGCCATAGTAAGATGTTATTTTTGTTCAACATGTAGCCACTCCATAAACTTTTCCACCTCTGAAATTTCACCATAGCTTGGCAAACAGTGTATTTGAAATATCAGATAGTGATCCAAAACTTATCCCTCCTTCTTCTTTTGGTAAACATATATTATCTCATGCCACCCAGTGTTTGATTTTCACCCCCATATTGTTGCTCTAAAAGAATTTTACAAATATTTTGTGCACCTGCTTAATCACACCAGCCAAATGATTCATTGCTGAGAGTAAGTATATGGGCATGGTTTGTAACACATGACTAATCAAAACATATCTTCCACCAAATGATAGCATTCTGTTTTACCAAGAAAATACTTGCTTCATCACTTTTTTTAGCAAGTCTTCATAATATATCAGTTTCCTTCTCACATAGAAAACTGGGCATCCTAAATATGTAAACAGAAAAGTTCCATTTCTTATATTCGTATGCCTTCTGATCCTGTTATTAACCCTTGCAGTTACCTTAAGAAGAGTGTAGAAATATCTTTTCTCCTTGTTGACTAGTTGCCCTGATGTCTTCTCATATTTTCTCAGAATCTTTATCATCTTCTTTAAAGAATATTCATCACCAAAACAAATTAGCACTGTATCATCAGCATATGAAAATGATTGATTTGAGGACTCTATTTTGACATACCATAGCTTATAAACCTTGGTTTCTCATGCAATTTATTCAGACTTCTTGCTAAAACTTCTGCAGTTATAGTGAATAATGTTGGTGACAAAGGGTCACCTTGTTTCACCCCCCGCTAGATATGAAGAATCCATGACTTTGTCCATTGACCAAGGTTGATTACTGGATATTTGATATCAATCTCCAAACCATGTCAATGACAATTTATCCAAAACCAAACAATCTCAGAACTTTGGTCAGAAAAATCCAGGATAATCTGTCATAGGCCTTTGCCATGTCTAACTTGATCACCACATTAATATGTTTTGCCCTAATGTTAATATTCCTAATGATATCATGTGCCAGTAGAACGTTTTCAACTATACTCCTTCCCTTCACAAATCTTGATACACATTTTGTCCACCCTAACATTTTCATCTATCTTTAATGGATCTTCACGTGTCTGTCACAGACTGATTACTAGCTTTATTGTGTCTCTATTTATTGATTATGAAGTGAGTAGCACAAATCCCTAACTGGAGGCGAAACTCAAAAATTAAAATACCAAATCATACATAATCTCAATTATATCAATAGCAGAATCAGTTATCAAAAATTAAAATATTCAAAAACCAATAGTAAGAAAAATATATCACGATCCAAAATTTAATAGTCGTGAGGATGCTTATTTCCCCCACCCGATAGGCTAACCAACCGAAACTCAACATATATATATTCAACAGAAATTAAAGAAACGACGAATATCCAATATTAAATCTAAAATAGAAGTGCGGAAAGACAACATCATCCCAAGTTTTGTGTGACAAGTACAAGAGCTACTACGATATGATATAAGTCTTTGACTGAAATACAAGTTTAAAATTACAAAATTACACTATCAGAATACTAAGTGACAAAATAATAAAAGAGATAGAGGGAGGAGTGGGCCGCAGAGTAGCCAATTGGCTCACCACAACTCAAAACAGCAGAACTTGAGGTCACAGTGCTCCATGAGATGCATTTGTACTAGGAATTGAATCTGCACCACAAAAGAGTGCAGCAAGTGTATGAATATGAAATCATGTGTACCCAAGCCCACCAGTTGGATATTTTTACTCATAGTTAGGCCTTCAATGCAAATATTAACTTCCCTTGCATTTTTAATCGGGATCACAATTTATGGGTTCGGCCTCAGCCCAACCGGCTTAGTCTGGAACTGGAGACTCATATAAATAGAGATGATGGGCCTAGTAAGAGCCCATCTTGTGATGATGCAGCAGAAAACACACAAGGGAAAAACAAAAATGCAAGTTAGAGAACATCTAAGTTTATCTAACTAATTTATGAAATAAACAAGCAAACAACCTACAACAAAGGGAATTTTATTCAAAACAATTGGGCTAGCCCAAACTAAGCAACAACATTTAAAGAAAATGAGAAGAATGTAAATAGTGGGCCAAACCCAATATGCAATCGCAAATAAGGAACATAGAAAAGGTTACCAGAAATGGGCCAAACCCAACAGATCATGTATGTCCAAGCATGGATGATACATATGAAAGATATATTTAGCAAATATATACTGGATACACTAAGTATACTTTCATATACACCTAATATGTCTTTTTTTGTATACCACGTAGCACCCCAAGCAAACCAAACATTTCACAAATATAGGCAATTAGGATAGGATATGCATATATACAACATGACAGACTTTCAAGTACCTTAAGGTGTCTTCCATAAATTAGTGGTAAATAAAACAAGTAAACAAGCCTACAATCCCCTACAATTCAAGGTCAATGCACCTATCTAGGGAAGGAGGCAACATTTATCATACATATCCCTAAGTAACATGAATTAAAACAACAGACTTTAGGGATCAATTTAATGCAAACATGAAGGCTCATGGCAGAGTCAGACTTCAACAGGCATGCTAATGTGTGCAGATCACCATACAAAGAGCAAGAGATAGTCATTCATGGGATTAAAAACTAATCCAAGTTACTAGACAAGTCTACAGGTCAGTATGGATCCACACTTTTTGCAACTGAACATGTTTGAAAATAACTTTACTAGATGAACATGCTAGACTTAGATAACAAAACTGGCATAAATAAGTCACACAACCAGGGCTAATTTTGAATCAAACACATTAAGGTTGTTAACGGAATATGATGAAGCTAATTGATACTAAACAATAGTTTTAGACATAGGAAGAACTTGTATAAATAGAGAAGTTGTATTCATCTTTTAACTAAGCACATAAGGCAGGATTTTCAAAATAATAGAGGCATGAAAACTAACACACACTTATCATTTAGCAGATTTCCAGTTAACACAAGGAAGGACAATGGCATGATCATGGACTGTTAGTGGCTTAGACATGTAATTTAGACTTTCAAATAATGGGTCACATTTACTCATAATGGGATGTAAAGAGGCGGTCACAAGGAAAGAACTCCAATAACCAAATATGAGGGAAAATATAGTCATATATAATGTCAAGTCAGCTCTTATAGAAACAAAGATACACAAAAATAGATTGATAACACATACATGGTGGGTTATGGCTCTTAACTATCAATATACATCCAAAACAACATGATCATGTTAGCATATCAAGTCCTAGACTGTAACGACCCATCCGGTTGTTTTTAGCTAAAGACCCTTATTTGCATATCCCTTCTCGTTGTCTCTATGTGGGTTTGTAGTGTATGGGGATAGGTGGCACAGATCTCGTGATCCATTTATATGAGTTTCGGATGAAAAATCCCAAGACTGGAAACTTAGAGTTGGTTAGTTGACTCAAAGTTTACTTTTGGCTAGTTGAGTTTGTTTCCGAGTTTCATTGCTTTGGTAGTTCCGGAGGGTCATTTATGACTTAGTCGAGTCATTAGTTCGCTTCTCGAGGTAATTGGATGAGTTTTGTGATTTTATTTGTAAAATTTAGATAATTGGTTTTCTCGGATAAGTCTTTATAAAAGTATGTCTTAGCTTGGTTATTTGTGAAATATGAGGGTACAAGCGAGTTCATAGCACTATTTACCATAGATGGGCATATCTGGTTTGAGTTTGGGGTATTCCGGAAGTGTTTTCGGTGTTTGTTTGAGGTTTGGACTGATTTCATCCTTGCATGTGTCCGGTGTCCGCCACGGCGGCACCATTGTCCACTCCAGCGAGTCCGCCTCAGTGAGAGGTTAACTTACCGAAGCGAGAGGTTGAGAGTTAGGAGTTTTCGTCGCTGTAGAATCGGGTCCGTCGTGGCGAGGGGTGAGGTATCAAATGACTCTCGCCCCAGCGAAGGGTTTTCCGCCGCATCGGGTCCACTTCAACAAAGTTGATTCTGCTGGGGAGAAAATATTGTACCAAACCCCTATATATTCCCTAGGTCAGAAAATTATTTACCCAAAATATATTTCTCGATATCAACGCCGCTTGGAAGTAAAATTCAAAACCTTAGGAGCTTTTTGACCTTGAGGTAATAGATTCCTTCCTTTTATTAGTTTAACTGATGTTTATAGACTATTTAATGGTGTTTCAGCATGATGTTATGTTGTGGAAGATGAATTTCTTGTGTTATGAGAATAAGAGAGTTGTATGGTGGATTTTAATAGAGGTTTATGGATTTAAAAGTGATTCTCTTGTGAATTAGGATTGGGTAATGATAGATACTCATGTTTTAGGGTTTAATTTGATTATAGAATCTTATTTAAAGGGGGAAATTCTAGGGTTTCAAATTGTGGCTTTTTTATTATGGTTCAATTGGAGGTTCTATTGTGTTTAGTTTTCCAATTAATTTAAAATATCATTACTTAGTATGTAATAAAGGTTTTTGAGTATTAAAGTTTGAGTCTTGGTGACATGGGCCTGGGGCGGTATTAAGGGTCGTGTTTGTAAAGTCCTTATGCATTTATGTTATGAAAGCTTGTATTAACGAGTAGTAGATGCATGAATAGACTTCGACCATCGTGAGGTGCAGAGGAGAGGTGTCATGCCCTAAACCATGGCCTAGGCATAACACGGCACTCGGTGCTTGGTTGCATGTGACCGAGCGAACCAACTGGCTGACTAAATCAATATGTGATATCAAAACATACAGAAAGAGGAATTAAACTAACAAATGCTGATAAACTAAAAATTTGTGAATAATCATTAAGTGCGAAAAATACTGAATAAGTCTGAACATAGTAAAAGTGTCAGCACGACAAACATGAAAATCTGATGAACTCTGTCTAACTACTAACTACTCTAGTCTATGAAGCATCTAAAGAGTACTGAGATGCTAACTGTTTGACGGGACAAAGCCCCTAACATACATGACTGTCTATAGTAAGTTATAAAAACTGCAAAATAAACGATAAGGCCCCGAAAGACCGGAGCTCCCCAACTCAGCTGATACTAGATATCCTAGCGTGTAGATGCTTCTTCCTGAAAGTCATTGTCTGCACCGTGAAGTGCAGGCCCTGAGCAAAAGGGATGTTAGTACATTTATTGCACTAGTATGTAAAACTAATTGAAAAAATAAATAGTTGTGAGGTGCTCGGGATAGGGGCAACCCAAAACAACAAACATACTAAATACAAAACCGGAAAAAACTATAAATGAAACTACACATAAGTACTCTATATCCTGAATGAAGAACCATTTGTTTAACTGAATAAATAAGACACAACCTCAGTCCCAATATAAGTGCACAAACTACGGCCTCGGGCCTAAGTATATGTATACATAATTATGGCCTCAGGCCCAAAGATGCATAAAGCATATGTTATAGCCTCGGGCCCAAATACATGTGTTCAACATTCAAGAATATAAAATAAGGAACTGAGAATCATACTATAATACATGATACTAAACTACTAAATCATACTGAATTATATAATACTAGAATACTGAATAATACTGGGCTGAGACATGTATTTATGAACTGATTATGGAGTGTAAAGCATTGATTGACCATAATATACTGCGTTTTCATGACTAAGACTCATGGGTATCGAACATGAGTCTATACTAATTACGTAATGAGGTCACGACATTCAGAATGATAATCATGAACGAATTATAAAACCATGTCATCTGGAGAATAGAAATTCTACAACTATTCATGGAACGAAGGCATAACGACTTTCTGAGGCAATTCATAATCGTCATAAAGAATGAGGCGTAGGAAGAATCATAAGCATTCCAAACATAGAAAGTTAGCCTCACATGCCTTAATTTCCTGCTCTTGAGCGTAAAAGAATGTTCGTCAACCCGTTTAACTTTAATCTAAAACAATACGAGTCAAAGGGAATCCATATTAGCAATAATACTCGTCTTTTGGCCTTCTAGCCATTTTATAAAACACTTGGTGGACATAAAGCTCCACAACCCTTATTAATGGTTTTTCTACACCCAATAACCCATTCCCATGTTCCTAAATGATAACGACATCGCATAATACTACGATTGTCAGAATTCCTCATCACCCATACGATATTCAACGCCCTTAATCAATAATCAACAACTCAAACCTATAATTGTTCATGCTTTTCTACCAAACCCATAAACTTATATTTCATGAACTTATAATCTATAATTACCCATACAACACTATAATCAATTAAAGGATGAAGGTATTACCAAGTCTCAATCGATTATCTATAAGTTTGAAGGATTTAATCATGTTAGTAATGTATTGGGAAATTGGAATCAACTTAGAATCTTTATTAGGACTTAACTTTAAGTGTTCTTGAGGCTTGGGACGAGTTCTATCTCCTTCTATGTTGTTTTCGGGTTTGGGGGAAGTTGGGGAAATAACCCCAACCTTAAATATAAAATAAAATACAAAAACTGAAAAATGCCGACTCCCGCGGCACCCTCTCTGCAGGGGTGCCGCACAAGGGCAAAAATCTGTCAGTGAGGGGTTCGGCTCGCGACGCGAGGGTGCCCCGGCACTGCCTTCCGTTAAACGGGAATACCTCTTTGAATGAAGCTCTGCATAAGCTGGGTAACCTACCGTTGGAAAGGTATTTCCAATATCTACAACTTTTATGTTTTAAGTTTTCTCACATCCTTAATGGATTTTCACGAAATCAGGCTCTAAGGCAGACATGTCGTAAAATTAGCCAATTCTATTAAATCTTAAGCACCTCACTATTCACCATTTCACGAGGATCATATCTCCTTGCTCCAATCTCTGATTGGCTTGATATTTATATGGATGGAAATGTATTTCCACGTACTACAACTTTAATTAAGGAAGTTTTTCCAAATTCCCATTTCTTCTTGGGGTTAAGGTTACTTGATGTAGGCCCCTCCGACCACTTTCGCAAAATGTGAAACCTCCTCAATTTCAATTTATTTCATTAGAACGAGTCAGGAACTAGTATGGAGACCTGAGACATTACAAGAGGTGAGGTTGTCACTGAGGCTTGATCATGTAGCGCACCTGCTCGGTTGTGCGATAGGCTAAGGTTTAGCTTTTCAAGACTTCACTAGAAGTATGTAATTAGCTATAAGTATTGAGGGGTATTAGGCGTGTTTAGGGGTCCCATTCAGGCAGTTGTGATGAACAGCTAAGTGGGTACCAGTGTTGAATTGTGATGATGAGATGATTTGGGGAATCAACCTTATGCTAGTTTCAATTTCTAATTATTTGGGCTTGTCTCCATGTGTGGGCTCGTCGCCATAATTGATTGACTTGTTTATTCATCACATGTCTAATATGATATCTTGAATTGTACTTGGATTTTATACTTGTTACGAATTCTTGAAAGCATGTGGTATTTCATCTTTTATTTGGTTGCATCTAATTATATCATGATTCTTGCCTTATATATGTCATTTGCATTCATACACTCATGGTTATGATGATATGGTATTGGAGTGGTATGATTATGTTGTGGGTCCAAGGGATCGGGAAAGATTAGAACATTGTTGAGATTATGGAAACACTGAGATGATATTGATATACGGGGATGGCTCAGAGCTGCACGCCTGAAACATGATATTATTACAGCCAAGAGATAAGCTCCATGATCCGATGAGTTATTCCAGAGCGAAGGGGTATATGAACTTTGCGGGTCCCCCATTGGTCACTTTCATATGACATACCTTTGTAAAGTGTGTATACCGGTTGATGAATGCATATGCATTACATACATATATATGTCATATCATTGATTACTTGTTATTGAACTTGTATTGAAGAAATTGCTGATAATTTGACTAAGTTCTGGACATGGAGAGATCATACTCGTTTGATACTTGAAATATTTATGGACTCTTAACGAAATTAGGAATCATGTACACTCCGTGAATCTTATGTGGACTATATGCCTTATCTGGAGTATTGGACTGCGTAGTATATAATTACTTGATAGTTATCTCTGATTATATACATCCGTCGTTGTCGGCCTATGATGTCTACGGGGTACGTTGTTTACTCATGCTACACTTATTGCATCTTTCTTTATGCATATACATATTTGACTACCAGCTTGAGACCACGCGGTTGAGTTCGAGGGGTTGCTTCATATATATCAGGGTGATGATGCTTTCTCCAGCATGCCCTAGACTACTTATCATATTCATTGTCTTTATATCTTACCTAGAGGCATGTTTTTAGACTTTAGTACTATGTATTCGTTTTGGCACTGTTGCCGTCGATGTTCAGACTGTTTTGTGGCATTAGAGCTCTTGTACTTACATACTAGATTTTGTGGGGGTTATTTGGTTGTATCATACTTATCTTCTTTTCCACATAGTATTATCAGATTATTTGTAGTATTTTGTTCTTCCGCTTTTATTTGTATCTTATTATGTTGTTGGTTTTGGAAGTGGTTCGCCTACGTGGCGAGATTATGTAAGTGCCACCACGATTTCTGAAAAGGGGTCGAGACGTATATAGCATATATAAAACTAAGCATGGTTTCTAGAGACAAATAACATGGCCTTAACAACCCATTCTTTAACTTAAACAAATGTTGAATGACAAAGCAAGTGCGGTGAGTGTGAGTTAACTAACCTCAGCCTCCTAAAAGAATGAACATGTTTTCTCAGATTATTACAGTAGCACTTTAACCAGTTCATTCACTTAATAAGTTACAGATCAATATTTTATGGGCACCATGTCAACTAACAGCCTGGGATTTGATTAAAATAAACTACAACTAACATGATAACTGCTTCAAAATCACTTGAACAGACCCCACATGATCTGTCAAACCTTAAACTAGGTGTTAAGCTAACTATATGACTTATATAGGCATAGGATTAGTTTTGAACTGACATATTAGGCACTCACTTACCTAGTCACACACAGACAGTCCATAAACAGTGCATAAATCCAATAAAAACATACTAAACTAAATCCTGAGTAACTTACTTACAAACAACATGAGTTCATGGGTTTACACATGCTTCAACTATCTTAGACTAGCATAATGAGTACTTAATTTAACTAAACAGGTTAACAAACATTCTAATGAGTAGCAAACAACAACCAAACTTATCTTAAATGTATTAACAACTACTAACATTGACTAGACATGATTAACAGTCACTCCAATAAGCTCCAACAAACATAGAAATGAACATTAACAACATATAATTCAACCACATGCTAGATATATCACACTAAGCACTAACAATAGCTTACGCATATTTATCTGTTGTAATGAAACATCAAATATGTTAATACTTAGCTTAATAATCCTGATCAATCATTAATCCTGCTTAATCCTTAACTCAATAGACATAAACAATACCTAACATGCTTAATAATCATCCTAGTAAACATGAATAAACACCTAACTTAACTAAACATGCTTAACGACTAATCTAACAGGTTCAAACAGCAATCTAAACATGTCTAATAACTTAATATAAAACTAACAATTGCTAATCATGTTTAACTAACACATAAACACATCATATTAAGTAATTTAAACAAGACATTAAAAAGGAAATATTGTTTACCTTGTGTGGAGGCAGCCGAAAGGTCGAAGAGGGCTTGATCTTCACGCCGGGGACCTCGAACTCGCACACACACACAAAAATAAAGGTTTTAAAAAAATTGAAGGCTAATTAAACTAATTTTGGGTTCCCCAAAATGGTTTGGATTCCCCAAAATAGTTTGGATTCCCCAAAATGGTTTGGATTCCAACTTAAGTCGAATAAACCAATTTAAACTCAATTACAGCTTTCAATCAATGTGAATGCTTAATAATCAAGTTTCGAAATGTTAACATGAAAGATGAAAGGTTCTATTTATGGAGTCCATAAAACCCTAGCATACACAAAACAAATCGATGTGGGAGAACCAAAATGGGGGGAAAATCCCTCCAAATAGTTCTTCGACCAATAGAAATCAGGAATTCAAAATCAAATCGGACAAGAGTAATAAATGCTGACAACAAAAGCATAGTACCAATGAGGGACGACATCACCTGGGGTCTGGGGGTCTGGTGGCGTGCTGGAGGATAAGGGTAAGTGCCATTAATGTCCTTACCCCATTTAGACGAGCAGCGCCTGCAAAAGGAAACGTGCAAACCACAGTTGCTATTTATAGCAACGAATGAGATGTCGCTAGGGTTTCTTAGATGAACAAAAGGCGTAAAAAATAAAATGAGACCAAAGGGGGTTTTACCCCTTTTACGCTTTGTTTCATGGACTTGTATGAGCCTTGAAGGCTTGGGCTCGGTCGTTCTTAATGAAAAAGGAACGACCCAGTTGGCCTTTTAACAACTTAAGTGAAATGGCCACATTTTGTAAATATGGCCATTTAAAAAAAATAAAAGATAATCCACTAATTTTAATTATAACCTAATTAGTTCAAAAGCGTCAATTTCAGTCTTATTTTGACGCTAATTGGAAATTAAAATATTTAAATCATGCCAAATTCCTTTTGATTTAAAATATGCCTTAAAATTAAGATGTAATTCCGTTATTATATTTGATTATCAATTTCCCGAATTGACGGAGCGGGAATCAATCCCTTAATTTTGAACATTCTTTCGAGACAATTACATTTATAATTATCGGTTAAATTTCTAAAAATCATAATTAGTGATCAAATTACACGAAATTAAGATATGCTATACAATATGTATACCAAGTGATATTTTGTCAAATGAAATGACAAAATACTTTCGGAATAATCTTGTAAAATCATATTCGCTTTGTGAAAAGTATATTTCATTTCGTCTGTGATTCGAGAACTTTGAATAATTAAATAAAATTATTGGAGGATAAAAATTAGGTGTCAATAATTTTTAGTATCTAATAAATTATCATTTTTCTTTATTGATATATATAACATTTAAAAAAAATCTTCTTTTGAACATATTTTGATAAGATTTTTTATGGATCAATTTGAGCTGGATATCAGCCCAAATTTTAATGAGCTGAAATGAATTGGGCAGAACTAACAAGTTTTTGCATTGAGTTCCTTCAAAAGGAGTGGTCTTTAATTTTTACCCTTCATTTTAAAAATATTTAACTTCTGTCATTGCCTTCATTTAATGAAACTTTTGTGACGCAAATACCCTTCTATCCCAAATAGCGTAGCTTTCTTCTTCAACTCCTTTTCTTCTTTTCGTCTGCAACTTCATCTTCCTTTTTATTCTATCAATGGTGGAAAAGCTCACTTCTCTTTATAGCCTTCAAGAACAAATTCTACCGTGTTTGCCTTTAAAAAGACTTTCAGCAATTGCACGCGGGTCCGAGGTTTTAAAATGTTTTGACGCCTACCTTGGCTCAAATGAAAAGCTTACTGCTTTGTTTTACTAACTTCACTCAATTAGGATTTGAATCCTTTCAATTTATACCTTGTGCTCCTTTAGTAAATTGAACGTTTATCGCATTGACCAACCAATTGGTATCCTTATAGTCATTTCCTTTTTGTCATGTTATCTTCTTCTTAGTCCTTTATTCCTCCTCTCATAATCACTGCCAAGTAAATCATTAAGTTTCAAATTTCCTTTCTCATTTTCCCAAATAATCATTGGCAAAATGGTTACTCCAATTGATCATTTTTCTATCACTCAAAAGCAATTATCGGCCAAATAATTTAAAAACATTGGTTCGTTCAATCATTTATCTCATGGAGTTGCTATACCAATGTTAGTCACAAGTATTTTCATGACTTTATTACACTTGTGTGGGGGCACTGCGTGACTCGAATTTGATGAAATTGCATCCTTAAATTTGATATTAGTCCGAAGTAATTGAAAGTTCTGCCTCGAGACAAACCTAGTTGAATTTTTATATAAAAAGTAAATTGAATAATTGTCAAACTAAGTTTGCCTTATTGAGCAAAACTTGATGTGTATATAATAGAAAGTTTTACCTTAAAGTCTAACTTTATTTCCAAAGTTAATCAAGTTAGATCGTATGACATATCTTTAAATTTCAAAGTCAGTCAACTCAGGCCATAAGGCCTAACTTTATATTTCATAGTTAGTCAAGTCAAGTCTTAAGGCCTAACTTTATATTTCATAGTTAGTCAAGTCAGGCTTTAACCTTAAGACATAACTTTAGATTTCAAAGTTAGTCAAGTTAGGTCTTAAGGTCTATCTTTATATTACAAAGTTAGTCAAGTTAGGCCTTAAGACATAACTTTAGATTCCAAAGTTAGTCAAGTCATGTCTTAACACATAACTTTGTATTCAAAAGTTAGTTAAGTTAGGCATTAACCATAAGGCCTTAAGGTTAGTCAAGTTAAGGCCTAACTTTATATTTCAAAGTTAGTCAAGTTACGCCTTAAGATATAGCTTTAGATTCCAAAGTTAGTTTAAGTTAGGCCTTAATGTCTAACTTTATATTCCAAAGTTAGTTAGGCCTTAATCTTAAGGCATAATTTTAGATTCCAAACTTAGTTAAGTCAGGCCTTAAGGCCTAACTTTATATTCCAAAGTTAGTCAAGTCAAGCCTTGAGGCCTAACTTTATATTTCAAAGTTAGTCAAGTTAAGCATTAACCTTAAGGCATAACTTTAGATTCTAAAGTTAATCAAGTTAGGTCTTAAAGCCTATCTTTATATTCTAAAGTTAGTCAAGTTAGGCCTTACTTTATATTCCAAACTTAGGCCTAACTTTGGAATCTAAGGCCTAACTTTACATTCTAAGGTTAGTCAAGTTATGTCTTAACCTTAAGGCATAACTTTAGATTTCAAAGTTAGTCAAGCTAAGTCTTAAGGCCTATCTTTATATTAGAAAGTTAGTCAAGTTAGGCCTTAAGACATAACTTTAGATTCCAAAGTTAGTCAAGTCATGCCTTAACACATAACTTTGTATTAAAAAATTAGTCAAGTTAGGCCTTAAAACCTAATTTTATATTTGAAAGTTGGTCAAATTAGGCCTTAACCTTAAGACATATGTTTTTTAAGTTTGTATTCTAAAGTTATGCCTTAAGTCATAAGTTGTTTACATGTGTATTGGACAAAAGTTGTAAGTGTATATAAAAGAAAGTTGATTTTTTATATAAAAAGTAAAATAATCATCAAGCAAAGTTTTCCCTATTAGCAAAAGTTGTAAGTGTAAATAATGAAAAACTAGTTGAAATTTTATATAAAAAAACAAATTGAATAATCATCAAGCTAAGTTTGTTTTACTGGGTAAAATTTGTAAGGGTAAATAATGAGAAGTTTTGCCTATAGGCAAGATTTTTCATGTGGTTAATGTGATAATTTGCTGCTCTAGGATACAATTAATTGTGGTTAATGTGGTAACTGTTGGATACTATTGTATATAAAGCAGTACAGGAAGTAAATAACTATTACAAGTGTTCGAAAGAATAAACTAATAGGCGAATGTTGAGAACTGCCGCAGGCTTGTTGTGTCTTGAATCTTGATAACCTGAAATCAAGAAACACTAAATCTGGATGGTTACAACGTTGTGTGTTGAGTCGAGTGATTGCACTCTGTCCTTAAGACAAGATTGCCCCGTATATATGCTTTTACGTTAGCGGACAATAGTCTCCCAAAATAAAATAACACTTTAATCTCAACGCTACAAAGCAAATAGGTTGAGTCTGACGAAGAAAACAAATACGAATCGACTTGCTGAAGAAATGGAAAAGGAAGGAAGAGTTTTTGTTTTCTCTTCTGTTTTGTCTCTGTGTATATAGTGTGTCTCTGTTGTGTATATCTTGTGTATATGTGAGTATGTTAAATCCTTTGTATAGTCTTGATTTTAAATCCTTTGTTTTGTGTAGTGTTTTTCGTGTCTGTTTGTGCTTATTTTTTCTCACGTTATTGAGCCAAATAGGCATCAATATATAGCATGGAGGAGGGACTCCTCAACTGCCACAAACAAAGCTGTTAATAGCCATTAGTGAGGGCTGTTAATGACAGGTTTAATGCCATTAGTGAGGCTGTTCATGGCCTTGAAGGAGGGCTGATTATGGTCATTGAAGGAGGGTTGTTTATGGATGAGTTAACAACCAAGTAATGGCTGGTTAATGCTCCAAAAAACAGCCCAAACGGTAGGCAGAAAGTTTCTGCCTTCCGTCACTCCCAAAATCAACTTTTCAGAAACTCTAGGGACCAAACTGTAAATATTAAACAATTTGGGATCTAAAAAGATAATATCAGAAAGTCCCCACAGCCCACAGCCCGTGATCTGAACCCGAACCCGAGCCCGAGCATATCTAGGCCCTCCCTCCTTTAAACACATGGGATACCCCTCGGAGTTCCAAACCCTTTACCACTTTAGAGATTTATAAAGAGAGCAATTCTTCCTTTTCCCACCGATTTGGTAGATTTGTCCCACATCATATTTCCATGTCTCAAACACCTTACTTTGTGGACCAATATCTCTTTCATTTCTCAACGAAATTTGACGATTCTTGTCCCTACGGTCATCTACTCACTTAGTAGATTATGCATGTGAGAAGAGACAAAGGCTCCAACATGCGGAACACTCGTATTTAATTCATTAAATATGGATAGACGCACCTCCCGCCAAAGACAAATTTCCATCAGTAACATCTCTGCCTTTTCACCAAGGAAATGATCGCCAGAGAGCTTAACATATCAATATCTAGGACTCATAAACTTGTGAATGACTTATTTACTTTTGAGAGGCAAGCTACGTTTACCAATAGCTGTAGAAATTCAGCAAATGCAAATGATAAAATGCCTTATACTATCTCACAAAAGACGTAAAGATGAGCTTCTCCGGACTCGGAATCCAATTTTATATGCTAAAATAAGAACAATTGAAAAAAATATGCAGCTCATACATCTATAATAAGAACAGCTGATAGATTATTCCATCCAATTGAAAAAAATTCAAATCCTACTTATATTGATTTCATCTCAACTGTGTTTATGTTGTTGATATTGAAATCTACCATTATTGATACCGGAAGGTCACGGGTTTGAAATTTGAAGGAGGAGAGAGAAACAATTAGGGGAAGAAGATGAATTGAAGAAAAATCCTAAGCTTCATCCCATTATTATTGACTTAATGTACTTGAGGGAAAAAATGAAAACATTTATATGTAGGGGGCAAAAATTAAAGACCAACCCATAATAAGGGCACTTGTGCGAATGACCCAACTAACAAATAAACGAGTCAAATATCCGCCCAAACTTGAACAGGTTGGACGGGTTATGATTTCATGGGTTAAGTTTGTCACCTCTAATGCTCAACATGTTCAACATTTGAATGATTTACTTTAAATTAATTTTATGTTCTTATTTAATATAAATTTAAGTGGATCAAAGAACACCAATCAGCTGATAATTATTTAAAATTTTATTGCGTGGCTGAAGTACTAATAGCTTTCCGGTGAAGGTTCTGTTATTAATCTGTATTCCAAAAAAAAACCAGTAAATAATAAACATTGAAAATAAACAGAATCAGTGTTGAAACATAAGAATTATTTTTCAGAATATAATCGAGCCCACTTAGTTCAAAGTGTGTCCTTAAGGAAATTATTTCCCTCGCAGTACTCGAGGTTGATGGAATATCTCCTCCCAGGATAGAACGATTATCTTACCAGAATAGTAGTACTCCAAATTCAGGTAGCGGCGAACCAATCAACGGCAGTATATCACACAGAGTTTATTTGTGCAGAAGAAGAAGTTTGTATTGTTCAGAAAATTCGTAAGTAAAATTCTGAGGAATCAAACGAATTTATAGCCATGGAAGTACTGTTTCTGAATGTTTGCAACCTTTCTGAACAGCCACTGAAAACTGGTGGGAAATTTAAATATGGAAAAGAAATCGGGTCGCGGGTCAGACACGCGGATCCGCCGTCAGCGTCGGGTCACTAACGGGTAGGATTGGATAAGTTAATTAATTTAATTAAATAATAATTAATTAAATAATTAAAAATTAAAGAAAATTTGGTCCAAAAAGATTATCAATCAATCAGATCATTTGGAAGCCCGAAGCCGAAGCCGAAGCCGAGCCGAAGCCGAAGCCGAGCCGAGCGAGCGACGATGGCGCGAGGGGTCCTTGCCCCCTCGACCCTTTTACTGACAAGAAGGAGTAATTATACTTATAAGTAGAAGAACTTTTCTTTCCACTACCGATGTGGGACAAATGCTTATTTTATAAAGCAAGAGGGAGCTCCCACTTTTCTTTCCACTACCGATGTGGGACAACTCCCACTTTTCTTTCCAATCATTTCCCATTCACCAATATCAATATCCAACAGGTTCAAGCTGGTCGTTTTAGTTTGAAAAATGAGGTTGCAAAGATTCTAAGAACTGAATTTTCTTAATGACATAGAGGTAAATGCTTACACCTCAAATGGTACACGTAGTTTACTGTTTAATTAGCGATTCTGATGTTTTAGAGAATACATATTTTAATATGAAATATTTATCGAATATTAATTTGATTCTTCATGGAATAATATTAGGAGTAGATTTTATCTGATTTTATTATAGTTTCGTTGTCTTAATATGCATAAGTTTTATATATCCCGAACTCCGCGCATAATAATGCACCAAGCTATCCTTTATATATATAATTCACACCGAATATGTACAATGCCCATACGAATTGTAAATGAAAAATTACATAGATATATGCTTTAATATAATAAAATTGTTTTCAAAAGTTTGTAATAATTGACATGGTTAGACGTGTAACGTGCATATTCATAAACAAATATTAAAAAAGTAAAAAGAGACAAATGATTATATAAAGGGTAAAATAGATATTTAAAATCTTCAATAAGAATATCTATTTCTCAAAGTTAGGGAAACATTTATTTTTTAAAGAAAAATAGGAGGAAAATGATTTGAGGGAAAAAGTAACCTATAAAAAAGAAATGACACAATATTCAGAAGGTTGTGGGTCACTATAGAAGTGCTTTTAGTTTTGGTTTGCTTTCCAGAGAAACAATGGAGTAGTATTGTTTATTTGTAGCACAACAGGCGAGTTGGTAAGTGATAAGGTGATTGGGGTACAACTACTCTGACGTCATGAATTCAAATTCGTGTGGTGATAGTCTTTGCTGAAATATTGCAAAGACTTCCCGTTGGTCCTCCCCTTGCAGGCTGTCACTTGCACATATTCTTCGATTTATATCACACCTGATTAAAGAGCCTCTGATACAGGTGAGAATTTCGCCTTCGGGACTTTCCAAGTATTGTTTATTTGTAACCTAAAGATATGATTTTTTAATTTTAAAAAGCAGGGAGAACATGGGTCGAAGTCGAAGGTTATTCATCATGTTAGATAAAGACACATGTCAATGGCGGCTAACGTCAAGATTGACTAGCGCCCAAATGCTGACGTATGGGCCTATGTCATTGTAAGATTCACTTATATTAGGAGCAACTAAGTTTTGAGGACTCAGAAGCAAAAGCAGAGTGTGCAAAAAGATAATGGAGAGAGAAGAGAACATTGTAATTGTGGGTGCTGGCATAGCTGGTCTTGCTACTTGTTTGGCACTTCACAGGTAATAATTTAATCCCTTTGATCCCAATTTATGTGATATAGTTTGATTGACATAGAGTAATAAATAAATGAAAATTTTTGAATCTTGTGATTTAAAATAAGTAAAGAGATATTTATATGATTATAAATATCTCGTTAAATGTAAAAAATAAAGTTTAAAATTAAATTATTGTCAAATAAATAAATGTATCATTTCTTTTTTAGACTTTACTAAAAAGTAAAGTGTATTAGTAAATTGAGACGGAGGAGTATTCACTTGAGATATTATGCTTATCTTGGTTTACCTGTAGTTGATTATTAAATATACTAATCTGTTAGCCAACCGATATAGTTATTGATGGTTCATGTTTCAATCAACAAGGTATACTTAGCTAGAAGCTTCGTCTGGCCTAAAATGAAAAAAATAAAAATATTAGTACTAGTACAATTTTACCTTGAATAACGTTAGTCCACTGAACTGACCTTCATAAATGAAGTATGAAAGCTTAATTTAGTCGTAACTATCATCTCATTTGCTGATTCTTTAGCAGAGCCTCTAATATCAAACCTGTTCTATTTATTGCTTATATGGCTGGTAGCCTATTGCCAAATGAACATTATGATTTGTTACTATATTCTTTTTATCCTATGTTTTGCTTTTTATCCCGTGTTTTGCTTGTTCTTTTTACATAGATTTCTATGCCGGAATAGGACCATGTACAATGATAGCAAATATACCCTTAGCCAAGCTGTTACTGCCTAATTAATTAACGGTAAAATAGTTGAAAATGTTTCTGAAAGAATTGTTTTCCCTGTCTTGTTTCATTGCTGTAAGTCACATTATATACAAGATTACAAGTCAAGATTATGGCTGATTTCATGCTACACATAATCTCTTAAATTAAGCTATTATGGCTGATTTCATGCTAAACATAATCTCTGAAATTAAGCTGATCTTTATTTCTGAAATCATGCTACTGTAATCACTGTAATTAAGCTAAATCTAATTGCAAGAAGATTAAAGATCCTACTTAATCTTATTTACATATTCTAATATACCCCTTTAAGCGAAACGGGAGGTTTACGGACGTTGAGACTATATCGAAAGTCATCAAAAAGTTGCAGTGTTAGTCCTTTAGTGAAAATATTGACAATTTGATAGCGTGATGAGACACGTAGGACGTGTACTTGACCTCGAGTGACTTTCTCACGTTCAAAGTGTATATCCATTTCAATGTGTTCAGTGCGTTGATGTTGAACTGGGTTGCCTGAAAGATAAACCGCACTAACATTGTCACTGTAGACCCAAATGGCTTTTGTAACCGGACAGTGAAGCTCCAGGAGTAAGTTCCGAATCCAACAGGATTTAGAGACGACATTGGCGACTCCGCGGTATTCGGCCTCAACGCTAGACCGAGACACGGTAGGTTGCCATTTTGCAGATCAAGATATCAAGTTATCTCCAAGGTAAACACAGTAACCAGAGGTTGATTGTCTAGTATCCGGACATCCACCCAGTCTGCGTCAGTGTATGATATGAGTTTACTAATCGAAGAGGGGTAAATGTGAAGGTCGAATTCGAGTGTGCCCTAAATATAGCGAATAATACGCTTCAATGCAGACATGTGTTGGGTTCTCGGGTCGTGCATAAAGAGGCATACTTGTTGAACTGCATAAAGAGGCATATCAGGTCTTGTAAAGGTCAGATATTGCAATGCACCGGCGAGGCTACGATACTCAGTTGGATCATGATAAGAATTACCTGAAGAGGTATTGAGTTTTGCTTTCGTGTCCACCGGTGTAGAAGAAGGTTTGCAGGAAGACATGCCGGTCCGCTCAATAATTTCCTCGGCATACTTCTTTTGGGAAAGAAATAAACCTCCTGAATGTCAAGTGACAGAGATACCCAAAAAATAACTCGGGGGGCCAAATCTTTCATAGCAAATCCAGAACCAAGCTTAGACATAATGGATTGTCGAAGAGCGTCTGAAGATGTAGCTAGGATGATATCATCCACATAAAGTAGAATATATGCCATATCTGAGCTCCTACGGTAAATGAATAAAGAATGATCCGAAATGCTGTGAGAGAAACCCAATGTGGCTACATAATCAGCAAAACGCTGGTACCAAGCACGAGGGTCTTGTTAAAGCCCATAGAGGGATTTCTTGAGCAAACACACATAATCCGGGTGTTGAGGATCACGGAATCCCGGAGGTTGGTACATATAGACAATTTCATTGAGATGTCCATGTAAAAAGACATTTTTACATCAAGTTGAGTAAGACATCATGATTTTGATAATGCAATGCTGAGTACTGTTCGAATAGTTGGCGGTTTGACCACCGGACTAAATGTTTCACCGCAAACTATGTCAGTTTGTTGTCCTGCACCATCATCTACAAGTCAGGCATTATGCCGCTCAAATGATCCGTCATATTTCTTCTTATGCCTGAAAATTCACAAACTTCGAATAATATTAGCATTAGACGGTCATGACACCAAGTCCCACATCTTATTTTGAATAAAAGCATTGTATTCATCTTTCATAGCCATTTTTCAATTATGATCGTTTAATGCATGGATGGGTTTGTGGGCAAAGGAGAAATGTAATTAATAGTAGTATGAAGATTAAGAATTCTTTTGGGTTTAAAAATTCCATGTTGGGATCTTGTTTTCATTTGCGGAGATTGGGGAGGATTTATTTATGGACTGGCTTGGGTAGGTTGTTGGGCCGGTATTGGATTTTGGGTTGTGGATTGATTTTGAGTACGCTGAAGCAGTGCAGAATCATTGCCTCCACCGCCTGCTGGTGATTGGGCCGGTGTGGGTTGGTTGGACTCGGCTCGAGTAGGAGAAGTGGGAATTGGAGTTTCTTGTTGTTGAACCGATTCATTAGAAGGATGGGTCGGTATTTGTTGTACTTGTGAGGGGGTATTTGTTGGGCTTGTGATGCCCCCTGAATTAGGTGTCGCCCTTTGAGGGGAGTATGTAGGTTGCATAAAATTTGGATTAAGTGAAAGGCCTGCATCCAGAAACTCATAAGATGAGGGATTAGAAGCATGTAGTTTGGAAAAAGGAAAGTTATTTTCATAAAAAATTACGTGCCTTGAAATAATTATTTTTCGACTCGATAAATCATAACATTTGTAACCTCTATGATTTGCTGGGTATCCCAAAAAAACACAAGGTGTTGATCTAGCTTGCTATTTATTTCGAGAAATTGAAGGAAGTAAGGGATAACATAGACACCCAAAGACCCGAAGATGAGAATAAGATGGATCTTTTTGATAGAGAATTTTTGTGGGTGTTTGATATGCAAGCTTTTTGTTAGGAATTATGTTAAGCAAATACGTAGCCATTTGTAATGGATGATGCCAAAATGAAGGAGGTAGATAGGCATGAGTAAGAAGAGTTCGGGTTATGTTGTTTATGGTTCCAATTTTTCTTTCGCCTTTTTCATTTTCGGAGGATTTGAGGACAAAAGAATCGAAATCGCATTCCATGTGATTCACAAAACTTGTGAAAGGACGCATTGTTGTATTCCCTCCCATTGTCACATTAAAAACATTTAATCTCCCTTTCAAATTGGGTTTTGATATAATTATGAAAGGTGATGAACATGGAATAAACTTGAGATTTATTGGCAATTGGAAAAGTCCATAGAAAATTTGAAAAATCATCAAGAAATAACACATAATAACAATGACCACCCGAACTAAGAGTAGGTGACGACCAAAGGTCACTATGCACAATATCGAATGGCAAAGAGGTTAATGATAACAAGTCATAAAATGGTAGTTTTACTTATTTTCCAATGTGACAAGAATGAGAAAAGATATTATTCCGAAACTTATTACAATCAATAAAATTGTTCCAGCGAAGAGAGTTTAAAACAAGAGCTCCCGGATGTCCTAAACGATTATGCCATAATTCGGTAGATAAAGCTGCAAAGGTAGAAGGTGGTGATATTCTAAAATAAGGTCTGGTGGTTATTGGATATAGGTCACCCACGCTGTCACATCTCAGTAAATCCATCCCCGTCTGAAAATCCTTCACAGAAAATCCGAAAGGATCAAATTCAACAGAAACATAATTATCAACGGTAAATTTTCGCACGAAAACAAGATTTTTGATTAATTGCGTGGCATGTAAAATATTTTGTAATGTTAAAGGTGGATGGGGTTTGGGTAACAATGCATTTCCACAACCAATAATTGGAATTGTATGGCCACTACCAACGGTAATATTACGATTGTTACTCTTATTTAAATAAGATGTAAGATTACCTTCGTTTGCAGTCATGTGAGATGTGGCTCCGGTATCCATGTACCATTGATCATCCGGAGGATAAATTGACATAGTATGCATGGCTTGTTGAATATCAGTTGGTGCATATGTGGACTGGGCTGCTGACTGGGTTGTTGCTACGTGGGCTTGAGGCTTGGGGCCCCAATATTGATGGACGCTAGGCTTGTTTCTGCCGTTGGGCATGATTAATTGGATAGGGGCATGGAGGGGTGGCCCAATTTTGCCATGGCCCATTCCACATTTGTTGAGAGGCCCAAGTCAGATTAAGAAAGGGATGTTGCCCTGAAGTTTGTGATTGTTGGTATCGACCGCCTCCTCTGCCCTTCCCTTTTCCTCCCCGATTATTTCCTCCACCACCTCTGTCGTCGCGATTGTTACCGGTGTTGCGATTATTATTCTTGTTCTGTCGGTTTCCATTTCCACCCTGATTTCCGCTCGTGTTTCCACCCAAATTATCATCGTGAGATACATGCAAAACAGAGGTGTCGATCGAGTTGGCAAGCTTTTTCGTCCTTGCCGTTTCTTCCAAAACGAGCATCGATCGGGCTTTGTAAAATGATGGAAGAGAATCGCCATGACTAATCTGAGATCCAACAGTAGAATAAGCATCAGTTAAACCGGAAACAAGTTGCAGTACCAACCTTTCGTTCAACACGACGGCGCCGACATTGGATAATTGGTCCGCCAGTGATTTGAGATGTTGGTAGTACGAAGAGGCGTCGGAAAAATTCTCCATCTGAACTGCGGAGAATTATTGTTCGAGGTAGAGGGCCTGTGAATTTTTGTTGTTGGAGAAGATGTCTTTGAGCCAATTCAATGCAATTTCGGTTGTGGATTCTCGTTCCAGAATTGTATTAAGAAGATCTTCAGAAATGGTACTGTAAATCCATTGTAAAACAATGGCATCAATTCGAGACCACAATTCAGGACCCGTGTCCTTAAGAGATGTGGATGAACTTGATTTCTCTGTTTCTTTTGATTTGGGAGTGATATGGTCGAGGACTTTATAAGCCCTAGCATGAATTTTGAAAAGTTCCGACCATGTGATGTATTGACCCTTTTCAATGTCAAGAGTGACTTTGATGAAGCTGTTGATGTTAGAAACTGCTAGAGCAGGATGTTGGGTTAGAAGAGAAGGTGAAGAAGTTTTTGGGTCAATTAGTTGGTCACCAGACATGGTTGCAGCTGGTGAAACGGAGGGAAATGTTAAGTCTGTTGGTCGATAAACAGAGAAACCCTTGAAGAAGATGGAATCATCAACAGAGGTAAGCAGATTAACCTAAGCTTCTGATACCATGAAAGAATTGTTTTCCCCGTCTTGTTTCATTTCTATAAGTCACATTATATACAAGATTACAAGCCAAGATTATGGCTGATTTCATGCTACACAATCTCTGAAATTAAGCTATTATGGCTGATTTCATGCTAAACATAATCTATGAAATTAAGCTAATCTTATCTTTGAAATCATGCTACTGTAATCATTGTAATTAAGCTAAATCTAATTCAAGAATATTAAAGATCCTACTTAATCTTATTTACATATTCTCATTGTTCTTATTTAGTTGGTTGTTACTAGCTTTGAGAGCACCCCACAACTCTACATGTTTCCAACTCTTGGCTAGTTTCTTGATCAGTGTAGCAGGACGGTTTATCGGGTTATCTGATACGGAAATTGAGTAATCTGCCCGCACCGATAAATCGTTAACTATAAAATTTCAATCTGTTCATCAACCGTTAATTCGATAACTCGATATCATTAAGCCAATAAAGCAATTTTGCGGTTGAGTTGTCGGTTACGGATCACTTTTGAACACCCCTACTTGTTTGGCATGATATCTCTGAAGTACGTACTTGTTCGGCCATCACAGATCTAGCATATAAGCTGTGTCTGCACGTTCACTCATCACTTCACTGCTATATGTAAAAATGCTTCTATCTTGCATTGATTAATTGTACCTAGTGGTCACCAAACAAAACAAGTACTATATATTTGTGTGTATAGAAAATGCATAAACGTGTTGTTTTGTAGGCTGGGGCTGCGGAGTATTGTGTTGGAATCAGCAGATTCGCTGCGAGCTACTGGATTTGCACTGGCGTTGTGGACTAACGCCTGGAGAGCTTTGGATGCACTGGGCATTGGGGACTCTCTTAGACAACGTTCCTTATCCATTACTGGGTAACACTTTCCTACTTATGTATTGAATCGTTAATCTATGGATCGATTTCCGTTTATATATATATATATATATATATATATATATATATATATATATATATATATATATATATTTCAATCTTATGAGATATCTGATTGCATTCAACATAGGCCCATCCTGATTGGTTTCTACTGGCTTGGGGTGAAATACCCTAGAAAAATATGGTTTTGTTTGGTTTCAGAACACTTTTAGTACATTTCTAAACCAAAAATTGGAAATGGGTTTATTTGTTGTTCTTGTTAGTCGCTCTTCCTGTCCTCAATTGTTGTTCTTGTTAGTCGCTCTTCCTGTCCTCAATTGTTGTTCTTGTTAGTCGCTCTTCCAGTCCTCATTATTATTGTTTGTTCGTTGTCGTGGTCACTGTCGTCGTAGTTGTTGTACAGTCACCTAAACACTCTCCTCAATCAGTCCCTTGTAAGCTACATTCATGCAACTAAATCCACTCTTAGTTGATTGTCCGTTCATGTGTCTTATTCCTTATCAACCATTTGCTGCAGGTTTAAAAGTTTCTCAGCCGATTCAGGTGCACCTATCAAGGAGGTATCACTTGTGGAGAATAACCGGTACACATTATATACTTAACTGAAAGATTTATTTGTGTAATTGTTCAATCAACTATCCATCAATCTCATATTAGTTGGGTTTGGCTGTATAATTAGTTCTTTTATCTATTAATCTCTAACACTAGATAATTTAGTTTGTAAGGCAAAGTAGGAATTCTCCAAAATTAGAGCTTTTTTGAGTGTCAGAATCTACATAGACGTACAAATCGCTAACCATAATAAAAGACTCCTCACAAACACCGAAGTAATGTACGTATAGCAAGAACAACTAATGTATTTAACCTCCGCATCTCACAACATCTTTGTAGAGAACAATCACATCTGTCACAAAGGTCTTAAGGTGTATTGCATGTTCTGAGGATGCTGCATACCAATTGTCTGATTGTTCACTAGTGAGGTGACGTGGGGTTATTGTCCGAATCCCTTTGATTACAATAATGAAATTAAGTTCATGTTGAACAATGTTTGACAACAGCTAACTTGTTTCTTAGACCAATTTGTTGAGTTGACTGTGCCTTCCTTCCAAATACTGGATGGACTGATTCGTCAGTAGTCATCTAAGGTCAGTTATATTACGTTGCAGTGTGGAGTATGAAAGTCGTTGCGTGAGAAGAAAAGACCTGTTGGAGACATTAGCTAATGAACTGCCTCAAGGCGCTATTAGATATTCTTCCAAGGTTGATTCCATTGAAGAATCTGGACCAATGAAATTGGTACATCTTGCAGATGGTTCCACGATTAAAACCAAGGTAAATCTTTATCCGGAATCCTGGTCCAAGATTGCATATTTCTCCCAATCTTGAAATCCATCTTCAAATATAAAATTCCTTATGCTAGTCTGATATAAATAACTTCAATTAAGGTCTTAATTGGGTGTGACGGAGTAAATTCTGTGGTGGCAAACTGGCTTGGGCTTCAGAAACCTGTCAATTCTGGGAGGTCTGCTATTAGAGGCTTTGTTGAGTATCCGGACAAACATGGTTATCAGCCTATGTTCCATGCGTATTTTGGAGGTGGCGTTCGGTTTGGATTTCTTCCTAGTGATGACAAGAGTTTGTATTGGTTTTGCACATTCACACCATCTGTTGTACATTGTAAGCCAGCTCCCTACATACTGTTGTTTTGCAAAATGAGCTTACATCTCTCGTTACAATTTATCAATCTACTAGTACTCATGTTTAGTTGTTCCTTCTGATTGGATTGCAGTTGCTGGAAATGCAGAACAAGATCCAATGAAATTGAAGCAATTTGTGTTGAACAAGGCCAGTAATGTGTGTAAAGAACTCTCCACCATTATAGAGAGAACTACACTAGACTGTATATCTTGTGCTCAGCTGAAATTGAGATTGCCATGGAATGTTTTACTGGGGAATATTTTGAGGAATAACGTATGCGTGGTAGGTGATGCACTTCATCCCATGACTCCAGATCTTGGTCAAGGTGGATGTTCTGCCTTAGAGGACAGTGTTGTTATCGCAAAGTGCCTTGGAGAAGCTTTGATAAAACCGATAACAGATGGAAGAATTGAACAAGAAGATGAGGAATTTATGAAGATTAGAAAAGGCCTTGAGAAGTATGCTAAAGAGAGGAGATGGAGAAGTTTTATAATCATCAGTGCAGCTTATTTATCTGGTTTCATACAAGAGAGTGGTAGCAAGGTAATCAGTTTCTTAAGAGAACATTTTTTGGCTGGAGTCACTATATCAGTTACACTAAGAATTGCTAACTTCGATTGCGGAAAACTAGCTGTTTCTTGAAATGTATGTGATACATCTCATATTTAACTGAAGAATTTAACTCCTGTTTGGATGGTTGTTTCCCGTGGTTCATTATTGTATTGTTTTCTATAAATCATGTTTGTTTTCATTGTTTTTAAAATTATGTTGTATGTTATTGTAAATTCTTCCGTAGTTATATAACCATGAAAAAGTCCAATTTTTTAAATCACGAATTTGATGATTTTTGCGTGATTAGGTATTTCGTTTACTCATTATACCCCACCCCACCCTCCCTCCATCACACCGAAACCCACCCTACCACCCCACCCACTACCCCTCAGCACCACCCACCCATACCACCCCACAAACACCCGCCACCTCCACCACCACCCACAACCACCACACGCCTCCACCACCCCACAACCACCCACCCCTTCATCACACCACCCCATGCACACCCACCACCCCCTAACACCCCTCCCCCCTTGACCCCATCCCACAATCTTCTTATTTTTAAAGTTTCTATCTTATCCTTTACCTTAGTTTTACTAATATATATATAAACTAGTTTGAAATTAAGGGATAGGGTATTTTAGTAAACTTATATGTTATATTACAATACCATACAGTCAAATCAAACAATAAAGAATTATTAAATCACAACAAACGATACAGTCTATCAAAACATTATATTCATTAATATGGTACAATACCATACCATACCATACCATACTATACAATACGATACTATACATTATGAAATCATGGGTAACAACCATCCAAACACAGTGTAAAAGAGGCACCAACATTGTTGAAGTTCTAAATTTCTGTTCTGGCTTTTATGATATTTATTCTTCTTTTTCAACAGGATAGTTTATGGCACATTTGCTAGTGTCAATCTAGTATCATCAATGATGAAATGAATTGAGCACAATAATATAATAATAACTCAAAATAACTTGAAATCAACAACAATGAATTCAGCAAATTGAAAACACATACTAACTTGGTGTCGATAGAGGCCTGCTTGATGCAGTGTCCTAAGACAAATATTCGCCCCCACTTGTGCTGCAGTTTTACGGACGTCTGTCTAGAGGATACAACTATCTAAGTGAGAGTTCTAGCACAAGAACTTCACTTCTGGCGAATTTACTATATGTGTTCTTCAGAAACTTGTTTTTTAAGAAGAAGAAGTAGAAATCACAATCTTAAATCATTAATTGTGAAAAAACTGATTGATTGTAGTTTTTTCTGTCTTGTTGTGTCTCTATTCAACCAAGTGATCAACCTTATTTATATAGAGTAACATATGAACAGTTGCAACCATTCATACCAAAGGTTGTAATTGTTCTGAAAAGTTGCAACCTTTGATTCGAATTTTCTGTCCGTAGATCACTTTATTTCTTCTTAATTTCATACAAGTTCCAACAATACCCCACATTTTCTATTCAAACATCAACAATACCACACATTTGGATAGAAAATAAGATAATAATGAACGTTTCGTTATTTCTGAACAACGCTATATGACATGCATCGGAAACGGTGTCTTTTGGACTTGAACAGTTCGTAGTGAATACCTATCGGATCTACTTTTGAAATAGTGGACGAAATGTCTTGAACTATTCACGTTTTGTAGTAAATCAAGACAACAAGTATCACATATATCATATCAACATATTTTAATTCTTACGGTTGTGTTCATTTCGGTCATGAACAACTCTTTCGTGAGATTTTTAGAGAACGTAGCCATATCGGTTTTCCCAGATGCGACCCCACATCAATTTCATAGAGGTAATACCAAACAAGAATAGTCTGTACTATCCCACCATAAGGCTTTTAGTATTATTAAGAATAAGATTCAGCCCTGAAAACATCAACGGATTAACACACTTAGTACACTATAGGAATGAACATATGTGTGTTTTATGCTCATTGAGTCTTCCCCAATTAGTTTTCCTATTGAACCTAAACCATGGGATCTCCAATTATGATAGGTTAGGTTTCCGCCAGTTAACGACTCATTGTGTTGGCTTTAAGCCCATTCCCTTCGATGTAAATACGACTTGCTCTCTGTTAAGGCCTTTTGTCAAAGGATCCGCTATATTGTCATTTGATTTCACATAATCAATGGAAATAATTCCATTCTTCAGCAAGCTTCGTATTGTATTATGACGTCGCCTTATATGTCTCGACTTGCCATTGTATATCTGATTCTTTGCCCTCGTCAGGGCAGCCATACTATCACAATGTATGCAAATGGCGGTCACAGGCTTTGTCCTCAACGGAATACCTTCTAGGAAGTTTCTGAGCCATTCTGCCTCTTCAGCAGCTTTGTCTAAGGCTACAAACTCTACTTTCATAGTTGATCGCGTATTTACCGTTTGCTTTGATGATTTCCAAGATACCGACGCTCCACCAAGTGTAAATACATAACCACTTGTGGACTTACTTTCCGACTGGTTGGAAATCCAATTAGCATAACAATATCCTTCTAACACAGGAGGATATTTTGTATAACGCAATCCATAGTTCATTGTATGCCGTAGATATCGGAGTGCTTTTATTAGTGCAAACCAATGATCCTTTCCAGGATTATGTGAGTATCGACTTAGTCGACTCACTGTATATGCTAAATCCGGTATCGTACAATTCATTATGTACATCAAGCTTCCAAGAACTTGTGTATACTCCAATTGAGACACACTTTCACCTTCATTCTTCTTAAGGTGACTAGCGGGATCAAATGGTGTAACAACCGGTCGATCATCATAATGTTCAAATTTTCTAAGGACCTTTTTAACATAATGGGATTGTGTTAAGATGTAACCATCAGAATTCGTTTGAATTCTAATACCAAGAATGACATCCGCTAGTCCCATATCTTTCATATCAAAAGCGACATGCAACATCTTCTTAGTTTGGTTAATTACATCTTTATCCGTTCCCATAATTAGCATATCGTCAACATATAAGCATATAATGACACATGCATCTTTACATTATTTAATGTAGACACATTTATCACATTCATTTATTTGAAAACTATTTGATAATAACGTATTATCAAACTTTTCATGTCATTGCTTTGGAGTTTGTTTAAGTCCGTATAAAGACTTAATCAATTTACAAACCTTTCATTCTTGACCTTTAACAACAACCCCTTCGGGTTGTTCCATGTAAATTTCTTCATCTAATTCACCATTCAAGAATGCGGTCTTCACATCTATTTGGTGTATTTTCAAATTGTGAATCGCCGCTATAGCAATTAACGTTCTTATAGATGTAATTCTTGTTACTGGTGAGTAGGTATCAAAGAAATATACACCTTCTTTTTGTCGAAACCCTTTGGCTACTATACGAGCTTCGTATTTTTCTATAGTACCATCAGGCCTTAACTTCCGTTTGAAAATCCATTTATGGCCTATTGGTTTTTGTCCCGGAGGGAGATCAACCAATATCCATGTATTATTTTGCACAATAGATTCTACCTCACTTTGAATAGCCTCTTTCCAATAAAGTGCTTCGGATGAGTCCATAGCAACCCTATATGTTTGAGGTTCTCCTTCAACGGAAAAGGTCATGAAGTCCGGTCCAAAATCTTTGGCAATTTTCCCACGTTTACTCCTCCTTGGTTCAGAAATTTCTTCTTAAACAGATGAAGTAAGATTTTCATCATTATTAGTGTTTTGGTTTGACTCATCTTGAGGTAGTGTCCTTTTCTTATGATTAGGAACACTTTTATCCTTGTCTTTGTAAGAAAAAATATCCTCAAAAAATTCTGCTTCAGCAGATTCCATAAGTGTGTTTTTGTGAATACCTTCAACATCGGAATGATACACCAAAAACTTATATGTTGCACTATTATTGGCATGACCAATATATATGCAATCCACCGTTTTTGGTCCAAGTTTAGTTCTCTTTGGTAAGGGAACTTGAACTTTCGCTAGGCAACCCCACACTTTCATCCTTTTGAAAGTAGGCGATCTTCCTCTCCATAACTCATAGGGAGGTTGGTCATTTTTCTTTTGAGGAATTTTGTTCAATATCATATTTGCAGTAATTAACGCCTCACCCCATAGACTAAGGGGTGCACCCGAACTAATCAACATTGAATTCATCATATTCTTCAATGTTCTATTCTTACGTTCAACAACTCCATTTTGTTTTGGAGTATATGACACAGTGGTTTGATGAACTATACCATGAGTAGAACATAATTCTTTAAACTCATTTGATTGATATTCACCACCTCTGTCTGACCTTAGAATCTTAATTCTTTTGTCAAGTTGGTTTTCCACTTCTGCTTTGTATGTTTTAAACATGTTCAAAGCCTCATCTTTGGTATCTATTAAGTATACATAACAAAATTTACTGCAATCATCTATGAATGATATATAGTAATTCTTTCCGCCACGAGATGGGGTTGCTTGGTAATCACATAAATCACTATGAATTAAACCAAGCACTTCATTTGATTTCACTACATATTTATGAGGATGACTTCCATATTTTGATTCTATGCAAACTCCACACTTAGTCATTTTGTTCATAGAGCAATTTGGCAATATGCCTAACTTCACCATTCTTTGTAAAGAGCGATAATTAACATGGCCTAATCGTGAATGCCATAAAGAAGGGGAATCAACCATATACATAGAAGCAGTGCTAGTGCCTGCATTTTCATTAATAATGGCAATTGCCTTAGTATGTACAACAGATAGTTTGAAGAGTCCCTCACTGAGGTAACCCTTCCCTACATACAACCCACCCTTGGTGAGTACAAATTTGTCAGATTCAAATATAATTTTGAAGCCCTTGTTACTAAGAACAGACCCAGAAATCAAATTCTTACAAATTTCAGGCACGTGCAACACATTAGTGAGCACAAGATCATTCCCGGAAGTGAGTTGTAAAGTCACCGTCCCTTTCCATTCCACTTTCACAGAAGTAGCATTCCCTACGAACAATGGTTCTCCATCATTGATGGCCTGGTAGGATGAAAACATATCATTTTCAGAACATACGTGCATTGTAGCACCCGTGTCCATCCACCAATCGGTTGAATTTGTAACCAGATTTGCTTGAGCCGCCACAACCCCAATGAATTGGATTTTAGTTTCAGCCCGGTTAGATTGGTTGACATTACTCGAACCTCCAACACCACCACCTTGATTCTTGCGAAGGCGACAATCTTTTGCTCTGTGTCCAGGTTTGCCACATACCCAACAGAGTCCTGGTTGTGGTTTCTTGAATGCATTGGTCCTTTGGGGGGCGAATGCATTCCTCCCGGTTTGCAAAAGATGGCTTGACACCATTAAATTTGCCCTTGCCTTTCTGAAACTTGGCCTTAGAAGCATTGCCTTCAACCATGTTGGCATTAGGCTCCAATGAAACATCATATGCCTTTTCATTCTTCCGGTTATCCTCTTCAACTCGAATTTTCAGAACCAATTGCTCAAAATTCATTTCCTCGGTTAGATGCTTAAGATAAACCTTAAAATTCTTCCATGAGGGAGGTAATTTCTCAATAATAGCACCAATAAGAAAATTCGGGTTAAGGCACATACCTTCAACCTCTAACTCATGAACAATGATTTGAAGTTCCTCCACTTGCTTGACAACTGCCTTGGCATCACTCATCTTAAAGTTCAGAAACTTTCCGATGACGAACTTCTTGGAACAAGCAACCTCGGTTTTGTACTTGTTCTCCAACGATTGCCACAACTCCCATGTCGTTCTGAATGTGGAGTAGATGTCGTAGAGAGAATCATCCAAGGCATTGAGAATATAGTTTCTGCAAATAAACTCCTGACTTTCCCAAGTTTGAATATCTTTCAGCCTTTCAGCCTTCTCCGCATCAGTCGGAGTATTCTCCTCTTCTCCTTCTGGCAAAGGCATAGGAGCCTCAGCAATCAATACGTTTGCCACATGAAGAGTTGTAAAGTAGAACATCTTCTGTTGCCAGCGTTTGAAATCAGAACCTTTGAATTTTTCAGGTTTCTCAACATGGTTTTTCACCATTGACGATCCAGATTGATCCATCTTTGCAAATTAGGAAATTGAATTCTCTGAAAAATTTTGCAATCTCAACAAATCTTAAAAAAAAATCTGGATTTTTTTTTAATAGGAATTTTTGTCTTAGATTGTTAGTGTCAATCTAATATCATCAATGATGAAATGAACTGAGCACAATAATATAATAATAACTCAAAATAACTTGAAATCAACAACAATGAATTCAGCAAATTGAAAACACATACTAACTTGGTGTCGATAGAGGCCTGCTTGATGCAGTGTCCTAAGACAAAAATTCGCCCCCACTTGTGCTACAGTTTTACGGACGTCTGTATAGAGGATACAACTATCTAAGTGAGAGTTCTAGCACAAGAACTTCACTTCTGGCGAATTTACTATATGTGTTCTTCAGAAACTTGTTTTTTAAGAAGAAGTAGAAGCCACAATCTTAAATCATTAATTGTGAAAAAACTGATTGATTGTAGTTTTTTCTGTCTTGTTGTGTCTCTATTCAACCAAGTGATCAACCTTATTTATATAGAGTAGCATATGAACAGTTACAATCATTCATACCAAATGTTGTAATTGTTCTGAAAAGTTGCAACCTTTGATTCGAATTTCTTATCTGTTGATCACTTTATTTATTCTTAATTCCATACAAGTTCCAACAACATTCCCTTGAACCTTCATGGTAATAAACATATATACATGCCAATTGCTTGACTCTTCAGTACAAATGTAGAAGGGATGTGGAGCTTTTGTTGTTGTGATCCCATTCCTCATCTTGTAATTATGTAAATGAACTAAATGCCTAATAAGATTTGATTGGTTGGCCTGAATGGTAAATATGCTACTCCTGTCTTCCACTTGGTCAGGCATTAAAGTGAGAACAAAGCACTTCTAATAAACACCATTGAATCAGGGGCGAATGTGCAAATATACCCTTTGTGATATGGAGTAGATATATCTTTCGTTAAAAAAATAATGCATATATACCCTTGTCGTTACACAAATGATGTAAATTAATACTTTTGTCATTACACAAATGGTGCGAATATAATCTTTTCGGTAACAAATTTTTCAAAAAGATATTTAACTTATTTTTTAATAAAATAAATGTCACGAGACTTTAAAACAATAAGTCTACCTATTTTTTTAGTAGACTTATTTATTAAAGCCACATGGTAAAAAATATTATGGTGGGTCGGGTCTGATTCATTTAAAAATAAATTTCTGGGGCTTTTAAAAAAAATAAGTCTACCCATTTTTTAAATGAACCAGACCCAACTCACCAAAAAAAAATATCACGTGCCTTTAAAAAAATAAGTCTGCTAAACTTTTTTTTCTTTAAAGCCACGTGGCATTGTTTTAATAAAAAATAAGCTAAATGATTTTTTAAAAATATTGAGTCAGCAAAAGAATATATTTACACCATTTGTGTAACGGCTGAAATATATATGCACCATTTTTTTAACAAGGGATATATCTTCTCAATATCGCAAAGTTGAGAGATATATTTGCATATTTTCTCTTGAAACAAGCCACAAAGTTGTAATTTTAAAACTACTCGTGTTTAACGGGATGTATAATTACAGTTTAGGTAGGTGAAACTGTGATAAAACGAGGCTTAGAGAGGTGTCTAACACACTTTTCTCGATACGGTAATAAATTTGATTTTCTCCAAAACCTACAGATTATAGATTGGAAGACAAAAGACCCCTTTCGAATAAGAAACTTTCAGCAAACAGAAAAATATCACCAACTATAATAAATTATTCCAAAGTAACATGTAAAATATCCTAAAAGAATAAATTGAAAAAGTAAAACAAACTAGGAAAAAAAAGAATAAAGAATCCCAATTCTAAATCGAGCAACATTTTTCTACTCCCTGTCAAATCGAATAATTTCTTGTTTTCTCACGCTGAAGCTTCAACAATAAATTTTTTCTGTAACCTATACGGGTTTGAATCACGAGTCACTAATAGTTGCATTAGAGGCCGTTCCCTGACCCTGCTAACACGAGACTTTGTGCACCAGGATGCCCACTGAAGCTTCCATCCTAGGCTGAAAAGAGAATGCACAACTGAAATAGCCATCAACATCACTACAAGCAGGTAATTCAATCCACTCATTTCCAACCAAATTGCACAAGAAATACCTACAACTCTCATCAAAAGAATTAGAAAAGCAGACAAACATTTGTCCACCGGTCCCACTAGTACAGTTGATATCCACTTTCTTGCCATAAAATTTCATGTGAAATTGCTGCTGGCATTGCTAAAACCTGGTTCCAAGTGCATTCTTTTTTATTAAATCTCCATACTCTAAGGCTTGCAGTTTCCAAGAATTCAGATAACACAACCACAAACAACTCCCCTCCACATTCAACTAAGTCAATTGAATACTCGTGATGAAGTGGGAGCAATCTCGGGTACTCGTAAAAGTGCTTTTCAGCAAGATTGCAGACCATAACTTTCCCAGAAGAGTTCAAGAAACAGAGGATTTCTTGACCATTGCCTTTCGTGGTGGTGATTGAAGAGTACTGCTTACATGGGGTTTTTTGTATTTCAGTTGCTACTACATTCTCACATTTACTCAAGAAATAAAGCATTCGATCGTCGTCTTCTTCATCATCATCAGTACTGCAGGATTGAAGAGATTTTCTACTCAGAACTGCAGATTCTTCCCAGATATTTGTGATGGAATTGTACATCCTGAAGGAAAGATTTGGAATTTCTCCAAAAACTAGGAAAACATTGTAGGATTCTTGAACGGAAATCATTCCAATGGCACAAAGGGTGTCGGAATAATCGAACGAAGGGAGTTTCCGAAATGAGCAAGTAACAGGGTTGAAGACAAGGACATCATTTTCTTGATTATGAAAGCAGAGGAGTCCACCAGAAGCAGCAACAGGAAGAATCATTTTGCTGTTTTTCTTCAAGAAAATTAGATGGGTAGTTGAAGAATTTCCAGTTCATTTCAGAAGAATCATACACAAAGTGTTGTTGATTCGTGAATTTGGATGATTGTGAAGAATCAACCATGTAAAACCAAGGGTCTCTTGATGGGATTTGAGAACAAGCAGAGTGGAAAACAGGGGAAGTAACAGCAGATTTCCATCTCTTGGATACTGAACTCAGTTTGAGAAAAGTGGAAGTTGGTAGCCATGAAAGAACTCTTTCAAGAAGGTCTTGATTAAGTTCATTAAGTGGGAAAACAAGAGCTCCATCTTCAGGTGATTTCCTCTTGAGATTCCTCCTAGAAGCCGTGGAAACAGCTTCTTGCAAAAATGTAGAGTAAGGCTGACGGGAGCTTAGTGCATCGGACTGCTCTTTGTTTCTCTTAAAATCCATGAAGAGAGAAGGGATTGGGAAGAATGAGTAGATGATTTTGTAGTGTGGGGTTTGACAATTTGGGGTTGGACTTGGAATGGAGTAGATATATAAAGAGTGGGAAAAGAGAAGGGAGAAAAGGGGAGGAGTTGGTTGGGGGGTGTGGGGAAGCTTCGTAAAGGATCTCTTTTTTGTATTTTAGTTGCATTGACAATTGAGTAAAGTAAAGATTGACAAAAGGAGCAGATTTGGAATTGTTTGTGTTTTGCATATTGACAAAGAGCATCCCATATTCTGATGCGTAGCTCACAGAATTAGAAAGAGATCAAACTCAGTCTAAGGAATAAATGGACTGAATTGCTCCTGAACAACTTAAACTTGTAAAAAATGGGGAGCAAGATGAACCAAATATAGAAAGAGAGAAGAATACTTTAATATTGATCCATAAATTGAATGTCTATTACAATGAAATCGCAGAAATATAAAATATAGATTGGGGAAAGAACTGGGCGGAAAAAGCAGTTCATGAAGTTAGTTATAACTAACTTTTGACACTGCAACCTTCGGTCACATGCAGGTCATGTGCCCCAACTAATTCCTAACTAACTACTCCAATGAATTGGAGATTAATCTTTAAGAATTATCTAATCAATTACAATTATGGAAAGCTAATACAATTGACTCATATCAATACTCCCCCCTTGAGACAATCCTTGTCCTCAAGGATTAAACTGAGGAAATTGAGTACAAAATGTATGATAGTCTTCCCATGTGGAGTCTTCTTCAGCAGCGTTGAACCATTTAAACAGTAGCTTTGTTGTAGCCTTGCCATATTTCTTGCCCATTCTCCTATCAAGCACAGCCTCATGCACTAAAAGAGCATGACCAGCATCAGAGTGGACTACTGGTAAAGTTACAGAAGTTGTGTGAAAGCCAAGCTTCTTCTTGAGTTGTGAGATGTGAAACGTGGGATGAATTCTGGTATCATGAGGCAAGACAAAGGTGTAAGCAACAGCACCAACTCTTGCAATGATCTTAAAAGGCCCAAAAAAATTAGCTGAGAGCTTCTGAAAGCTATGAGATCTGATGGAGAGTTGCTGGTAAGGTTGCAACTTAATGTAGACCCAATCACCAACTTCAAATGATCTATCTATCCTTCCCTTGTCAGCCTGAGACTTCATCTCTGAGCCCTGAGTAGATGAAATTTAAGGTTTCTCAGTGTTGCCTCTCTAGCCTGCAAACTCCTATCCACCAATTCCAACTGAGAATCAAATGCCATAAGGGAGTAAAGGGGGTGGTTTCTGACCATAAACAGCTTCATAGGATGTCATGTTAATAGAAGAGTGGAATGTGGTATTATACCATCATTCAGTCAATGCTAACCACTGAGGATACTCCTTTGACTTCTCAAATGTCATACACCTCAAGGAACACTCTAAACACCTATTGACCACTTCAGTTTGGCCATCAGTCTGTGGGTGATAGGCAGTTGATGTCAACAAGGAAACCTTCTGTTAATGTAAATAATTCCTTCCAAAATCTACTAGTGAACACCACATCTCTGTCTGATACAATCGTCTTGGGCATTCCATGCAGCTTAAACACACCATTCATGAACACTTGTGCAACATCCAGTTGCAGAATAGGGATGTTTAAGTGCCATAAAGTGAGCTGACTTGCTAAGTCTATCCACCACCACAAAGATGTCTTCCTTACCAGAGGCTTTGGGAAGGCCCTCAATAAAGTCCATAGAGATATCTTCTCATACTCTATTAGGAATTGGTTGGGGTTATAATAGACCAGGGTATGCAACATTCTCCCCCTTGCACTTTTGGCATACATCACAGCATCTAGTATAAAATATACAACTTGCTTCATTTTCTTTCAGTAGAAGTCTTGCTTAAGCCTTTGTAGTGTTGCAGTAATCCCAGAATGACCCCTTTTAGACTGTCATGATAAAATGAGATCAGCTCTTTCCTCAGTTCAGGCATATCCCCAACCATCATCTTTCCTTTTTCTGCTCAGAATTTCACATTGATACTGATAATATGATTTACTGCTCTTGCCTGCTTGCATAGACTGAACTAGCTGGAGCAATTTAGCATCTTGACTCCAAGAGTCCTTCATAGCATTCAACAATTGAGATTGCACCCCAGAAATATTATACAACTGAATAGGTTTTCTGCAACCACATTGTCCTTTCCTTTCTTGTAAGAAATAGTGTAGTCATAACCAAGCAACTTGACTAACTATTTATGTTGGCTGGGAGTAGTTATTCTTTGTTCCAACAAGTACTTCAAACTATGATGGTCAGTCTTGATTATGAATTGTCTTCCCAATAAATAAAACCTCAATTTTTGGACAACAGTCACCAGAGCCAATAATTCCCTCTCATAAATTGATAGAGCTTTGTTCCTATCTGATAATCCATGACTAAAAAAGGCTATAGGTCTGTTGTGTTGTTCTAAAACAACTCCAATTCCTCCCCTTGAAGCATCAATTTCCACCACAAATTCTTGAGAAAATCTGGAAGAGCTAATACAGGAGCTGAAGTGATAGCATCCTTCAGTTCCTCAAAAGCTAGTAAAGCTGCACTGTTCCATTGAAAACCTTCTTTCTTCATCAAATCATATAATGGTCTAGCAATGAGACCAAATCCTTTGATAAATCTCCTGTAGTAACTAGCTAGGCCTAAGAATCCTCTCAAAATCTTGAGAGTAGTTGGTGTGGGCCAACTGAGTACAGATTCCACCTTGTTGTCCATAGCCACACCTTCCTCAGATATCACATGCCCTAAATAGTCAATTTTCCTTACACCAAAAGCACATTTATTTTTCTTGACATAGAGAACATTAGATCTTAGAACATTGAAAGCTTCTGTCAAGTGTACCAAGTGATCCTGCCAATTGAGGTTGTAGATGAGTATATCATCAAAGAAAACCAAGATGACTTTTTCGAGATAAGAATGGAAAATTTTGTTCATCAAACTCTGACAGGTGGAAGGGGCATTGGTTAAGCCAAAAAACATAACCGAGAATTCAAAGTGACCATGATGAGTTCTAAAGGTAGTCTTAGGAATATTAGGCTCAAACATTTTGATCTGATGGTAGTCAGACCTTAAATCCAATTTAGAAAAATATTTAGCACCATGTAGTTCATCCAATAGCTCCTCTATAATAGGGATGGGAAACTTATCCTTCACAGTATCTACTATTTTCTCAATCTCATCTTTTTGTATAGCAGGGTACCTATAGGGTCTGATAATGATTGGTGAAGTACCTTCCTTAAATATAATTCTATGATCATGCTCCCTAGAAGGAGGCAATTCCTTTGGAACTTCAAAAATATCTTTATAGTGCTGCAATACAGTCTGCAATTCTTCATCATCTTCAGAATGATCAATCCCACCATTCATGGATAACAAGCTAGCACCCACTTCTATATTCCCCTCCTCTCTAAACACCCCTACTGATATCATACAAAGCTCAGCTGGATTTGCTAGTAATTTCTCCATACTATTCTGCTGAATCATTTTAGCAGCAACATGTTTTACTCCTATCAAGGACACCTTCTTTCCTGCAATACTGAATTCCATTTTTAAGCTTTTGAAATTCCACAATATGTCTCCCAGTGTAATCAACCATTGGATTCCCAAAACCATATTACACCCTCCAATAGGTAAAATAAGCATATCAGAATCAAATGACACCCCTTGCATCATCCAATTCACCTTCTTACATAAGTAATTCTTGTGCACCCTTTTTCCATCAACTATAGATACAGGAAAAGAAGATATGTCTGTTAACACACACCCCAATCTCTTAGCTGTGTTCAAGTCTAGGAAATTATGAGTGTTACAGTATCTATTAACACAGATATGGACTTGTCCTTAACAGATACAGTGATCTTCATGGTTCTAAACTCATTAAGCCCAGTCATGGCATGAACTGAGACATAGTGTGGGTATCAGAAAGAATTGAGTTGTCAGTATATGTGATATATCATGTGGGTATAAAAAAGAATTGAGTTGTATTTTTCTTTGAAGGAATGAATCAGTGTCTATAATACTCTGTCATTATATGATATATACTAGATTCGTATCACAGAGGACTAAGTTTTTCTTTGTGATACCTTGTGGGTATCATAGTATACTGCAACAGTAATAAACGAACAAGTAATAAAAAATAAAAAAAATAAAAAAGAAAGAAATTAAAATTAAACATAGAATCAGATTATGGTGAAAAATAAAATAAAATATAGTATGAAAAAAATAAATAAAAAAATGAGAAAAATGAAAAGAATAAAAGAAAGAAAAGAAGATAAGAAGTAGAGAAATAAAAAGAAAAGAAGAAAAAAGAGATAATTAAATAGAAAAAGAAATAAAGAATTAAAAAAATGAAAGGAGCTAGAATTAAATATGGAATTAGATTATGGTGAGAAAAAAAGAATACTATAATTTGAAAAAAAAATGAAACAAAAAAGAAGAAAAAATAAAAAATAAAAAAATAAAAAAATGAGAGAAAATAGGAGAAAAGAAGTAGAGAAATAAAAAAGGAAGGAAGAAAAGAGAGATAGTTACCTATAAAAACTAAAAGGGTTACTAACTATAAATAGTTTTTGGGATATGAAAAGTAATAGAGATGATGTGCGTAAGTTATTTGTTGTAGGGGGATATAAGTGTAACTTTCCCAATTCAAAAGTCACAACAATAACTAGACACAACTTAAAAAATAAGCTTCACAATTAGTTAACTTAAAAACCCAAAAGACACACTGTTCTTCAGCCTACTACGATTAGACAGAGAAAAATGGAGTAGTAATTATACGTTACCCAACTTGTGTAAAAAACCAAGGGTACTTCTATAATTACTCTCTCTCTCACTTTCTCACACACACACGTTTTCTTCCTCGCCTATTCCTCTTCAAATCAATGAATGTGATATTCGTAGTCTTTATTTCCCTTTCTAAAGTTGTAAATGCTATGTTGAGAATCCTGAAAAGTTTTAATGCAGAAAGAGATCGAGGAGTTTTAACTGCAAAATTCATCAACTCCGAAGAGTTTGTAAGTTTGGTTTTCTATTTTCTTCAGAATTTCGTGTTTTCTTTATCTACATGATTATACTAATTAATTTCTCTTCAAATCAATGTTTGTTGAATGTGATATTAGTATAAAATATGAACACTATATGGTCTTTCTTTCCCTTTCTAAAGAACAATATTTTGCGAATAAAGTCTCTCTATTTTTCGAGTAGAGGTAAATTATGTCTCTCCAATTACTTATGAAATTACACTGGTTATGTTGTTGTTATTATATTTTGTGACATCTTAAAATTGGAGAAAATTAAGCTACAGAACAAAAAAAAACAAATTCAGGAAAACAAAATCAAAAGTCGTTTAATTAATTGTAAGAGAAAAATATGCTTTATATTTATAAAACAAAGATGAAGTTTCAAAAGTTATGTAAAAACTATAAACCAAATGACCCAACATTTTTATATGTACCTTTTTTTTCAAACAAAAATATAATATGGATAGTGAATTTACAACTAAATATCTCAGAAGGGATTTTGTTAAAATTAATATTTGGACGTATTAAACAATACAATTGCGAACAAAATGGGAAGGTAAAAGATTATGGGTAAACTATCTATTTTTTGGTAGCTTTTAATATTCACATATTCGATAAATTATTTCATAGATTTAATGAGATCTTTATTTGCCGCGCAAAGCACGGTTAAAATTACTAATTTAAAAATAAAAGATATTGTTTTAAAATTTATAATTATAAATATTTATTTGATTATAAATTATCACATTGAGACTTTTTAAAAAAGCTTCCCCTTTTTTTCTTTTCCTTCTCTTTCGTTTCTAAAAAAAACAAAACCTGAGAATAGTCTTACGCAACTATCGACTTTTGAATAAACGAATAAAAGTATATTATACATTTTCTCCAACAGATCATATTGGACAGATGTGCGAAACTCAATCATTGCCGGATCAGACAAAAGGAAATTAATTAAACAATAGAAAACAGTTGGCAATGGAAGAAACAATGAGATTCTTCCACCAAATTTGAACCAAATAATGTGAAGTGATAGAAATCGTGTGGGTATATTTGTGTATATTTAAGTTATTTATCATATTTTGTAAAATTTTTGTATAAGAGTAATTAGGATATTAGTATTATAGTAGAAATATAATTTTTCATATTTAGAGATTGTATATTGTATATATAGACTTCTTCATTAATGAAAATAATCAAGGGATTATTTCTTTTATTGTATCAGCAGTCCAAGGCAATTTTTTCATTCTCCAAAATTCCTCCTTCCGCTTCCCTACTTGCCATTGGTCGTCGGCCAACCTCTCCCTTCATCACATCATTCCCGCAGAAGCAGGCAGGGAGAATGTGCCTACCGCCGATGATGACCCTATGTTATGGACGACTCTTGATGCCACAGTACTCCAGTGGATTTATTCCACTATCTCTATGGACCTGTTGTAGCCGATTATTGAATACGACGTCATGACAATGGAAACTTGGAATCGGGTGTGTGATATATTCCAAGATAACAAAAATTCTCGTGCCGTCACTCTTGAGCATGAATTTTCCAATGTTAATATGAAAGATTTTCCGAATGTCTCAGCCTATTGTAAAAGGCTGGAGGAATTGGCTCATCAACTCAAGAACGTTGGTGCGCCCGTTACTAATGATCGTCTCATTCTTAAGATGGTTGCGTGCCTATCTGAGGCTTATAATGGCGTTGGACGCTTTTTCGTCAAAGTAATCATCTTCCACCGTTGTACCAGGCCCATTCCATGCTCACATTAGAAGAGGTCGGCTTGGCTAAAAAGGCGGCTACCGGAGCTAATTCCGTCATGATGATGGCTACATCCGATGATCCTCACTCATTTTCGGCCAACTCTATATGGGCTTAAGCAGGCCCCACGGGCTTGATATAAGAGGTTTGCAGATTACGTGTCCACTATTGGATTTTCTCATAGCAGGTCTGATAATTATCTGTTCATCTATCGTCGTGGTACTTCTCTAGCATATATTTTGTTGTATGTGGATGATATTATTTTGACTGCATCCTCTGATAGTTTGCGCAAGTCTATCATGACCCTTCTCAATTCAGAATTTGCTATGAAAGACTTGGGGCCCTTGAGTTATTCTTTGGGAATAGTTGTCACTCGTCATGCAAGTGGTCTATTTCTATCACATAAGAAGTATGCGACTGAGATTATTGAGAGAGCTGACATGTCATTTGTAAGTCCTCTTCTACTCCGGTTGATATCAAATCGAAGTTGAGTGCTACGTCTAGCACACCATATGAATATCCAACCCACTATCGTAGTCTTGCAGGGGCTCTTCAGTATCTTACATTCATGAGACCAATTATTACTTATGCAATTCAGTAGGTGTGTTTATTTATGCATGATCTGCGGATTGAACACATGCATGCGGTCAAAACGCATTATACGATACATACAGGGCACACTTGATTATGAGTTGCATTTATATCTATCTTCAGTCTCTACTCTCATGTCATATACAGATGATGATTGGGGTGAATGTCCAGATACCAGATGTTCAACCTCTGGTTATTGTATGTTTCTTGATGATAACTTGGTCTCTTGGTCGGTAAAATGTCAGGCTACTTTATCGCGATCTAGTGCGGAGGCCGAGTATCGAGGAGTTGCCAATGTGGAGTCTGAGTCATGTTGGCTGCATAATCTTTTATTAGAGCTTCACTTTCCTATTCAGAAAACTACCTTGGTCTACTGTGATAATGTTAGTGTCGTCTATCTCTCTGGGAATCCGGTCCAACATCAGCGCACTAAACATATCGAGATGGATATTCACTTTGTTCGCGGAAAGGTAGCTCGTGGACAAGTACGTGTCTTACATGTCCCTTCAAGGTACCAAATTGTTGACATTTTTACTAAGGGTCTTCCCTTGGTTCTGTTTGAAGATTTTATGGACAGTCTCAGCGTACGACAACCGCCCGCTATGACTGTGGGAGTGTGATGGAAATCTTTTGTGTGAAACCGTATGTGTATATATTTAGGTTACTTACCATATTTTGTAGAAGTCTTGTACAAAAGTAACTAAAAAAAGGCAATTTTACTACGTTCTTTCTATATAAAAAATCTTACATTGTGCTAACTTGGTAAGCAACAGATTCATTCTCATGCATATTAAACTCCTGTGAGGTTTTGAATTGTAGCTTCACAAAGAGGAAAAATCACACATTTGTCCCCTCGGCTGAAAATATTTATAATTCATTAACCAATATACATAAATTATACATGACAAACTATTCTTTTTTGGGTGGACAAATATTTAAGTTAATTTCCTTAGAAAATATAGAAGTTCCTAATAGGGAACACTTTCTTTAATCAGACCTTATGCGACGTAAATCTAAATTAATCAGTTCATTAAATCTGAATTAATCAGTCCAATAAGTACTGAATAGTGAAATTGTTATAATAACCCTCTTATTTAATCACATGAATTCGTGGCCCTCCACTAAAGCACCTCTCATTATTTCCTTTTTAATGTTGGCTTAACTCCAAAACTAGAATACTAATAATAATTGCTATCACTAATTTTAGATATCATTTACTTTATTATCATTATTGTCGTTATTTTGGTGAAGGTAGACATCAAACAACTCGTGACTTTGAAAATTCAACTTGAAACCACTTTGAGGTACTCAAATTAGGACAGAAAATGTTGTCTAAGTATCACCTACTTCCTCCATTCCAAATTAGTTGTTACGTTTCACATTTCGAGAATTAATTTGACTAATCTTCAAAGCTAAATTAGATTAGATTAGGTTAGATCAACTAATTATTTTATAATAAAAATTTAGATATTAAACGAAAAGTACTACAAGTTGCAAAATTTCACATGTCAATTTGATGAAAATAAATAAATTTAAAATATTAGTTAAAGTTCACATAATTTGACTGTTGAAAAGCGAAACATGACAACTAATTTGGGAAGTAAAATATTTTGGAAAGATTGATTAAAGAATTATGCTAATATCATGTTAATAAAGACAGCAAGCTGTCTTTTCCCCTATTCCAATTTCTACTTCTTATTGAATTATTCAATGATTTTTTATGTGATATTAAAAGGTCAACAGATCTGGTTTTTGTTTTGGAGAAAAATATCTTGTTACATCCTTTGTTCTATGTCAGCAGCTTCTTGAATCTTCCTTCCCCTGCTCATTCTTTTTTTGCTAATAGAAGAACTTCAAAAGGTATTATAAATCTTTTTATGTGAATGTGCTTATTTTCTTGATTTCTAGTATCTTATTGAAATTCCCAAAAAAAAAACAGTATTTTTTTATAGCAATATGGAGGAGAGGCAATTGTTGTTTGAGAAATATGAAATAGGGAAGCTATTAGGCAAAGGAACATTTGCAAAAGTATACTGTGGTAAGGAACTTGAAACAGGTGAAAGTGTAGCCATCAAAGTGATAAAAAAAGATCAAGTCCAGAAAGAAGGAATGATGGAACAAATCACACGAGAAATCTCCGTGATGCGCCTCGTTCGCCATCCAAATATTGTTGAACTCAAAGAAGTGATGGCTACAAAGTCCAAAATCTTCTTCATAATGGAGTATGTTAAAGGTGGCGAGCTCTTCGCGAAATTAGTGGCTAAAGGCAAATTTAAGGAAGAAACAGCAAGAAAGTATTTTCAACAATTGATAAGTGCTGTTGATTTTTGTCACAGCCGAGGGGTTTATCACCGTGATTTGAAGCCTGAAAACCTCCTCCTTGATGAGAATGAGGACTTGAAGATATCTGATTTCGGGTTATCGGCTTTGCCTGATGAGAAGTTGAGTAGAAATAATGATGGTTTGCTTCATACACAGTGTGGGACACCAGCATATGTTGCTCCTGAGGTTTTAAGGAGGAAAGGGTATGATGGTGCAAAAGCTGATATTTGGTCATGTGGGGTTATTTTGTATGTGCTTCTAGCTGGTTATCTTCCATTCCAAGACGAGAATTTGATGAACATGTATAAGAAGATTTTCAAGGCTTATTTCGAGTTTCCCCCGTGGTTTTCAATGGATTCCAGGCGTTTGATATCTAAACTTTTGATGGCTGATCCGGAAAGGAGGATAACCATTCAAGGTATCATGAGGGTTCCATGGTTTAGAAAGAATTTCGCAATGCCAAGGGCATTTTCGATCCAAGATTTTCAAAAGTTAGAAAAAGAACAAGAAAATGATCAAGAAGAAGAGGGAATGAGTAGCAAGCAAGGAGGGATCATTAGGAAATCCCCTTCGTCCCCTGCATTTTTCAATGCATTCGAGTTGATTTCATCGATGTCCTCCGGTTTTGACTTGTCTAGCTTGTTTGAGATCAAAGGGAAGGCGTCATCCATGTTTACTTCAAGGAGCACTGCCCGGGATGTCATCCGGAAAATGGAGAAAATGGCTAAAGTTATGAGGTATAAGGTTTATAGGGTAAAACCATTCAAGTTGAAGATGCAATGCCCCGAGGAAGGCCGAAAAGGGCGGTTGTTGGTCACCGCCGAGGTGTTTAAGGTGGCTCCGGAGGTCACCGTGGTTGAGCTCTCCAAGTCCTCCGGCGACACCTTGGAATACAACAAGTTTTGTGAAGAGGAAGTTAGACCTGCCTTGAAGGACATTGTTTGGACATGGCAAGGGACTGGTACTGAAAGTGTTGATACTGATAACAAACAGGACTTGGAGCAATAGAATTTGGTACATGTGCATCTTTTTCCTCTTCTTTTGTGTTCGTGTTTTGCTCCCCCTGGCGACCTGATGGGAATAGATCGACCATCGAAGATATTCGTCTTATTTTGTCTATACTGATTTGTACATAAATGAGTGTTATACTGACCACTTGGGATTTGTATTATGAGTAGGTCATTCTTGATATCGTTTGTATGTTGCGATTCGTTTGAAATCCTCTAATCACCTCAAGCATAATTAATCCAAGCTTGTAGGAATCTTGTTCAAAGGGATTATACTTCACCTCCCTTTATTTAAGTCGCATGTACAATCTGGTCACATTTGATATCAAAGCATTTGATTTTTGCTTCTTCATTAGCATCTTTCTCATTGTGGTGTTAACTTTATCGCCTTGTCACGCTTAGTTGTAGACTCGTGAAGTTTGGTGTTTAAATTTCTTTAGATTTTTAAAGAATTTAATTAATATGCACTGATGGTGTATTTTTTTTATATATATAATTAAGTTCCTCTATGTGAGGTAAGACTGCATACAATAGACTCTTGTGGTCCGGTCTTTTCTCGGATCCCGCGCATAGCGGGAGCTTAGTGCACCGGCTGCCCTTATTAGGTGATACTATGTAAATATTTTGATAGACATTCAATGATAATCTGATAGAAATAGTAATCACTACAAGAAATTAGATATTTAGCAGCGATATATAGTAGCGACTTTAGTTGTTGCAGCAAAAAATATACATTTAGCGGCGACTATACATATCGCTACAGAAGGTAAACTTGTAGTGGCGACTTTTATTAGGTCGCTTCTGATTTGCGCAGCTAAAGGGTGAAAATTTCATTTCCGCTGAGATGAAATTTTGGCTCTATAGTATCCGTGGCGATTTTTAAATAATTGCTGCTAAAGGTCTATTGATGCGACTGTGGTCGCTGCTAACTCTATTTTATTTTAAAATAAAAAAAATATTATACCCTAAATTAAAACATGAGAAGGCACAAAAGAGACGGCAGCTAGATCCGAACTGGGTCTCTCTATTTTAGCTTCATTTCAATCCCTAATTTTTTTTCCATGAGAAATCAGAACTAAAGAGACTAGATACATTGCTTAATTCTGTGAAAAAATGTTTGACGATATGACTGAACCAAATTTCTTTTGCTAACAATTAAGGTGTAATATTGGGTAAAAGAGTAAAGAGATTATACAATTGTCCATATTTCAAAATTTTGGTAATTCTGCCTCAAAAGCTAAAGATTACATTAGTAGTGATTTCAAGAGAAAGTCTATTTTCTTTCCATGTTGGCCAAGATTAATCCAACTAAATAGAGAGGGTGACGGGTTAAGGAAGAGAAAGAGAAAACAAAACATTCCTGATAGACAGTCATAATTTCTCTCGAAAAGGAGTTAAATCGTGATCCAACATTAATGATAAAAGGCGATGCGTCTTCGAAATAAGTGCAAATGGATGAAGAATAATAAAAAGCAAATGATTACGGAAAAAAGTGATGAAGAAAAGCTCCACTTTAGTAAGAGAAACCAATGAAGGAAGAAATGTTCAACAAAAGTGGATCAATCAGAATATGAAATTGTGTTTAGTATAGTTTAAGGTCATTATTAAGATATATCAACAATTCACTTCAAGTTAAGATAACTCAGGGAAAGGACATGAAATTACACTGATAAGCAGAGAATGATATTATTCAGTCATAAGATTGAAAATAAGATGCCTCCCCCCCCCCCCTGCATTCACGCATATATCAAGCAGTTATAGCCAAAACTGAATTCAATGAATTTACCAGAAGATTTTGGATTTCCTTTTCCAGATGCTAAAATGACACACATTATATTAATGAGTCATTTGTATGTAGGTATTTGCGAACACTTATGTCATATGTTCGCAAAAAAAATCGTCCAGAAGGTTTAATTGCAGAAGGTTATTTAGCAGAGGCAAGCCTCACATTTTTCTCACGATATTTAAAAAATATCTCAACCAAGTTCAAGAAACCAGCTAGGAATGACGATGGATCTGTGTCAAATGCTGAGATGTCTATCTTAAAAAAAAGTTGGCAAACAAAAGGTGGCAAGTTTCTACCTCGTGATGAGTTTAAACAAGCATGTATGTATGTTCTTCAAAATTGTGAAGAGGTTTCACAATACATGGGGTAAGTCTCTTATTAATTCCAAGATACTTTCACACTCAGATAATTCCATTAATCTTAACTAACTCTAAATGTAGGGAATATAAGAGAGAGATTGAAAGACAAGATTCAATGATAGCTGATACCAATGAGTTTCTTAATTGGTTTCGTGCACGTGTAGGTGTTTTCTTAAACTTTATAACTAATATTAGTGTAATTATTATCACGATGTTTATTAGTCTTAATAGTGGTGTTCGTCTTTGTAGATTTTTAAACTATCTACAGAAGGACGCGCAAATGATGAGCTCAAGCTTAGCTATTGGTCCTGCACTGGTGCATCGATATTCAACTTTTATGGTGAATGGATTTAGATTCCATACAAAAGAGCTTGAATTGAGAAGGAAAACGCAAAACAGTGGAGTACTTGTGAGAGGAGATGATTCAGACTCTAATAAGGAGTATTTTGGTGTATTAAAAGACATTTACGAGTTATTTATGCAGGGCACATGAAAGTTTATCTATTCAAGTGTCATTGGTGGGATGTGGCTCGCTTAGAAAGAGGATATAAGATTGACAAATATGGCTTCACAAGTGTGAATACTCGTTGTGCCTTGAATACGAATGAGCCATTTGTGTTGGCATCTCAGGCTGAACAAGTCTTCTACTTGAACGACATTGTCGACAAAGATTGGCTGTCGTTGTAAAGACAAATCCCCACGACCTTCTCAAAATGCCTGATTATGATGATAATTCTGTAGAAGTTGAAGATGAAGCATTACTGGATGAAGTTTATCAACAAGAGGAAGCTGAATTTAATATTGTGTACCAATGAGAGAAAATGATTTGCAGGTGTCTCTGCATAGGAATGATGTTGAACCACAAAGTATTAACTACAATCACACAAGTACGCAAGCTCAAACAAGTGCACATAATGAAGAAGATGACTTCATTAATGACAAATATATAGATGCATCCGAGGGTGAATGATGTTGAACCACAAAGTATTAACTACAATCACACAAGATGATGCATTCGTATTATTATTAATGGAGATTAATATTTTGGCATTTGCAATTATTAAATTATTAATTGATTGTTTATAATATTCTATAATATGCATTCCTGGAGGTTACACTGCTATTAATAATGTGAGATATTAATATTATAACGTAACTCTTAAAATAGCCTCGACTAATGATCATCGAGAATGGGTTATCGATGATATGTGATAAGTCGACATGTGGTTTGTATCACATCCTTAGAGGATGTAGTATGTCTCACCTGCTACGAGTAATGGCTATTCGTGATGGACACATAGATACTTTGGAAGTATTGGTATACCCTGCTGATATACTATTTGTTATACTTGTCTAAAGTATGATCAGCGTGTGGGAGATAGAAGTCCTTAGACTTGAGGTCAATACGCACCTTGTCTACAAAGTAATATACTTTGATCCTGTCCTAAGCTCAAATTCCTTATAGGTTGAGATATGGCTTGTATTGAGTACATTACGATGTGGATTAAAGGTGGTAGTTGAGCCAAGATTAGGATTCATTCCTCGAATGTATATTCGAGAGAACACTTCTCAGTGATATTAGGTTGATTAAGTCGTTGACCAACGCAATAAACATATTTAGAATATGGTCTAGTTGTCAACTAATATAAATGGGATACAATGATTAAACCATTTGGATAGACACTTGACAAATCCTAAGCTTGATCAGGTGTGTCGTGAATGAAAGAATTTTATGTTACTACATAGAGGTTAAGTTTACTGGATTCGTGTAAACGTACTTCACATATTGAGTTCGTCTTGCGGCGCCGTCTAGGAGTTCCGCGTAGACCTTAATTTGATTAATGTCGATATGTGAAGGCCTGTAAGGTCACACTATGTCTATTGTCTTTTTGATCTAAGGATGTATTGAGAGGGTATTAAATATTCGATTTAGAATCGAGATATTTAAATGAATAATGATTGTTTTAATTAAGTCAAAATTGGATTTTGGATTTAATTAAGAATGTGCAGAAAATAAATCTAGATGGTGTAGGGCCACGTCGAGTGCCGCGATGCTAATGACCTAATCTGTCTTGATTTACAGGTCAAGCCCAAGGTCAAACCCTAATCCGGTTTGACCTAATTTTTCACCTATAAATACAGACATTCATTTCATTATTCAACATACTAATTTCAGATTATTATTCTAAGTCTTAGAGACTTAGAATCAAAACACTCTCTCGAACCTCTGCCAGATTTCCTAGCTTTCCGAAAGAGAAATACATTGAAGCTTGGAGCTTGCAATCGAAAGGGCTTTTGCGTGCGAACCCACAGTTGATAAAGACTCCAGATAATACAACCTGTAAGTGTTCATGTTTCACGTTACAGGTCTTTGATTGTCATATAACCATACAAGAAGTAATTGTTGGGGTACGTAAGAATAAAATTTTAAACTTCTGTTGTGCCTTACTTGTGTGTTTTGAACCCAACAAAACCCTACACGTTTGGTGTATATAGAGGTGGTGTTTGCTATTTTAGTGAGTAGTTCCTCTTCGAATGTGTGAAATTGGGGTACCTTGCTGGAGAGAAACTGTATAACTTCATCGTGTATAGTATAAATACACTAAGGTTGGGAGTGATTGCTCACCTGCATTCTCGAACTTTTTAGTACACTTTATAGCTTATTCTCTTCAGCAGTCAAGCATAGCCTTTATCAGTGATTTTTTGTGGATAAATTTTGATTAGGTACATTATTTGTCATTCTTATGTTTTTTTTGGCATGTCTGCACATATTTAACCTCCTTTACAAAATCACTGGTTGCTTTTCTATTTGTTGTTTGGGATTGATTTTTTTTTAATTTGCTACTTTCTCTTTCTGGCTATACATTCCTTTTATATGTAGTGGTTTTTTTCTTGATGAACGAGAATATGTTTGGAGGCTAACCCTTAGGATTAACCGTAGCCTTTGAAACTAGGGGATGATTGGCTTGCCCCTTTATCATTCTCTACTTATTTATGATGTTACTCTATTCCATGTGTTGAATATCATGCTTAAGATTCATCCCACTTGAGCAACACCTATGGATCTATTTATTTGGCAGAGTTACTGCACATTTAATTTCACATGGATTGAAATAACTTGGCAGAATTACTACACATTCATACAATGTACAAGAGTGCCTAGTTCTAATTAGAGTTGATCTTTCACTTAGAATAACTTGTTATCATTGATTGTTGTCCCAAACTTGGAGTTAATCTTTCATTTTGATATTGGGGAAGATTCCCCTTTTATTATTGGCATTAAATTATGAGAATTGTCAAAGTGATCCTGTGTTTTTTCCTTTAATAACAGGGACAAGTCTTAAACAATGGCGTACACCGAAGAAGAGTTTGGAGACACTTAAATGTTTTGTTGATTTTTGTCATATGCATGTCTTTAGAATGACAATTAAAAATGAAGAATTGTGTAATCGATATGTAATTGACTTCTTAGTAATGAAATGTTTATGATATTTTGCTAGAGAAATGCTTTAGTGTTTGTTGAATAATATTGGATTCTCTTAATAATTGTAGCAATTGACAGAAATATATACTTTTATAGTAATTTTAAAGAACTAGATTTCCACCAGAAATCTATGATAATTTTGATTAAAATTGTTGGATGAATACATTTGAGTGGCGACATAACCTTGCCACAAAAAGAAGTAGTTGCGAGATATAAGAGTTGCCACTGAAGGTTTAACAGTATTTTTAGCGACTATAATCGCCATTAAAATTTGTTTAACATTGATGAATTAATATTTTTTGTAGCGAGTATAGTCGCTACTAAATGGCTTTCCAGCGGCAACATAAAAGTTGCTACAGATGGTAGTCGCCACTAAAATCCATTCTTCAGCAGCGACTTCTCGAAAATCTATTCTGTGCAACTTCTTTTTATGGCGTATTTCTTACCTTTAGTGGCGAGTTTTGTCGCCACAAATGATAGACTTTAGTAGCGACTTTCAAAAGTCGGCACAAGAAACATTCAACAACGGAGGTTCAACTTTCGCCACTAAAATTAATTTGTAGCGACCTTTGGGGATTTTGTAGCGACTTTAGTCGCCACAATAGGCCAGATTTCTTGTAGTGAATTACTATATTACTCCTTTCTACTTTACAATAATAATAACATACTTAGCGTAATAACACAAGTGGAGTTTTGAAGGGTGAAGTATACCCAAATCTTTCTTACTTTTACCTTTGTGGGGTAGAGAAATTTTTTTCAATAGACCTTCGGCTCTAGAAAATCATTTTTTCAAAATATGTTTGAAGAAAAACGCAAGTAAAAAGGTTATGATGATAATATAATATGGAAGAAAACCAAAGTTTTGACAGTATAAAAAATAAAGATAATCAAAGTAAAAAGAAATATTATAATAATGATAAAATTGAAAAATATGAAAATGAAATAATAATAATAATAATAATAATAATAATAATAATAATAATAATAATAATAATACTGAAACCATGCTCAACTAGAACCATGATAAATTGGAATTATGCTCTCCCACGAAGAGTAATTGTTCGACTAACTACTAACCTTATATATTAATCATTGGTCTTCATGCTCTCTTATCTAGGATCATGTTCTCAATGAGCTGAAGATGTGTCATGTCTTGTTTAATCACCTCACACCAATTCTTCCTCGATCTACCTCTACCTCTACTAAGACCAATCACATCCAATCTCTCGCACCTCCTCATTGAGGCATATGTGTTCCTCCTCTTTACATGCCCGAACCATCTTAGTCTCACTTCGTGCACACTTTCACCTTGCCTCATGTATCCTTATTTCTAATCTTATATCTCCTAGAATGCACACACATCCATCTAAGCATGCATTCTCATTTCTACTACTCTTATCTTTTGTACGTGTGAGTTTTTTTTTTATAATTTTTAAATATATAAATTTAATTTTAAAAAACTTGAATATTTTATATCTAAATTCACACCAAAATCAAATAATTGGCCCTCATACACCGAATCATATCACATAAGATGAGTCAGTGGTAAATTCATTTCTAAAACTTCGCATTCACAAGAAAGATAATGTTACTTCAATTATTAAATTAAGCAACATCTCATTTTCCATTACAATATATTTTAATAATAATTAGTTCTGAATAAGTGCTCCACGTAGAAACCTATTGGGATCCAAGAAAGGATGCCACCTCTGATTTAACTGGTCAATTTAATCAGAACCTAAATTTGTTTGGGTAGGTTTAGGTACCACACCATCTCAAAAACATCCAGTTGGGACCAATTTATTGGCTACGGCTACAAATGATTCTTTCGATTCTATCAGTTTGCTAATTTTGGAAGCTAATGGGATTGCGTACGTATCTTTGGTGGAGCTGGTTGATTAGTATATGAGTAAATAGAGGTAACTTTGACCTTCAATAAACTCATACTTTTATATAATTGTAGTAAATAACGATCATCTACTATTAAGCTAGAAAAGACTAAAATTATTCTATCCCGTATATGATTTTAAAAATTATAATTATGTCATTACAGGTCAAGAGTATCATTATTATTATTATTGGGCGTATAATATCCAGTAGTTGAATTTTTTTTCCTCTCATTTTGTGGAACTTAAAAACTCATATACTAGAGCGCACTCGTATATTCTTAATCAACTATTTTAATAAGGGATTTTCTCTTCTTTTTTCCTTTTCACATGATACATGATATGAGAGCATAAATGCAGAGACTAATGATATAATGTACCAAAAGAAGAGAATAAAGATATAATTTCCACCTAGCAGAAGCCACAGAATAAAACGTTATGCAAATAAAAATTCATATAGCTTGCTTTATAGGGCTATCAAACAAGCAAATACTAGAAGAGACTCTATTTCAAGAACCTCACTTTCCGGGAACAAAGTTTGTAGCAAAAGCCCATGCGTTGTTATTAACGAAGAATCCAAACATGGAGAACATACCAAGTCTACCCTCTGGATCATCAGCAAGGCCCAATGGGTCGAAGCTACCATCCGGGTAAAGTGGGTCAACAACCTCACCAAGAGGCCCACCAGCAACACGGTAACCCTCAATGGCTCCCATCAGCACAACTTGACAAGCCCAAATGGCCAAGATTTGTGCATGGACCAAACTTGGGTTGCCCAAGTAATCAAGTCCACCCTCACAGAAAATTTGGGATCCGGCCTTGAACCAAACAGCCTCACCGAACTTTACATCGTTACGGGCCAAGAGCTCCAAGCATGGCCCACCTCCAACTCACGGTTCTTGGCAAAAGTTTCTGGATCGACTGAAAGTCCAGCAGTGTCCCATCCGTAGTCACCAGGAAACTCACCAGTCAAGTAGTTTGGGGATTCACCAGAGAATGGGCCCAAATACTTGACACGATCAGGACCATACCATGGACTGCTAGAAGAGTGACTTTTTCATTTCCGGTGATTTCAGACGAAGATGGTGAGAGTTTTACTGCCTTTCCTGCAAATGTAGAGGAAGAAAGAGCCATTGTAGAACTCTTGAATGCACCTGCTACACAGAAAGAAGAGTTGATTTGAGGCTTGAGTTTTATGGTATAGAAGTGTGTGACCATCTGATCTAAAAGCTTAAACTGTTAGATATGACCCACTTTTAATATTTGATTATATTCTCAACACGTCCCTCACGTGCTGGCCTGATTTTTTTTCATGGTCCAAGCACGTGAAAATTCTTTTTGAGAATAGGTGGCGGTGAGATTCGATCCCATGACCTTTGGTCTGCTCTGATATCATATTGAAATGTGTGACCATCTAATCTAAAAGTTTAAACTGTTAGATAGAACACACTTTTAATATTTGATTATATTTTCAACATATGGGCCTTGCACCAATGGCTCGAAAGGACAAATATCCTTATCCTTGAATATCTATATCTGCTTTTCTATTGGTGGATCAAAATTTGTATTCTTTCTCATTTGGTAAAGTTCTGCACCGTTAAAGATGACTAGATACTTTATATATTCAAAAAATCTAACTCAATGTTGATTTTCTCTCATACCCATGTGTGATTGTGGATTATTGCAATTTAATATCCACTTGACCGAAACCATAAGAATAACTCATGGCCATGCAAAGTTCACACACTCGCGTAAAATAGGACCACTTGTATGAGTGGCAAATTGACAATGGGACAAAATTAAAGAAAATTTAAGAGCAATTGAAATTAAGATAATGCAAGTAGAAATACTGTCCCAACAGCTAATTAGTTCCCATGATGAATTTTGATGCTTCAATTGAACGTTTGATACTACATGTCTACAAGTCCAACAGCTCATACATATACTATAACTTTTCTTTATAATTTTAAAATGAAATGCTTTTGGGGTGGGATTTTGGAGTAACGCGTTAGTTCGGCAATGTATAATGTATAGGTAGAACGAAGATGGTACAATGTATAATTAGTTCGGTAAAATTTGTGAATAAGTGAACCATATATGCAAGTTTTGTTAATCCGACGGAATTTGTGAATAATTTGCACAGAATTTGTGCCCGTCCGTCATAATTTGTAAATAAAATAACTTTTTCTTAACTGATAAAACACGTCAACAATTTCTACCTAAGCTATGACCTGCTTAATATAACTTGCTTAACTTTTTATTCTTCGGGGCATAGCTTGTGAAAGTGTTATGATTGCTTGTGAAAGTTATGACTTGTGCGCATGGTATTTTGCACAATTTTCTTAAATTGAGTACAAAAGTTAAACATTAACCTTAAATGATCTTATTTGCGCAAGTAACCTTATGTAACATAAATCTCAAACAATATTTAAAACACAAGCACCTTAATTTAAATTACTTATTACTATATGTTATTGAGAAATTTGTCACTACGATCTAAAAATTCATATATTGTTTATCGGTTTAATAATCAACATCACAAATAAAATTTTGGATTTGGCTCATTTTCATTTCCTTTCGTCTTCACTTTTTCAAGTTCTTATTAGGATGGGTGACACATATCCTATTTTAATATCATTAATATGGATTTAATTAACTAAAGTATGATCTTAACCATAGTTAGGATAGTGAATATTCCCATATATTTGCTGGCACAAAATTGGCAATTCCACAATTATATTCAAACAACATGATTCCCTCATCCATAAATATACTACTGTATTAAATTAAATGGTCCAACCGAGGTTTTAGGCCTGGTAACTGGCCCAAGTGCAAGCCCGGGTCTTAGCCCACCGGTGCACCGACCCAATAACTATATTTTAGTAAAATGGCCTTTCTCAGCTGTAGGGAAACAGTTAAAAACGGCAAGATGCCCCCAGGCACACCCCCCCCCCCCCCTTCAAATATTATTTTTATACCCCAAGTTTATAAAATTATACCTTAGCCCTAAATTGACCTATTAATATCCTTACCATTTTCTTATTTTCCACCTCTTCATGTATAATCTCTTTAATTTTCTATTCATCTCTCTCAAATTGCAATCAAATTTCTATTTGTATTATGGATAATCCTCTTTGAAATCGATAAAAAAAACAAGCTGGGTGTGAATGTATTTAATTGAATAGAAGGTACAAATGGGGGTTAAAATAAACTTTAATTTGTGATAACACATTTAAGCATGAGTCAGAAATAATAAAATGGGGACATGTTATCTGATTATGAACTTGAAGCATAGGCACCCACAGAGAACTATAGAAGATAGAAATTGTACTGGATCGAAACAAAGGAAGAGTAGAAGATCGTCCAGAGATTGAATTTGAAGTTTCTGCTTTTTTAAGTTTATGATTAAAAAAATGATATTTGTATCTTTGAATTTCAATTTCAATATTTTCAAATGACGTTTAAATCTTAAAAAAATAAAATAAACTAGCAATTTAAAATAATTCTAGTTGTAAATGGTTGAAACATTAAAAGACTATAAATTTTCCGTCATTTACCCGATTTATGTAACTTTTTTATTTCATGTATTTCTTGAGATCTTGATGGACAGGTTTTGCCGAGCCCATTTCGAGAAAAAGAATTATTTTCCTATTCAATTTATAAAATTTTAAAATGCATAATTCTAGTATTTTTGATATATATTTTTTATGGAAAAAAAATAGAGTTCAATATTAAACGGCTTCACATAACTTATGTCAATATCAATTTTAGTAATCAAGCAAACTGACAAAATGAAAAATAAAAATTAAACCTGCCAGACCCACCAAAAGCTGCTAAGTTTCATAACGTGTAGGCGGCTGGATTTGCATTTTTGTTAAATTTTTAACATAACTCATTACACTCTTAAAATTATAGGTTCAAAATTAAATTTCTTTTATAATTTTAGTGATTTCATATATATATTGTACTTTGTGTCGAAATCACCCAAAAAAATGAGATATGTTGAGTCAGTTAACTATATGCTACATCATCTACTGCTACTAATTCTAATGCAGGCATTTGGTTTATATAAAATTTTATGGTGATAGAGATTACAATCTGTCAAACTTTCAAAATTTTGAAGGAAACTAGAAAAAGAAAGAAAAATACTAAGATAAACGTGAAATTTTAACAATCCATTTCACTTGTAATGGTGCATTAAAAGATTATTGTGTGCGCGCGTGCATAGACTTGAAATTTTAACCGTCCATTTCACTTGTAATGATGTACTAAATAATTATTGCACGCGCCCATTCACATTAAAGTAATCTTGTAAAATTGTAATATTGCTAATATATGATCTAGAAAAGAAGCATAGGTTCATGTGAACCCATAGTCATCTATCTAGCTATGTCCCTGCTCATCATGTCGTCAACGTGTTGGATGATATTATTAGTACTTTTTGGTATCAATGTTGACACCAAATGTTGTTGCTGTAGAATACCAGTGGATGAAAATATTGAGCATGCATTTATTTTTTATGAGACTGCTGCTACAATCTGGAAAAAATTTGCTGGCCCTCTTGCAACATTGTGGCACAGAGTGTTGTGGAAATGATCCAAAATTGGAGGAATGCCAAAAACAACTCTTACCACAAAATGCTTATCCAGATTACTCCTATTTTTATCATTTGGGAATTATGAAAATTCAGAAACTCTGCTAGATATGGTGGTAACAAGAAGCAGAATTGCAAGGAAATTCTGTTTCACATCCAAGTCTTTATGAATAAGAGAGGCTGTAACCTTGATTATACATGGGACTGGGATAATATTTCCATTGAACTGGAAGCTAGAAGACCAAATTATACTAGCAAGAAAGTGACTCGGGAAAAACCTACTGAAGATTGGATCAAAATCAACATACATGAAAGCAGTAATAGTATATCCAAAACTGCTGGCAAATTCTTTGCATTTCTGCACTAACAACAAGGCAGAAGTAGATGCTGCAGATCATGCCATACAGTGGTGTATTGATAATAACATAGACAAGTTTATTCTTGTTAAACAGAGCAATATACATGTGATATACACTGAGTATACAGCAGTGTATATCATATGTATATCAATGGACTGAAGTGGCAAGCAGCAGTGCAGCTCTCGGCAGTGGGCCTCTCGGCAGTGGGCCTCAAGCAGCAGTGCAGCAAGCCAGTGCAGCAAGCCTCTCGGCAGTGGGCCGATAGCAGCCCAGCAGGCAGCCCAGCACGGGATTGAAGGCTGGAAAACAGTAGACAGAATTTGTATATTATGGAAAGAATATTGTGTGTATATTTGTTACCTAGATTAGGATGTACACTTACCATAATTAGGATATACACTTACCATAATTGTTCCTATTCTATTTCTAAAACCTTATTCTACCATAATTCTAACTATACAATTATGGTAAGTGTATATCCTAATTATGGTAAGTGTACATCCTAATCTAGGTAACAAATATACTACAATATACACACAATATTCTTTCCATAATATACAAATTCTGTCTACTGTTTTCCAGCCTTCAATCCCGTGCTGGGCTGCATGCTGGGCTGCTATCGGCCCACTGCCGAGAGGCTTGCTGCACTGGCTTGCTGCACTGCTGCTTGAGGCCCACTGCCGAGAGCTGCACTGCTGCTTGCCACTTCAGTCCACTGATATACATGTGATATACACTGCTGTATATTCAGTGTATATCACATGTATATTGCTCTGTTTAACAAATTCAATGATGGTGGTTAACATGCAAAAAGGCAATACGTCACCTCCTTGAATGCTAGAAAATAATATTTTGAAGATGAAAAGAAAGATGGAGCCAATGCAATGCATCATTCAACATTGTTTTAGAGAGGCTAATCAAGTTGTTGGTGCCCTTGCCAAACATGGTGCTAGTATGACTCTCAATCAGTCTACTACAACCTATCACAATATCCGAAGTCTTCCTAATTAAGCAATAGGCCCGAGCAGATTGGATTCTATTGGCATGCCTAGCTTCAGACTCAAACAGGACAAGAGGAACAACAACAACCTTCCTGATGGTTAAGTAGGGTTGTGCATCAATTTATCTGGGAATCTCAGTCCCACATTTTGTTGTTTAATGTAATCTTCTGAGTATGCATAAATGTAGGACCTAACTCTCATAACTGTAAAGTTGACACTGTGTTTTTTGTAAGCCAAACCTTTGTAAAGGAATTTGTTTAACAAATTTTAACATAGGTCCGGAGGAGGTACCCTCGTTCATGTTTTTACATACTAGATTTTAATATACAAGGTAAGGGTCAATGTCAAACCCCCAGCACCTGTAGGTGTACTTAACCTGAGGTGAACCTGGATTAAAAAAAATATTGTAGTAGAAAAAAAATACCTCACAAAGATTTTATGTATTTTATTTACAGATTTACCATGTTATTTTTAATTAATCTTTTATAAAAAGAATCATGTAACATTTCTAATGGAATATAAAGTCAAATTTCCTAGAAAAACGTCACTATACCCTATGTCATCCTGGTCGGAAAACTTATATTACGTGACTTAAATATACAAAACTTAATTTCAAATAAACTCTAGAAATATCAGACTTTATTAGGTAGCCACGAAAGACTACTAATAATTGGAAAACAGAAAAACCAGGTAGAAAACAAAGGACATGAGCTCAAAGGTTATACGTGTATGATGACGTTTTTAATACCATGTCACACTCTGTGTGAAAATAAAAATTAAAAAGTGACTAAAGTTGATTAAGAAGAAATTGAGCAACTACTATGACTTTGTCTTCCTGTAATTAAATCTGAGTGGGTATGACATGACTCGATTAAATTCTTTTAGAGAATCCTTGATTAATCAGAAGGGACTAAATGTAGACTATTTTGGATGTTTTTTATGTCTTTCTTACACTAATCTTGCTCTAATTATTTGAAATAATATACATCATAAAATATTTTTAAAATATCCAATAAGATTATCAAAGCTTAAGTAGTTTGTGCTCCTAGTCCTAGGTAATATGAACAAAATGTAAAAGTTTTAATATTTTAAAATCTGGAAAATATTAACTTTAAAGGGTTTGATGTTTCGAAAGATGAAATAGTAGTGTTTCTCAAGTTGAAATTTTTTTGTGGTTAACCTCAACTTAAAAAAAGAAGTAGTTCACTAGCTAGTTCCATTTGATTTGTCGTTCTATTTATTACTCCATTGTCAATTGAAAATTCAAAAGTAGTTTTAGTACTGTTTTTCTAATACACGAAAAAAGACTACAAGCAAAGCGCACCAAAAGTTTCAAGCAAAAGTCACAAAAAGGATGCAAGAATTAAATCATTGTAACGTTTAGGTCATTTGAATGAGGCAAGCAATAAGACGTCACGAAATTGCCTTCAAGACAAGAGAAATGTCGGGGCCGCTTCAAACTAACTCATCACTCTTATAGTTTAGCTTCCTGATCATTTCCTTGTATGCAGATTATTGTTGATGTGACTTGAAAAATATATATACGATAAAATGATTATATTGCGAAGGTTTTTAATGTTTCTCTAATTATAGGGTATTAAAGATAAAACACTCTTCTATCAGAAGTTTTCTGCATTCATAAAATTCGTGAAACATCTAGTTAAGTATGGACGAATTTCATCCACCCCACAATATCCATCGATGTTAATTGCCTTGAAAGTTGGTTAAACTAAAAATGAGTTAATTATCACATATCTTATATTTTAAATTGTTGGAAGACGAATCCAAAAGCTAGAATCGGGAACTAAAATTGTTTATTAGAATTTGATATATTTAGTTTATTTATTGTTTACCCGCAAAATGGAATAATTGAATTTGTACATGTATGGACACGTGAATTGAGATTGTAGGATAGAATAATTTTTCTTAGGGATTTCTTTTATTATTCGCAATATATATAGTTGTACAAATGTTGATTCCTAATACAGTACGAATCCTAACTTACCTTAAATGGTTGATTCCTAATACAATAAGAATCCTAAGTTACATTAAATATACGTCTATCATAATTACAAAATATACGGTGAATATTCGGAGAATATTCGCTAATACTCCCCCTCAGATGGAGCGGGAGGAGGCCGAACGCTAAGGCTGGATCGGAAGTCGGTGAAGAGCTGTCTCGGTAGTCCCTTTATGAAAATATCTGCATACTGATAGGAGGAAGGCACGTTTAATATTTTGACCTGATCAAGGGCGACATTCTCTCGTACAAAGTGGATATCCATCTCAATATGTTTAGTCCGCTGATGTTGGACCGGATTGTGAGACATGTAGATGTCAGATATGTTGTCACAATAGACTATAAACGCCTTTCGCAGCGAACACTGGAGCTCCAAAAGAAGATTTCAAAGCCAACAGATCTCAGCAACGACATTAGCAACTCCGCGATACTCTCCTTCAGCACTCGAATGGGATAGCGTGGCTTGCCGCTTGGCGGACCACGAGATAAGATTGTCCCCAAGAAATACACAGTAGCCTGAGGTGGATCGACGTGTGTCGGGGCATCCTGCCCAATCTGCATCCGTGTAGGAGAGCAACTTGTTTGGGGCAGAGGGGTAGAGATGTAATCCAAAGTCCAGTGTGTCGTTAACGTATCTGATAATACGTTTGAGGGCCACAAAATGGGACTCTCGGGGGTAGTGCATAAATAGACACACCTGCTGAACGACATATGCAATATCAGGCCTAGTGAATGTAAGATACTGAAGGGCACCTGCAAGGCTCCGATATAGAGTGGGATAAGAAATTGGCGCACCATCATTGGCACTGAGCTTAGATTTTGAGTCAACCGGAGTTGACATAATTTTACAATTTGTCATCTTAGCCCTATAAACTATTTCTTCTGCATATTTACGTTGACACAAAAACATAGTGGCTGCAGATCTGGTCACTGATATACCCAAAAAATAACTCAGCTTGCCCAAGTCAGTCATAGCAAATTCAGTTTTGAGTAGTGCAATGATTTCATTCTTCAAACCATCATATGAGGCAGTAAGAACAATGTAATCGACATATAATAGCAAATAAGCAGTGCTACTACCTCGATGAAAAGTGAAAAGAGAGTTATCACACCTGCTACATATAAAACCGATCTGCAGAAGATACCTGACAAAGCGATCATACCAAGCGCGGGGTGCCTGTTTCAAGCCATACAATGACTTCCTGAGACGACATACAAATTGCGGAACTACCGGATGAACAAAGGTAGGGGGCTGATGCATGTACACAGTTTCTTTCAAATCCCCATGAAGAAATGCATTCTTGACATCAAGCTGATGAATCGGCCAATGCATGCCCATAGCAATACTGAGAACAATCCGAATAGTGGCCGATTTAACAATCGGACTGAATGTCTCACCACAATCAATACCCTCCTGCTGATTGGTGTCATTTGCAACTAGTCTTGCCTTATACCGCTCCAAGTCACCACTGTCTCTGAACTTGTGACGAAATAGCCACATACACCGGATAACATTTACACCATCTGGTCTAGGTACCAAATCCCAAGTGTTCTGCTTGGTTAAAGCGTTGAACTCCTAGCACATGACCGCATTCCAATTAGGGTCCAGTTTTGCTAGTTTTGGATTTTTTGGAATGGGTGATAAGGTTTGTGTGGAGAGGTTGAAGTAAACCTTAGGTTTGAAGATCCCGTGTTGTACACGAGTCTCCATGCGATGGGTAGGCAACAATGGGAGGTCTGGACTGGGAGGTTGCAGGGCTGCTGTTTCTGGACTGGGAGGCAGCAGTGCTGCCGGACTTGGAGGCTGCAGGCTCACAGTTTCTGGACTGGTAGGCAGCAAAGATGCCGGATTGGAAGGCTGCAGGCTTATGGGTGATGGACTGTGGGGCAACAGTGATGTTGGGGGGGGGGGCAGGAGACACGACTAGAGGCAGCAAGAGTGTTGGTGAGGTGTTCGATCGGGAGCAGGGATTTGTTTGGTTGGTGCCGGACAGTGGCGGGGACATGACAGTCTATTCTGTCGGAACAGTAGGCTGCTGTTGGTACATGGATTGGATAGCTGGGGACAGACTCGATTCATCGAGGAAGGTGTAATCGGTGGTCTAAAATTTTTAGAGGTTTGAAAATGGAAAGGTCGTCTCGTCAAATGTGACGTGACGGGAGATGATGATTTTGCGAGTGGCAATGTCATAGCACAGGTAGCCTCGGTGAGTAGGAGAGACCAACAAAGACATAAGGCATGGTGCGAGGGGCAAGTTTGTGAGGTGTAGTGGAGGATATGTTGGGGTAGCATAGGCAGTCGAAAATACAGAGATGGTCATAGAATGGGAACCTACGGTATAAGATCTCGGTAGGGGTCTTGTTTTGGAGAGTTCTAGTTGGTAAAATATTAAGGAGGGATTCTACCATTTTAACAGCATAGACCCAAAAATGTGGTGGAAGACAGGCATGAAACAGTAGGGTGTGAACCATGTTATTGATGGTACGTATAATTCGTTCGGCCTTTTCATTTTGGGAGGAAGTACAGGGACAGGAAAAATAGAAAACCATGCCTTGCTTAGAGCAGAAATTGTGAAATGTCGAGTTATTAAATTCACGTCCATTATCACATTGGAAGAATTTGATAGATTTTTCAAACTATGTTTTAATGAATTTTTGAAATTCAAGGAATTTGACAAACACTTCAGATTTGAATTTCAGTGGGTAAATCCAGACAAAATGTGAAAAATCATCTAAAAATACTAGATAAAACTTGTGACCCAAAGAGCTAGCAATCGGAGATGTCCACAAATCAGCATGAATAATATCAAAAGAAGAAAATGTAACACTATTGGATGACATAAATGGAAGACGAGTATATTTGCCTAGCGGGCAAGAAAAACAGTGTTGGGCAAGTTTCCCATTATTACATTGAATACGCTTAGTAGTCCTAAATAAAGTAAAAGCAGAGTTTCCGGGGTGTCAGAGTCTGTTGTACCAAGTTGAGGGAGAGTTATCCGCAAGGGATAAAGGTGCTTGCGGTCTGACAGCGAAGATTGAGTGAAGGGGTAGAGGTCTCCCACACTATTGCATCGTGTAAGAATTTTCCCCGTATTGAGTTCCTTCACAGAAAAACCAAAAGGGTCAAATTCGACAGACACAGAATTATTGCGAGTGAATTTTCTAACAGAGATTAAGTTTTTAATGATGTTAGGGGTGTATAGGACGTGGTTTAGGGAGAAAGGTGGATGGGGATGTTTGGTGTGTGTGTTACCGTAACCTTCAATTGGAATGCGATGACCATTGCCGACAATAATAAATTGAGGATACTTTAACCGAAGTAGTTGAGATAAGTTACCTGACGACCGGGTGAGGTGAGATGTGGCTCCGGTGTCCATGTACCAATTTTCGTCGGGCTGTTGAAGGTTCACGGTGTTGTAGGCCTGGCCCAAATTAGTGGGGGGCAGGTTGCTGGTTCTTGATTCTGTTTGGGCCAGAGATCGAGTGGGCTCTTCTGCTGCTGGTGGTGGGCTGCTTTGTTGGTGGAGAAAGAGCCCAACAGAGACGAGCGACCAAGCGGTGTCTGGAATTGGGCCCCTGCACTGGAACGGGGCCCCTGCAGTTGGGTATGGGCATGCAGGTGAGGCCCAGTTCTGCTAATTGGGCCATATTGGTTGTTGTCCAGGTCACGGTAAATAGGCAGTGGTTGGGTGAACGTTGAGAGGGGTTGTCAAGTGTGCCAGTGGATGAACCGAAATTAGTGGGAGAAGACATGGTTGCAACCGTATTGCCGCCGGCAGAGAGGAAGGGAGGTTGGGTGGGGGGTTTCGGCCGAAAAAGAAAGAGAAGAGTAGAGATTATGTTTAGGCTCTTGATACCATATAAGATAGAATAATTTTCCTTAGGAATTTCTTTCATTATTCGAAATATACATAGTTGTACAAATGTTGATTCCTAATACAGTACGAATCTTAACTTACCTTAAATGGTTGATTCCTAATATAATAAGAATCCTAAGTTACCTTATATATACATCTATCATAATTACAAAATATACAGTGAATATTCGCTAATAGAGATGACCAAATTGAATAAATAAAATATAAATAATAGCAATACGATTTAGGATAAGAAGAATCAATCAGTCAAATGAACAATGACATACTGGATTTCGGGCTCGTGATTTGACTAAACCGGCAGAGAAGCTCCTGAATTGCTCTAAGAAGTTGAGTATTCTACCAAGAACTTATCAAATCGTTAAGTGGAAGTACAATACTTTGTGTAGCAATCAGTATTCGAGTGCCTAAAGCAAGAACGTAAAATCCTATTTATAGCTATGTTTCTGGGAACACAATCCATGAACCACGCCCTCATTATAGCCATTAATCGCCTATCATAATGGCTGAGTAACGGCCGAAGAAGATCTTTGGATCTTCTGTAACGTCCAATCTTCAAACTACCCACTCTTTCGAAACCACGTCTACGGTGACTTCGAACTCGTCATGACTTTGATGGAGAACTCAAACAAAACGGGGAATATTATCTGCTTACTCATACCTGATTCATCTTTATTGCCACATTTTCGCACTTGACTCGAGCACATGGTGACTCTGAATTTGGGCCCATACATTTATGTTTCAGTAGTATTTGAATAAGTCAATAACATCATTTGAGACTTGTTGTCATGATTTTGGTTGGGACCCTGGGAGTTTGGGTGAGTTTCGACACCAACACACTTAATTTTGTAGTTGCAGATTTTCTGGTGCAGATTCCTTCTATGTGATCACGCATCTAGTTGCGCAATCACAATGAGTTATATGATTCACCATCGCGATTGCTCCTGAGGAAACATGTCAGTTGACCAAAAGTGAAATCATCCAGGCCATCGCGAAGGTTTGATCGTGAGAGTGATGAGTTATTTTTCTTAAGTGCTGCAATTATGCAATAAGGACTGCAATCACGATAAAGGCACTGTAGCTATATAAATAGTTGAACAACAAAAGCAACAACTATCTCTTGAGTTTTTTTTAGTAAAACTCTTTTCGATTGGGGATCAAAAAGGTTGGAGATTCTACCTATAATTCAAGGTAATGATTCCTACGCTAGTCAAGAGATTATACTTAAATTTGGTGTGATTTGAACTATGAAATCTTGAGTTTTCATAGTCTATGAAGGGTGTGAAACGCTAAGGGAAAGTAAAAACAAAATGAAATAAATCGAATGTCGGCAATTATGTCGTCCGACACCAGTAACAACACTTAGCAAAACAGTAACTTTAAAGAGTAAATGCACAAGAATTTAAAGAACACAAAGGTTTAAAATTTTCATAAGTTATATATATTATATAACTTATGATGGTCAATGACCAAATGTATTGTATATATATTATATACAAAATTATAAATTCCTTTCTTTACAGATTTAAAGATAAATGGAAAGGAATTAAAAGTTGAAGTCGCAGATAACTTTTGCCTGAAAACCTTAACTAAGTAGACATAGACAACCTCTCATTACAATCGCTCCATACAAAACCAATCTAGAATCTAAACAACAACTGTAATGTTGGACAAAATGTTGTCGACACACTCAGGCAACACTTGTGAACCAGATTTCTGAGATGAAATTCCGAGAGCTGTCTTGATATTTTTGCAATCTGATTCTGGATATCGATTCACTGTAGTAGCCTCTCTATTTATAGTATAGAGTCTTCCTTGAAGAGCCCATCTATCTGTTGAGAAAGTTGAGGAAAAGGTGGGCAGCTGGTGTGTTTGTTGGAGAAAATCATGGAGTAAAATCCTCTAACATCTTTGTCTTGTTCCTCACGCAAAGCAACAGCCTTGACTCGTTCTTCCCACGTTTTTCACCGGCTCCTTTTTACCTTGCCAAATCATTTTTACTTCATAGTAACATTTACAAAAATATTACTTCATTCTGTGAAGTAAGGCAAAACTGTTTTTCGAAGATGTTGGTTCGAATGTTATGACATTTGTCCCAACATTTTTATGCATTCAAATCAGTACTTCAGAAGATATGTTGGGTCAAATCTCACAACACCAAACCCAACATTAACAATCTCCCCTTTTTGCCTTTCTTCACAAAACACATTACAAAATGTACAAACGACTTAGTGCATAAATATTTTCTAACACCTGTGATTACTGACAAGCTAAACTTGTGTATACCATTGTATACCAATTCATAGAATTAGAAAATTATATGTGCACACATATCATCCAATATATACAACACAAAAAGAAAGAACTCATTGTCAGAATAAACCATTGTCCAAAATAAACATCCACATCAACCATTAATCAAAACACAAAGCAGTTCATAATCCAAACAATCATAAACTAAACATTAAAAGCTCATGGTGCAGCACATCAACCCGCTTCTTCCTGGCTCATTATGCAGCAGCAGCTTCCAGCAGCTTTCTACTTCTGCATTACAACTTCAGCTTCAGCCCTTAGCCTTAGCCTGTTCAGCAACACCTTCCTCCCAATGGCTTCTTCCTTTTGCACAACAATATCAATGTTTCTTCAAAGAAGAAGAAGAAGATCGTGTGAACCTTCAGCCTCTTCCCCCTGCTCCCCCTGCACAGAAGCATCTCCTCTTTTTTGTGAAGAAAGTAATAACAAGAAATGGTCTCTGGCTTGAACCAAGGCATCCCTGGCAGCATCAACCTCTGAAATTTGTTGGTTGATTTTTGCTATTTGACCCACTAGCCAGTCTGTTGACAGGGTTGGCTGTATTGAACTAGTGTTGCCCTGAATGTTGGTGACATTCCTGGAAACATTCTCACATTTTGCTTCCTTCTTCCAAGGCAAGTCAATAACTCTTTCTTTGCTCTTTAAAATTGTCTTGTTTATTGTGTAAAGGTCAGAAGCCTTTCCTACAATATCCTCTCTCTTAGGTTCAAAGCCTTGAATAGTCAAGATTTGGTAGATTAAAGAGGGAAATGGAAGGATTAAAGTTGATTCTTTTTCAGTCAAGTTGGGAACTTGATAAAAGATCATATTTTCTAAATCAACTTTTAAGCCTTTCCCAATTTTAAACAATAGGGAAGCTTGTTCAGATGTCATAACTGACTCATTCAAGAAAGAAAGCCAATTGTGAATAACAATTTTATGGAGGGTGAAAAATAAGGCTGTTAGTTTTGAAGTTGGGCATCTAGGGATCCAATTTTTCATTATACCTCCAGTGAGGTATTTAATCATTTTATCCATATTTTCTGTCACTTGTTCTGCATCTCTAATTTTCTTTTCACCATCAAGTCTTAAACATTGATTTATAATAGAGGGTGTAAACTGATAAATCTTGTTATAGAGATATACCTTTTCAAAAAAATTTTAGGAGACATCCTCTATAACATGACTCATATTAGCATAAAATAACCTAATCACTTCATCAACATAGAGTTCTTTTTCTGTGACAGTTTTGAGAAGCTGTCTATCCTTGAGAAATTCTATCAAGCCATATTCAGTACATGAAGTGATATCTAACACTTTCTCAAGTCTAATTACTCTATTCTTGTACCAGTCCCATTTATCGTATTTAGCTTTAGAATAGAATTTTTTGAGAAAACACATACCTCAATATCTGAATCAGACATGACTGAACTTTCGTATTTGGTACTGCTGGAGGATGTTGTTGTATGTGCCTCTGCAGATGTTGGCTGAAATGTTGTGTGAGATGTTGTAGCATCAGTGACAACATTTGGATCAACCCTTGTTCTAGTACTTTTGGGAACACCCTTAGGTAAGAATTGTTTTAGGGGAGTTTCATCAGGGATTTCCTCGTCTGCTTGAGGCATGCTAGGTTGTTCAGAAGCAAATGGTACTTCCTCACTTTCCTCTTCATCAGTTGAGAACACATAGTCCGAATCACCACAGGCACTGCTCAAGTAAGAAGGTTTAGATCTTTTGTTGCTTGAACCTTCATGGATTGTTTTCTCAAACATCCTACTCGACCGACGAGTAGGAAAGGTAGAGGACCTTGGTCTTTTACCCAAAGATAAAAAATCAAAAGTTTGATCAACATCTATAGAATTGTTATTATCTCCCGAGTAACTAATATCTAGAGGTTCATCATCGCCTCTAAGAACTATTGCAGTACACCCGTTTTCAGGTAGATTTGAGGAAGAAGATAAGTCGGTTGTTTAGGGGTATTATGCTTGGGTTTTCTGATTTTGATGAAGGGCTAATGCTCATGAGAGTGTTGGGTGGAATATTGGTTGATATTTGTTCTGACACTGGAGAGATTTCCGTAGGTGAAGCTTGAGGAGAGGGTTTTGAGATTGGAGTTTGATTTGGTGAGTCAATCGGGTAAGAGAATGTATACCCGATGTAATTTTCCCCTATTTTTTATGGGAAAATTCAAAAATTCAAAAATGATAGCAAATGAGAGGAATATTTATATACATGGCTATCCTTTCTTAGCAACAAAAATCCCTTAGTTTTAGGTATTTCATTTTTACAAAATAACTTACACCTAAAATATTGGGATAAACATCACGAAAAATATTGGGATAAACATCACAGTAGGAATAAACTCTAATCTTATCATTTTTAATTTAGAAATTCCTATAAACAAGGCATATAATAGGGAGTAGGATCTGATATTTCAACGATCAGATAAACACAACATCCCAACACATATCACATTTTGAAAACGTCAACAGCAATGTTAGCAACATTTTGGACGACACAAATATTTTGATCCCACAAGAATTTTCAGATTTGGCAACTAACCAAGACATGTTTTATATACACTTTATGAGTTTGACCACTGGACCAATGTAACATTTTTCCATCGTGTCCTTGGTCTAATCATATAACACATATAAAATAATTTTTCATGTCAAAATAAGAATACTTTTATGGTATTCTCAAATCTTTTTTGAAGCTCTCGATACTCCTATAGAATAGGAACAATATCTTTTCACGACCTTTGTCCATTTTTCACAGTTGCCAAATATATGTAAAGGCTTTGCCTTATTTTGATACTCCCTTTTTATGATATATATATATATATATATATATATAGCAGAGAACTGTATCACGTTGAAAACATATTCTTATTGCAGGATCATGCTTGTGTGACCAACATTTATGCACTATACAACAACAATAACCAGTTAGTGATATAACATAGGTAAATGTTATCCGAAATATTAGACAACATTCACCAAAAAATCTTTCTTTTTAGAGATTACAAAGACCAAGAGATTTCTTCAAACTAGAAAATCTTTCATGGTGCAAAGCTTTTGTAAAAATATCAGCTAGTTGATGAAGAATGTCAACATGGTCAATTTTAACTAGCTGTTTTTCAACTAAATCTCTTAAAAAGTGATGTCTAATATCAATATATTTTCTACATGAGTGCTGAACTGGATTTTTGGAAATATTTATAGCACTCAAATTATCACAGTACAAAATTAAAATGTTGCTAGTAAATCCATAGTCGTCTAACATGTGTCGTAGCCATATTAATTGAGAGCAACAACTTCCCGCTGCTACATATTCAGAGTCAACAGTTGAAAGTGAGACACAATTTTATTTATGACTATACCATGAAACAAGGTTATTGCTAAGATAAAAACATCACCCACTTGTACTTTTTCTATCATCCACATCTCCAACCCAATCCGAGTCACTAAATTCTATTAAGTTAGGATTAGTGTCTTTGGAATACCATATTCCCAACTCACATGTGCCAGCAACATATCGAATAATACATTTCACGACATTTAAGTGAGACATTTTGGGACAGGCCTGAAAACGTGCACAAACACAAATACTAAACATAATATTTGGGTGACTAGCAGTAAGATAAAGAAGGTTGCATATCATAGATCGATATAATATTAAGTCGACATTTTTTACCAACATTATCCTTACATACCTTCTGCGATGAACCCATTGACATTTTCATCTGTTTAGCATTCTCCAAACCAAATCTTTTAACTAGATTCTTGACATATTTATTTTGTGAGATGAAAATTCCATCTTCACATTGCTTTATCTGTAAGCCTAAGAAAAAAGTTAATTCTCCAATCATGCTCATTTCAAATATTGATGACATAGCTTCAACAAATGAATTTAGATACAATTGAGAAGTCGATCCATAGACTATGTCATCCACGTAGATTTGAGCAATAACAATATCTACACCATGTCATTTAATAAACAAGGAATGATTAGCTTCGCCACGGTTAAAACCAAATTCAAGAAGAAAGTTAGTTAAATGACCATACCATGCACAAGAGGCTTGTTTCAACCCATACAAAGCCTTTTTGAGCTTGTACACATATTGTGGGTGGTAAGGATCTTCAAATCCTTTTGGTTGTTCAACATATACCTCCTTGTCTAGATAACCATTTAAAAAGACACCTTTTACATCCATTTGGTGTAAAGTAATTTTCAGACAATAAGCAATAGCAAGTAAAAGTCTAATTGATTCAATTCTAGTTACAAGTGCGAAGGTTTCATCAAAATTAATTCCTTCAACCTGAGTATAACCTTGTGCAACTAGACGTGCTTTGTTTCTAACAACTGTTCCTGATTCGTCTGATTTATTTTTAAAAATCTACTTAGTTCCAATTACATTTATATTATTTGGACGTGGAACCAAGTCCCAGACTTCATTTCGAGAAAATTGTTCAAGCTCTTCTTGCATTGTTTGTATCCAGAAATTATCTTTAAGTGCTTCTACAACATTATTTTGTTCTAATGTAGATATAAAATAAAAAAGAGTAACCTCTTGGTATATGGTTGACATACGCACATACCTTACCATTTTTGTATAGTTGAGTGGTGTTTTTGCCTCTTATTCTAATTCCTTCAAAAACTCCCCCTATTACTTGGCCCGTTGGATAATTCTTCCTAATCCTTGATGAGGAGTCCCTACGAACTTGGTCTAATAATTTAGCACTCGACTCCTCATCTGTGGCCTCTATGGTCTCTATTGCTGTTTGGGAAGTTGCTCCAGGCGTGGAACATTTGTGGCAACATCTGATTCTTCTACAATCTATGAACTTTTCAATGTATCTACAATGTTATTTTCAATAGTTTTTCCTGAAACATCAGAAAGATCATCAAAGATAACATTTACAGACTCTTGTATAGTTCTGGATCTCATATTGTATACTCGATAAGCATGACTATTTTATGAATAGCCAACAAAAATTCATTTATCACTCTTAGAGTCAATTTTTGCCAAATGATACATGTCATTTAAAATATAACAAATACACTCAAAAACATGAAAGTAACGCAAGTTTGGTTTCTTTTCATTTATAATCTCATATGGTGTCATCTTTGCTCCTGGCCATAAATAGACTCTATTAGCGATGTGATTAGAAGTATTCAAGGCTTCTGCCCATAAACGTTTTGACAAGTGTTTAGAACTAAGCATAACTCTAGCCATTTCTTGCAATGTCCTATTCTTCCATTCTGCAACCCCATTATGTTGAGGAGTTTTGGGGGGCATAAAACTCATGAAAAATTCCCCTTTTCTCACAAAAAATTGTGAATGAACTATTTTCAATTCTTTTCCATGGTCGAATCTAATCCAAAAATAGGAGAATAGAATAAATTTATAATTCTAGAGTGCAAGATTTTAAACATGTCAAACGTTTGTGATTTCTCTTTCAAAAAATATATCCAAGAATATCCAGAAAAATCATCTACTATCACAAAGGAATACCTCATGCCTCCTAGACTGTCTACTTCAATTGGACCCATTAAATTCATATGAAGCAATTGAAAGCAGTGAGACGTACCTGAAGATTATCCGTCATGTTGGACAACATTATTAGAGACACGGGTTTGTTTACCTTTCAAACAATCTTCACATACAATTTTACCTTTATGGCTAAGTTTGGATATGCCTCTAACCGCTTCATATGAGACCAATTTTTCTAAATTGCGGTAGTTGACATGCCCCAACTTTTGATGCCATAGTGTTGTGTCATCGATATTAGCATTGTTGCATGCTTCTTGTCTTACAACAAGATAGCAATTGTCACATGTTCTTGTACCTGTCATGACACATATATTTGTTTTATTCGTAACAGACATTCTTATTAAATTTTACCTCAAGATTGTCATCACACAGTTGACTAATACTAATCAAATTAGTCATTAAGCCCTCAACGTGTAAGACATTTCTTAAAGCTGGAAATCCAGGAACATCCAAGATCCATTTTCCAATTATTTTGCTTTTACTGCCACCTCCATAAGTCACATTTCCTCCATTAAACGACTCATAGTTCTTTAGAAAACCTTTTGTACCTGTCATGTGGCGAGAACACCCACTATCAAAGTACCAAGAATCTGAAATGTTAGTTCTTAATGCAGTTATGGAAACATTACAAGTTACATCCTTTTTAGGAACCTAAACTCTCTTAAAATATTTTTTACCTTTTGGCTCGGAAATGTTACTTCGATGTTTATCTGGAGTGTTGGACAACAATTTAGTCAACATTTTGCTCACATAATTTTGAAGTTTGAAACATTATGATTTTAAGTGTACAGGGGAGTTACAGTGATAACATACAAACTTCATATTCTTTGACATATCTGAGAACCTATTATTCATCTTTTTTTCTTTTACAAAGCGTATTTTCTCATTTTTATCAAGGAGATTAGAGCATATGGTTTTAAGAGAGTTTTCGTACCCAATATCTGCATGTGAAGGTTTACTAAAGTTGAGTATCTCATTCAATTTAGAATTTTCTATGTTGAGATTGCGGAAGGTTGCTTCGGCTAAATCCAATTTTGAACGAATCTTACCAAATTCAATATTCTTTTTGGTAAGTGCAACCTCAAGTCGGGTTATCGTGCATATTAATTCTAAATTCTCATGAGTTAAAGATTTTACCTTTTTGTCAAGTTGCTTGGATTCTATGATTAAGGCTTTACATATACTTTGTAATTCATTAATCATATCATCTTTGTATTCAACTTGATCGATACAATCAGCCTTACTAAAAGAAATAGAACCACTAAAGCAATTAACATCAGAATAGTTAAAGAATGCATACCTTTCGAATGTCACTGAGGATGTTGATGTCGTTGCTGATGTTGGAGCAAATGTCGTGACATCTGAGACAACATTATAAACGACATCTTCATTATCTGATAGAGACTGTTTGAAAACAGTGGTCATCATTGCTTGTGTTTCAATTTCACGATCTCCTTCCTCTTCTTCTTCATCATCACTAAGAGAAACTCATAGGTTCTTACCAAATTTTCTAAGAGTGTTTGTACATTCGTTAGCATAATGACCCCAACCTGAGCATGCATGACATTGCACAGACTCAAGTTGTTTGGGATCAAATTTGGTACGATCTGAGTTGGTTCTTCTTAGTTGATTTCCTTTTTGTACATTTGGAAGGAATCTAGTGGGCTTTTGATTGAAGACTTGGTTTTGGTGCTCTTTAGATTTAGATTTATTTCTCGAATTGTTGAACTTCCTCACCATCGAATTGTATTTTTGAGAGAGTAAGGCAACATTTGCACCTTCACCAATTTCTTCAAGATTTTCATCATCTTCTTCGATTTGACTCTATAAGGATTGAACTTGAAGTGCCACATTCTTGCTTTTATACAATTCCTTTTGATTCTCAATGTTCATCTCATAAATTTTGAGTATGCTCATCAAGGTATGAAGGTCTATTTTGGCAAGATTATGAGCTTCTTCAATAGCACAAATCTTTAAATTGAACTTTTCAGGAAGAGAATGAAGAGCCTTTTCAACAAGTTTAGTGTTGGTTAATGGTTCACCAAACACTTGACATTTATTTGAGATGTCAATCAACTATTCAAAATAAGATTTAATATCATCCACTTCTTCCATCCTTAAACGTTCATATTTACTCATGAGCATGTGTAGCTTTGTTCGACGAACACTTGAGCTTCTTTCATAATGAATTTGTAAAGTATCACATGCGTCATTGGCCATGGGGCAGTTTTGAATGAGTTTGAACATGTAAAGATCAACCCATCCAAAAAATGCATTTAAGGCCTTTTCGTTAAAGCTAGCATAATTGGTTTCTTCTGTAGTCCATTCGGATTCAGGTTTAGCAATAATGTCACCTTCTTCATCCGGTGGCAATATTGAAACAACATATCCATTGGTTATAGATATCCATGCACGAATCAATTGATTTCCTATGAAAACATAGGTGAATCTTCTAATAGGCATAATTTGATCCATCTAAAATAGGAAGTCTACCAATAGTCGAATTTGCCGGATCCATAGCTTATGACAACAAGACCAAACACTTATTGTGTTAAGTGTCGGCTCTGATACCACTTGAAGGGTGTCAAATGCTATGGGAATGTAAAAACAAAATGAAATAAATCGAATGTCAATTCTGTTTTCAAATGTCAGCAATTATGTCGTCCACACCAATAACAACACTTAGCAAAATAGTAACTTTAAAGAGTAAATGCAACGGAATTTAAAGAACACAAATGTTTAAAATTTTCATAAGTTATATATATTATATAACTTATGATGGTCAATGACCAAATGTATTGTATATATATTATATACAAAATTACAAATTCCTTTCTTTACAGATTTACAAGATAAAATGGAAATGAATTAAAAGTTGAAGTCGCAGATGACTTCTGCATGAAAAATCTAACTAAGTAGATATAGACAACCTCTCATTACAATCGCTCCATACAAAACCAATCTATAATCTAAACAACAATTGTAGTGTTGGACAGAATGTTGTCAACACATTCATACAACACTTGTGATCCAGATTTCTGAGATGAAATCTCGAGAGCTCTCTTGATATTTTTGCAATCTGATTCTGGATATCAATTCATCGTAGTAGCCTCTCTATTTATAGTAGAGAGTCTTCCTTGAAGAGCTCATCGATCTGTTGAGAAGATTGAGGGAAAAGTAGGCAGCTAGTGTATTTGTTGGAGAATATCATGGAGTAAAATCCTCTAACATCTTTTACTTGTTCCTCATGCAAAGAAACAACCTTGAATCGTTCTTTCCACGTTTTTCACTGGCTCTTTTTTACCTTGCCAAATCATTTTTACTTCATAGTAATATTTACAAAAATATTACTTCATTCCGTGAACTAAGGAAAAAATGTTTTTCGAAGATGTTGGTCTGAATGTTATGACATTTGTCCCAACATTTTTATGCATTCAAATCAGTACTTCAGAAGATATGTTGGGTCAAATGTCACAACACAAAACCTAGCATTATCAGTCTAAAACTCTAAATTGAGTAAGTTAGACCTAGATTCAAAAAGAGAAAATTGAGTAATTAGAGTAGCAATCTAAGTTAAAATTAAATTTTGAACATAGATTTGTAATTCTTAGCTAATGGATAACCCGATTATGAAATTTATTTCTAGATCTGAATCGTTGACCCGAGGGTTGACTTTCCCTTGACTTCAACTTTGAAGCGACCTAAACTATGAGACCTGGTCCAATACGTGTCATTGACTCTGGTAATGCGTGCTTTACATAAACTGGGCGTCGTTGTGCAAGGAAACCCGCGTAGATCGGGATACGATTTTAGGTACAGCTTATGAGGAGGTAGGTGGTATTTTAACTTCTTGATTTACTTGATTTTCATTAGAAACGTGTTTATTTGAGTTGCTTGATGCATTTAAACTATCTAATTTATGTGCGGAAAAAGTATGAGCCAAATTAGTTATTCTAAAAGTATCACGGTCGTGATAACTTTCAGACGTCGGTGAGTCAATATGTTGACTCTCGGGATCGCGGTTAACGGGTCACGGAGAACTAATCTCCTTAGCAAGTCAAACCATCAACCTTCTTCTCTATAGCGGTGTGTGGTCTCATGATTGCAATGCACCAAACACCAACAACAAAACATTATTCTTAGTTTCAAGTGTGTCGAACTCTCGAGCTCCTTGGGTCCTAAATCGAACATACCAAGTCCCAAACTGTCGCACAAACCTATAGAAATCCTTACATTAAAAAATATATTGTACAAATACTCAGAACACGGGGTTGTGTTGTTATGAAGAGTCGAATCAGAGTAAGTGACACAGAGAAAGCAGAGCACGAAATAAGAGTCGAGATAGGAGTTATTGTATTGAATTTTGAAGAGTTTTAAAGTAGTTTTGAAGTTTTTTTAAGTCTAAATTAGCCCTAGCTCACTTAATACCCTTTTTAACAATGCTACCTAGCTAGGATATTTTTTATTAAACAGATAAATAAGAAAAGTAAAAAAAATGAAGGGTTAGATTAGATTCTTAAATAGAGACTTACACTGTCCTTTCGGTTAAAATCTCTCAAGTTCGTTTAGTATATGATAAAAAAGGGAACATTTAGAAAGGAAAAAAAAGTGTAGGAGTACTGAAGCAATTCTTGATCATTTACAATGAAAATTGACCAAGACTTGAATCTAGACTTCTTGAAAGTACTATTCATAAGGATGGCAACGGATCGGATCTGGACCGGATTCTACTAGATCCAGATCCAAATTCATTTTTCATACCTAGATCCGGATCTGGATCCGGATCCATCGGGTCCATAAAATTCAGATCCAAATCCAGATTCATCGGATCCACAAATCGGATCTGGATCCACATTCTTGAGTGCATTTTCGACGCAATAATTTGCATGCTGCACATGGAGAATTGTACGATGACATCTTTGGCCTCCCTATATTGTTGTAGACAAATGAATGTCTCCTTGATTCTATAACAGCATAAAAAAATCAGGAAGCCTCATAAAATGATAAAGATCTAATTAAATCTGAGAAACACGTACATATATTTGTAACAAAATGCATTTTTCAGTATGATAGATAGAAAATTAAATAAGTAAACAAGAGATAATTTGAGTATGTTAAAGAATGCATGGTATTTAAAGAAGTTGTTTCATTTAACCATTTTGGAGTAGAAAGGCATTAAAGTCATATTAAAGCAAACATGTAAAGTAAATATATTACAGCACCAATTTGTATCTATAGAATAAATTAAGAGGTCTGTTAATTTATTTATTCAATGAAACTAAGAGGTGTGAGAATGGAAGCTGAGGGTGATTAGTGGAGTAATAAAATTGCTGTTCCAGCCAATTCTTCCTAAAATTTTCAATATCCATTACTCCAAACCTGAATGTAAAATACATAAATTATGAAAATTTTTAAGAAAATACTTATAAAATTACATTCTATGTTATGCATATATTTAATAAAGAACGGATCCACGGATCGTATCTGGACCGGATACGGATCTCAAACACAAGATCCAGAACCAAATCCGATCCGTCAAGATCCGATCCGAATCCGTCTGGTCCAAATTTTGAAGATTCATATCCTACAAAACGGATCTGGATCCACCGGGTCCAGAATCCACGACCATCTCTAACTATTCACTTTCACCTAAGTCTTTCTAAATGGTCACCTCGGTAGTGAAGTCTTTTAATACGTAATTACTAATAATATCTTATATAGACCCTCAATTTCCTCGAAATTTCTCTTCCATCCCAAGACCAAAAAAAAAAATTATACTACTTCCACTTTCTCACTTATAAATACCATCTTACCCAAATATTCTCCTCATTCCTTTCATAAAAAAAGCTGATCAATCAACAAGGATAAAATAGAGAAGAAAAAATAAATTCCGTGGACATAAGTTTGGGAAACAAGTCTTTTACTATTGACCAAACACAAATCCCTCATTGCACAACATCAACAGAAGTCCTGTACCGGTAAGTAGATCTATATTTCAGTTCTTTCATAAATATGAATATTTTTATTTTTGACGGGATGTGTTTTATTTGTTTTCTAGTAATTACTGTTTGTGTTGTTTCTTCTTCTTCTTCTTATTATTATTATTATTATCATAGAAATAAGGTAAATTACCTGTTATGACAGATAAATGATAACTTGATAGTGTAAAGTTCTCTACGTTGTCCCCGTGTATATATGTTAAGCTCTATGTTTATTAATATTGTTGCTGCTGCTAGCTGCATCACATATTTTGCTTAGTTTTATAAAAGTACTCTTCATGGATGTTTTTTAAAGTAATTTGAACTATGAAACATGAGATGTTGGATGGAGAGTGTTGGAAATTTGTCTTTGGTGGGGAGGTGCGTCCACCCATATTTAATGAATTAAACACTAGTGTTCCGCATGTTGGAGGCTTTGTCTCTTCACACATGCATAATCTACTAAGTGAGTAGATGACCGTAGGGCCAAGAATCGTCAAATTTCGTTGAGAAATGAAAGAGATATTGGCCCACGAAGTAAGATGTTTGAGGCATGAAAATACGGTGTGGGACAAATCTACCACATCGATGGGAAAATGAAGAATTGCTCTCTTTATAAGTCTCTTAATTGGCTAAGAGTTTGGGACCCCAAGGGGTAACCCATGTGTTTAAAGGAGGGAGGACCTAGATGTGCTTGGGTTCAAGGCTAAGCCCACACGTGCGCCGCTGCCGCCCGCCGGTCCGGTCGTGGGACTTTCTGTTATTATCTCTTTGGACCCCAAATTATTTAATATTTACAGTTTGGTCCCTAGAGTTTCTGGAAAGTTGAATTTGGGAAAACGGAAGACAGAAAGTTTCTGCCTACCGTAGGAGTTGATTTTTGGGGAGTTAGTGTGCATTACTTGGCTGATTAACTCCTCCATAATCAGCCTCCCTAATGGCCATTAACAGCCCTCCCTAATGGCCATTAACAGCTCTCCTAATGGCTAGTAACAGCCATGTTTTGGCAGTTGAGGAGTCCCTCCCTCATGCTATATATTGATGCCTTTTGGCTCAATTGTTGGTGACGAAAAACAGTATATAAAGACACAGAAACGAGACAACATTTATATACACAAAGACAAAAACAGAAGAGAAACAACATAGATTATGTCCGCAGAAACAGTGTCAAAACAAATACTCTTCCTTCCTTTTTCATATCTTCAGCAAGTCGTTTCGTATTTGTTTTCTTCGTCAGGATCAACTTATTTGCTTTGTAGTGTTGATATTAAGTGTTGTTTTTATCTTGGGAGACTATTGCCCGCTAACGTAAAAGCATATATACGGGGCAATCTTGTCTTAAGGACAGAGTGTCATCACTCAACTCAGCACACAGTTATAACGATCCAGATTTAGTGTTTCTTGATTTCAAGTTATCAAGATTCAACAAGCTTGCGGCAGTTCTGAACATTGGCCTATTTGTTTATCCTTTCGAACACTTGTAATATTTATTTACTTTCCGTACTGCTTTACAATATCCAATAAAGAGTTGATTAGGACGAGAGAAGTGAACAAGAAGCTAGCAACAATGCTAACAACTTTGTGTGAGAACTACAATTCCTTGCAAACTCACCTAATTGAGTTGCTGCAAAAATACTCCACTCATGAAGAGGACAATTTCAAAGTATTATTGTCAAGGAAAAGAAAACCTGAAGACGTGTTGTGTGAATGATTCAGAAATCAATTTTGAAGAAGCATGCATCACCAAAGAGACCAAGGGAAATCACAACCAATATTTCAACTGTTTGTATTAAAACTACTTCATCCGACCAAACCTCGGTAAGTCATCAATTTTAAATATATCATAAAGAGATAACTCCTTAGATATTGATTCTAGTCAAATGGATAATCAAAAAATCAATAGTCCTGGGAATACGAGGGTCAAATTACTTATTTTTTTGTGTGAATTTAGATATAAATTTTTTAAACTTTTTAAAGTTAGAATTTACATATTTAAAAAGTACAATAGAAGTCCTATATATTTAAAGTCACAATAGTTGATAATTTAAAATAATTTAAAAATTATAGTTAGAAAAAACCTCTTGAATCTCTAACTAGTAATATTGTCACACTAATAAAAAAATTGGAGTGATTTTTTTTATTTTCCATCCGATGAGACTTAAATTCTAGACCTCTGGTTAGGGACGAAAGAGTATTATCACTCCAACACAACCTTGTTGGTTGTTGGAATAAAGTTATTTGCCTATTCAACGAATATTAGAGTAATATAAAAATAAATGGATTTTAACACTGTGGAGAACATATTATCAGCTAAAATACTATTATTAAAATATATGAAAATTTTATAGGTTGATTTTTAAAGAAAAGGTTTCAAAAGTTTTAAGAACATGTAAAAGTGAAGACTATCACATAAATAGAGATAATTAGCATAATGATTCAAGTATAACTCTAGTATATAATATATACTATTTTTGTGTTGGTTTTTTTAAGTATCGTCCCCTTTTTTAATACTTTTTTTTCTTGCATTGGTTTGCAGGTGGTGAAAGATGGATATCACTGGAGAAAATATGGTCAAAAAGTGACGAGAGATAACCCTTCTCCTAGAGCATATTACAAGTGTTCATTTGCACCAACATTCCCAGTCAAGAAGAAGGTCAGTTCATACAATCAAGTCTTCTTTGACAGTTTCACAAAAGTCATATAATATTACAATATTATTTTGTTTTGTCTAAATGAAACTCAATTTATAGGTACAAAGAAGTGCTAAAGATCCATCGGTTTTAGTAGCTACATATGAGGGGGAGCACAACCATCCTCACCCATCCCAAGCTGAAATAAAAGTTCCATTAGTTAACCAAGGTGTTACAATAGATCCAAGATATTTGAAAAAATTCATGGAAGACATCAACACAAATTCACTACAGCGAGATTTAGTCGAACAAATGACGTCTTCCTTGACCAAGAACCCTAGTTTCGCAGCTGCAGTTGCTGCCGCCTGAAAGTATATTTATGTCCTAGAGACAATCTGTATTAGGACAAATGTATTTTATACATATTCATATTATTATTAATGGAGATTAATATTTTGGTATTTGCAATTATTGAATTATTATTTGATTGTTTGTAATTATTCATTAATGTGCATCCCTTGAGCTTACGTTGTCATTAATAGAGTGAGATATTCATGATAGAGCGTAACTCATAAAATAGCCTCGACTAATGATCATCGAGAATAGGATATCGATGATATGTGATAAGTCGACATGTGGTCTGCACTAGTATGTCTCACCTGCTACGAGTAATGGCTACTCGTGATGGACACATGGATACTTTGGAAGTATTGGTATACCCTGCTGATATAATGTTTGTTATACTTGTCTAAAGTATGATCAGCGTGTGGGAGATAGAAGTCCTTAGACTTGAGGTCAATACGCGCCTTGTCTACAAAGTAATGTACTTTGATCCCGTCCTAAGCTCAAATGCCTTATAGGTTGAGATACGACTTGTATTGGGTACATTACGATGTGGATTGAAGGTGGTAGTTGAGCCAAGATTAGGATTCATTCCTCGAATGTATATTCGAGAGAACACTCAGATTCTCAGTGATATTAGGTTGACTAAGTCGTTGGCCAACGCAATAGACATATTTAGAATGTGGTCTAGTCGTCAACTAATATAGATGAGATACAATAATTAAGCCATTTGGATAGACACTTGACAAATCCTAAGCTTGATCGGATGTGTCGTGAATGAAATGATTTTATCTTACCACATAAAGGTTAAGTTTACTGGATTCGCGTAAACGTACTTCACATATTGAGTTCGTCTTCCGGCGCAGTCTAGAAGTTCCGTGTAGACCTTAATTTGATTGATGTCGTTATGAGAAGGCATGTAGGATCACACTATGTCAATTGTCCGTTTCGATCTAAGGATGTATTGAGAGAGTAATTAAATGTTCGATTTGGAATCGAGATATTTAAATGAATAATAATTATTTTAATTAAGTCAAAATTCAATTTTGAATTTACTTAAGAATGCACGAAAAATAAATCGAGGAAGTGCAGGAGCACATCGAGCACCACAGTGCCCATACCCTATGGCCGCGGCAGTCTGTAAAGATATCGGCATGGCGCGCCATACCCTAGGGTCGCGGCGCCTCTGCCTCGAATTATGGACCAGATCCAATGTCAAACCCTAATCTAGTTTTGACCTATTTTTCAACTATAAATAGAGGCATTCACCTCATCATTTAGACACCAATTTTCATAATATCATTCTAAGCCTTAGAGACCTAGAATCAAATACTCTCTCAAACCTCTGCCGGATTTCCTAGCTTTCCGAAGGAGAAATACATTGAAGCTTGGAGCTTGCAATCGGAAGGGCAACCGCGTGTGCACCTCACAGTTGATAAAGATTTCAGATTATTCTAAGTTGTAAGTATATGCTTTATGTTACAAGTTTAATTGTTGTATAACCATACCAGAAATGTTGTTGGGTAAGTAAGAAACAAAACTTTTAAACTTTCGTTGTGCCTTACTTATGTGTTTTGTACCCAGCAAAATCCTACACAGCCATCTCATGAGATTAAAGTAAATTAACATATTAACTGAAGTTGTAAATTTAGTTAATTAAATAATGTATGTGTTTATAAGAACCGCATGGTAAATATTTTGAGGAGTTAATGCATAACATATTTCTTTGATTCTCATTCCTTTTTCCTCTCTTAGTGAACTTTCTTTTCCGTCTTAGCTCAATTTTTAGAATTTAACATGGTATTAGAGCCAATCTCCTTGGACTAAGCTTGAATTTCGTTGAAGAACCTCACTAGATCTTTTATTAAGAATTCAGATTCCTTTTTTTCCATTCCAATTTCATTTCTCCTTTGAGTTTTGTGAACCTTATCAGTCGGTTTTTGTATTATAGAGTTTTCTTTGTTCTCTGATCAAGTCATATTGATTTTTAACCTAGCTAGAAGTGAAAGGAATTATGACTCATAAGACAAAAATTGTTGAGACCAATACTAGCTAGGATGGTGGTATGACAAACTTCAGTTTGGTTGTCATGATCCTTAATTTCTTTTTTGCATCCTTCAAAAACTACTCGTGTGCTTCACCAGTTAGTTAATTGGACAAAAACAATTATGAAATATGAAGTAGACCTTGTATAAAGTGTCATATTGATTTATAACCTAGCTAGAAGTGAAAGGAATTATGACTCATAAGACAAAAATTGTTGAGACCAATACTAGCTAGGATGGTGGTATGACAGACTTCAGTTTGGTTGTCATGATCCTTAATTTCTTCTTTGCATCCTTCAAAATCTACTCGTGTGCTTCACCAGTTAGTTAATTGGACAAAAACAATTATGAAATATGAAGTAGACCTTGTATAAAGTGTAAAATAAGTTTCGTAGATGGAACTTGAACAAAGAATCAATATGAAGGAGCTTATCGAGTGCAATGGGAGAAATGCAACGCTTTAGTGCTTTCAAGTATAATGAACTCTATATCGAATGATTTGGTTAGTGACATTGTTTACACATTTGATTTGAATCATGTATAGGTAGAGTACAACAAAGGGTGCAATAAAATTGATAGAATTAGAATAAGAATGAGAATAAGTAGGACCAGAAATCCTTTTCATCTTATTCATATAATGGTTGGGGAACCCTATAAGACTTGTACATACCATGGGCATAAGTACTTTCTAACTTTAGTTGATGATCAAGAATTTCTTGGATCTTATGCTTACAAGTGACGATGTTGTTCTGTTAAAAGAATTCATTTTTTCTATTATAAACAAAACTCAGTTTTCTTCTTTTAGTTCGAATCTCACCCGAGTTCAACAGTTGAGAAATATTTGTAGAGAAATATACTACATCGATGTGTGATGAGATTTCTAAATTCCTTATAAGGCTTGAACAAATTTTCTCCCTTTGAGCTATCTTTCAGGGTGTGAGTTAGGCCCAACGCCTAATTTGACATGGTATCGGAGCTAGACCTATCCGATGTGAGGCCCCTGGATGAGGGGACGGAATGCCCCCCGACCAATTGAAACTGGTAAAAATACATTGGGTTCGTGATTGTGTAGGCTCCAGATCGGACAGTGGAACTCCGGATAAAGGATATCCGAATTTGGGCGTGAGATGGGTGTAGAGAAATATACCACATCGATGCGGGACGAGAACTCCTTATAAGTCTCATTTCTTTGAGTTAGCTTTTAGGGTGTGAGTTAGGCCTAATTTGACAATATCTCTTAGTTCGAATCTCACCTGAGTTCCTCGGGTTTCAACCCAAATCAGTCTAACAAGTCCCGAATGATAAAAATAATTTATACAAAATCTAAAAAAAAAATTGAAAACATAAACCCTGAAAAAAGGATTGGGTTGTTACAAAAATATCATTATTGTCCATTATTGGGTATAAATTGATGTTGATGTGATGTTGTCATGGAGTGTACATTGTTGATGGGAAGAATATGGAACAAGGGTTCATTCGGTAGGAAAAATGTTGCGGGATACTGATCATAGCCCTCTTGTTTGGGTCATGACAGTTAAACCATATATATTAGTGTAGATAAGACTCATGTGGTGTACATTTTGAGCAGTTGATGTATTTACAAACTCTGATTCTCATTTCCTATTTACTCTCTCAAGCCTTATTTGTTATCATTAAGATTAAGACGTCTGAATCTGAATGCAAATCTGAATGACTAAGATGTTATTTTTAGATCTAAACACCGAATGATTAAGACTATTTATTTTGAAACATCTGAATGTGCATAATGTATTTATTTAAACATAATAAATATATAATTATAAAAAGTAACTGCATATTAAAAAATAAATAAAAATTTAATAAAATAAAAATATTATTTGATAAAAAAAACAAAATATTTATGTTCCCTGTGATGGTGGAGATGCTTTATAGTAGTGGTGGTGGTGGCGATTGATGCTAGTGGCTAGTAATGATGGTGGTGATAATTGTGATTGTGGAGGTAGTTGGTATTGTAGTGATTGGCTCAATGGTGGTGGTTGGTAGTGGTGGTAGTAGTTGTTATGATGATGGAGTTGATTGATGTTAGTAATTGACGGTCGTGGTGGTTAAATAATGTGTAGTGGTTGATGATGGTGTTGGTGGTAGTTGGCAGCGGTGCTAGTTATGATGGTAGAGATGGTTAATAGTAAGGATTGGTCGCAATGATGGTAGCTGCAATGGTGGTTGGTGGTGGTGGCTAGTGGTTGGCGAAGATGATGGTGGTTGACAGTGGTGGTTGTGATGACAGAGGTGGTTAGTGGTGATTAGTGGGTGGGGTGAAGAGTGGGTGGTGGTTGTGATGGTGAAGGTTGGTAGGGGGATGGTGCTGGTGGTTGTGATGACAAAGGTGGTTAAGCCTGTTAAGTGGGTCAGGCCGGTTCGGGGCTGGCAGAGCCATTCTTAAGGGGTTAGGCTGGGCCGGGCCTATGGAGTGGAAAGGGTGTCCGGCCCAGCCCCCTACCCGTGAAGGGGTTCATAGTGGGCTTACTTGGCCGGGCCGGGACGAATTTTAGTTAGTGGGTCGGGCTATTATATTTTAAATCTAATACTAAAATAGCCTCCCTCTAAAATTTAATGTGGCTATAAATCATTGCATAAAGATAAATGATATCCAAATTAAATATATCATGAAGACTATTACGACTCCCCCTAACTTTAGAATTGGCTGCTATAACTTACTTTATTTATCTTCTCAAATGCAGATTTCATCATTCCATGAATATTTTAAATTTGTGTAACAACGTTTCTTACTCCGTGATAAACTAACTAAGTGCTTTATGTTTATACCAAAGTATTTTTAGGAATTAACATACGAATTAATTGACTCTCTAAAGTGTAAACCTATACGGCTATACCCATGACATACTATAGACCCCAACATAATTCGTTAGCCACGTAACTGAAATTGATAAGCTCGGAATCGGCCACCAAAATTTAACTTCCTTTGTTGCTTCAATTTGTATACTAAATGTGAATGGTGGAGTTGAAAAAACACAAAAATGTAACTGTATAAAATTGACTATAATTAATTTTCTTTTGAACAAATTTTGAGTAAAATGATCGCACAGCTAATTAATTGGAGTTACATGTTTTCTCTAGAAATTAAGTGAATGTTTAAAAACTATTGTTGGAATGGAAACGAAATAGCATACATGCATATGATACTCAATCTATCACTATTTTGTGTTTATAATTCTTATTTCTCATTGTCAATGCAAATTTATACAATATAGAGTACTTTGATAGTAAAAAATTTAGTTGGGTCGGGCCCTCGCCGGGCCATCAACCGGGCCACTGGCAGGCCGAGCTATCAGGCTATCCACTTTGTCCGGCCCAGCCCAATAATATGTCCTACGTAGCCCAGCCCCCTACCCCCTTAGTCGGGCCCGGACCCGGCCAGGACCCAAGCTAGCCCGACCCACTTGACAAGTTTTGAAGGGTTAGTGGTGGTGGGTGAGGTTGGGAAGTGGGTGGTGGGTGAGTGGGTGGTAGTAGGTGGGGTTGGGTGTTGGTGGTTGTTATTGTAGACATAGTGATGGTAAAAATTACTTTACCATCACTTTAAGATTGGCTGCTATAGCTTACTTTATTTATCTTCTCAAATGCAGATTTCCTCATTCCATGAGTATTTTAAATTTGTGTAACAATGTTTCTTACGGAGACAGTGCAAGCTTTGTTATGCCGAAACCTAAATGTTAAGTCAGCAACACTTCCGTGATAAACTAACTAAGTGATTTATGTTTATACCAAAGTATTTTTAGGAATTAACATACGAATTAATTGACTCTCTAAAGTGTAAACCTATACGACTATACCTATGACATACTATAGACCCCAACATAATTCGTTAGCCACATAATTGAAATTGATAAGCTAGGAATCGGCCACCAAAATTTTGCTGCTTCAATTAGTATACTAAATGTGAATGGTGGAGTTGAAAAAATACCAAAATATAACTGTATAAAATTGACTATAATTAATTTTCTTTTGAACAGATTCTGAGTAAAATGATCGCACACCTAATTAATTGAAGTTATATATTTTCAATAGTAATTAAGTGAATGTTCAAAAACTATTGTTGGAATGGAAACGGAATAACATATAAAATGATCGTACACCTAATTAATTGAAGTTATATATTTTCAATAGTAATTAAGTGAATGTTCAAAAACTATTGTTGAAATGGAAACGGAATAGCATACATGCATATGATACTCAATCTATCACTATTTTCTCATTGTCAATGCAAAGTTATACAATATAGAGTACTATTTGATAGTAAAAAATTTAGTCAGCATGGGCCCCCGTCGGGCTATCAACCGGGCAACTGGCAGGCCGAGCTATCAAGTTGTCCACTTTGTCCGACCCAGCCCAATAGTAAGTCCTACCTAGCCCAGCCCCCTACCCCCTTAGCCTGGCCCCGACCCGGCCTGGACCAAGCCAGCCCGACCCACTTGACAAGTTTAGAGGAGTTAGTGGTGGTGGGTGAGGTTGGGAAGTGGGTGGTGGTAGGGTGGGGTTGGGTTGGGTGGGGGTGGAGCTGGTGGTTGTTGTTGTACACAGAGTGATGGTAAAAATTACTTATACAAAAACACCTCATAATGATATTAAGACTTTGTTCAAGATCTTAATGATTAAATCTATTCAGATCAAATAAATGCCTAAATTTTAATATAAACAAGTGCACTTAATGGCCTAAGGTCTGAACCTTTCAGATTCAGACCTTCATTAAATATACTTAATTAAGGGTAAACAAATGAGGCCTCAATGAACTTTCCTGTACTTCTTGGCTCCTTTCTCAAAACCTAACAAGATTGAAATGAACCCAATGTAAATTTTACCATTTTGGAAGGGATGTGTCCTTTCTATAATTACTATTTATGAATAACTGGCCTGTATTAGAATAAAACTTAAAATGGTATTGTAGAAACATTATAAGCCATAATCACATCCGATTACGTGTTGCAAGAAAACAAAAAAGGCTTGTTAGATGTTAGAAAATTATATAGTCATTTCTCATTAGTTGTATAAGAATTTCCAAGAGTTTAGAATAATCCTGAACTACTTACTCTCTAACCATTGTTTAAGGTTTTAAGTTGGATGTTCTTGTAGCAAAATTAAATGTCATCTTGACTTAGTAGGCGTTTGGCTATGCATTTTCATATCATGATTTCATAATTTGATTTTAAATCACCGTTTGTTTATGTAATTTGGATAAAATTTCAACTTCAACTTCATATTATGATTTGAAATCCAAAAATGTGTGATTTGAGATTTCAAATCATGATTTTAATTTTTTAAAACATAAAACTTGACCCATAAGTTTATATTTTGTAAAAAAAGATTTATAAGTTAGTAGATATATTTACTAATCATGTTTACCAACCAATTTATTAAATATTAAAAGATCTGCAAGTTGGTAGTAAACAAAACTTCAACTTTAAATCATCCTGATTTCAAATCATATCCGAGCGGCCCCTTAGGTTAAAGTGAAAAGTGAATTGTTGATTTAAAACCAAAAGCCTAATATGTACTGTTGAAAAAGCGAAAGTAGGAACATGCTTTTGCAGTTATTTCATCACCCGATTCAAATACAAAAATGGCAAAAGCTTAGACGTTTACACTAACTAATTAATGTAAAATATGTTAGTTCAGTTACACATTTATTACATATCATGATCAAATAATATATAATTTACCCTTTATGTTTTAACTGTTAAAATTAAATTATATGAATTGGTGACTTAGATAAATAGTCGGTACTAACAAGTATATTTACAACAACAAATTGTAATGAATGACCCATCACAAAAACTGGCATGTTATCATGTCCCAAAGAAACGTCACAACACCAATGTCATCCTTCTTCGAATAAATTAGTACGTGACGTAAATATACAAACTTAATTAATTTCAAATTGACGGTAGAAATATCATAGACTTTTACTTCTCGCGTTCACTTTTACTTATACATTAATTATGTACATCATTTAATAATTAATAAATTAAATATATATTTTATTAAAATATTCATATTAATTGGTGTATAATCTCAATAAATTTTTAAAAATAATTTAAAATAAATAATTAATATAAAAGATAAAATAAGATAAATCTTTCTCTTAATGTATTAAAGTGAACAAATAAACATAAACATTTATATCGGATTAGTCAAGTACAAAAAGACGACTACAAATGGAAACTGAAAAAAGAGAAAACAAAACATCGCTCAAAAGGTACGCAAATGATAACGCATCGAATATCCACGTCACGTTTCTACGTCACTGGCACACTTGTGTTAAGAGAATTCTAACAACTACTGTGACTTCGTCTTCTTTTTGAGGTATATCTATATACATCTGATACTGACTTTGAATTTTATTAATTAATCGGAAGCGGACATTATTTCAACAAGCGATGAGGAAAACATATAGCGACTCAAACTTAATACGTTAGGAAAAAAATTGACAACAAATTTAAACTACCGTCAAATTGTCTTTGCATCTCTAGAACGAACTTCCTATTTGATATTTCTTTCACTTTACTCTTTACTCTTGAGATTGTTGGGGTCTGCTGATCTCTTTTTTTCTTTTGGAACACTTGATGTGTATTTGTTACTTAGGTGTTTTGTCAAATAGAGAGGCAGACAGAGCTAGGGTACCAGGGTTCATCCGATCATGGACCGTTGGGCTGACCTACATCTGCATTCATGAAGATGGACACTAGACGCGAAATATTGACTGGGTCAAAATCTTGCAATTACAACTCCGTCTCTTAGAATCAAAGATTTTGGACACGTAATAGATTTTGATATACTATTTGTGGGATACAACTAGGGATGGCAGGTGGGTATAATTTTGCGGATTCCACACCGCACCCGTCCCAGTTAGGACGGGTATGAGTATAACTTTGGCGGGTAGTAGGCGGGTATGGGTATTGAAACTATACCCGTCACGAGTAGGCGGGTAGGTGGTGGATTTGCAGTCATACCCGTCCCGCATCCAATCGCCTACCCGCCCGCCCGCCCCAAGCCCAAAATATTAGCATCTCATAAGTCGTGCCTTCAGCCCATAAGTCACGACAAGTCTCTCATTCTCCAATTAGCGTCGCGGCGCTCCGACGGTGTGGCGCCGCGGTATTTTTCTGACTCGTTTCATCTTACACTTCTTCCTTCGTTTACTAACGTGGAATACTTTGTCATTTGGCCAATAATTGTCCATCATTCTATGTCTCAAACGTATTACATACGTACCAATATCTCTTTCACTAATGAAATTTGTGATACTTGGCACTATGTGTGCACGTATGTGGAAACAACGTTTCCGATGTACGGGGCCCAAATTGTTTGAGTCACAAATAATGGGATATACTTAATTCCACATTAGTAAATTTCCAACAATCCCCCCTTGGAAGAGATTTTGGCGCACTCACATGGTGCATTTCCAGCAATCTTTCTGCGGACCGATGATGCATCTGGATAGGTAGCTTTCGCTTTGAACCTTCCATAGTTGAATATAATCGGACTTACTTACTGTGCGGTGAACGTGATGTCTTGAACCGTCAGTGTTTAGTGTAAGCCAAATCAACGGTACCAACACAACAATTTTTCTTACTCTATTCTTCATAATGTTTTGTCTGTTGTGGCCGTGGACACTTCTTGGATTCTTAAGTGCGTTCATTTGAGGCAGTATGTCCTCGCACTTAAATAGGTGGTCTCCTACAAGGTGTCCAGTTATACCCTACTTTACAAGTGTTATGAACCGTTAAAAGTTTCCCCAAACCTAACCTCAATCGGTGAGGATCATTAAAGGTTTTGGAAACTTAACATTTACCCACACTGCAGATAGCACTTATAGTCTATCGCGGGAATGACTTTGGATTTGGTGTTTCTTTACAGAAATCACTATCCGAAGTACTCATGCTTCCACCGAAGCGCTCAACTGAACCTTTATAGCTTAGTTTTTCCATTGAACCTAATTCCTGGGATCTCCAGTCAGTAAGGTTGGGTTACCACCGTATTGGTCCTTATACCTTGGGTTTTAAGCCCATTCCCCTAGACAGGCAGAACATTTGATCTTTGAGTAAGCCCTTTGTCAGTGGGTCCGATGTGTTATCCTTTGATTTTATGTCATCAATGGATATTATACCCGTGGTCATCAGCTACCTAACGGTCTTATGCCTCCATCGAATATGACGAGACTTGCCATTGTACATAGAACTTCGTGCCTTCCTAGAGCTGACTGACTGTCGTAGTGGATCATTACAGAAGGTACGGGTTTGTTCCAACAAGGAACATCCTCTAAGAAGTTGTGAAGCCACTCAGCTTCTTCTCCTGCTTTGTCTAAAGCGATAAACTCCGATTTCATCATGGATCGGACGATGTAAGTTTGCTTAGAGGATTTCCAAGACACAACCCCACCACCAATTGTAAATACATACCCACTGGTGGACTTGATGTTCTCTATATCAGATATCCAGTTTGCATCACTGTACCCCTTTAGTACAGCTGAATATCTCAAATAATGCAACCCGTAAGTTAGCGTGTATTTCAGGTATCGTAGTACCCGATTCAACGCCTTCCAATGATCATTACTCGGATTGTGAGTAAACTTAGCCAACTTGTTGACTGTATAAGCAATATCAGGTCGGGTGCAGTTTGTTATGTACATCAAACTCCCAATCACCTGTGTATATTGCTCCTGGCATACGGGTGCACCATAATTTTTATCAAGCTGTTGATTTCTATCAATTGGTGACTTCATAGGTGAACTATCAAACATCTCAAACTTTCTCAAAACATCCTCGATGTAGTGAGGCTGAGATAAGACCAGTCCGTCAGACGTCTTAGAGATTTTTATCCCTAAGATGACATCTGTGATACCCATATCCTTCATGTCAAAGCATTGTTTCAACATGTTCTTAGTCTCTAGGATCAAGCTAGAACTGCTCCCTGTGATCAACATGTCATCTACATACAGGCATATCATGACGAACGAGCCAGAGTTACCTTTCATGTAGACACATTTGTCACACTCATTAATGACGAAACCTTTCGATAATAGAATACTATCAAATTTTTTGTGCCATTGCTTCGGGGCTTGTTTCAGCCCGTACAAAGATTTGACAAGCCGATAGACTTTCTTCTCCTGCCCTGAAACTGCATACCCCTCGGGTTGTTCCATATAAATTTCTTCTTCCAAATCACCATTTAGGAAGGCTGTCTTGACATCCATTTGATGTATCTCAAGGTCACGCAATATTGCGATCGCAATGAATACTTGTATGGACGTCATCCTAGACACCGGGGAGTATGTGTCAAAGTAGTCAAGGCCTTCCTTCTGCCGATAGCCCTTGACTACCAACCTGGCCTTGTACTTATCTATAGACCCATCTGTTTTATACTTCCGTTTGAGTATCCACATACAACCCAACGTTTTATTTCTCGGAGGAAGATCAACCAACTCCCAAGTATGGTTATGTAGGATGGAGTCTATTTCACTCTCAATAGCTTCTTTCCAGAGCTGTGCCTCTGGAGTTGACAATGCTTCAGCAATTGTCCTTGATTCGTTATCAACCATATAAGCTACAAAGTCATGACCGAAGGATTTTTCCTTCCTGGCCCTTTTACTTCGCCTTGGTTCCATCTCTGGAGTCTCCAAGTTCTGAGAATATGGAATACTAAATTCCAGATATTCAACCACTTCGAAGTCCACTAGATCTGAACCATCTAGATCCGGGCAGTCAACGACTCTCGGTTCTTGAGAGCTTTGTTCATAACTTCATTTGCGAGAGGTTATGTCTTTTTCTTTTCTAGGAAAGGTATCTTCAAAGAATTGAGCATTCCTTGATTCCATTATTGTACCCCCGTGGATATCTGGAATATTTGACTTATGCACTAAGAAGCGATAAGCACTACCGTTATTTGCATATCCGATGAAAATGCAATCTACAGTCTTAGGCCCAATCTTGACCTGCTTTGGCTTGGGTACTTTAACCTTTGCCAAATAACCCCACACCTTTAAATATTTATAGGTGGGTTTCTTTCCCTTCTATGATTCATATGGAGTTTTGTCCTTACCCTTATGTGGGACTCTGTTAAGAATCATTTTAGCGGTAAGGACTGCTTCTCCCCACATGTTTTGGGGAAGACCGGAATTGATGAGCAAGGCATTCATCATTTCCTTCAATGTGCGGTTCTTACATTCTGCCACACCGTTCGACTGAGGTGAGTATTGAGCCATCGTTTGATGAACAATGCCTGATTGGGCACAATATTCTTCAAATGGCGCTATGTAATCTCCCCCTCTATCACTACGAATGGATTTAATCTGCATGCTTAGTTGGTTCTCAACTTCTGCTTTGTAACGTCGGAACACTTCAAAGGCTTTATCTTTACTTTTCAACAAGTTAAGGTAACAATACCTTGTGCTATCATCAATGAATGTCATAAAGTACTTGTTCCCCCCTCTAATTTCTACAAACTTCAAATCACATATATCTGTGTGAATAAGTTCTAGAGGAGCGGTATTCCTTTTGATGGATCGAAAAGGAAGCTTTGTGAGTTTTGCCTCTACGCACACCTCACACTTATGTTGAGGGTCTACGTCGATAGACGGCAACAACTCCAACTTTATCAACGTTTGGATGGACTTATAGTTAACATGTCATAATCTATGATGCCATAAATTAGAGGACTCAAGCAAGTAATAAGAAACTTCAATATTATTGCTTGCACGTAGTACAGACATGGCGTTAACTTTGAATAAGCATTCATAGACGAAGCCCCTTCCCATAAACGTTCCATTCTTGGTGATTACAAATTTATTGGACTTAAACACTAGCCTAAAACTAGCATTAACCAATAAATGACCTGAAATTAAATTTCTCCTAATCTCAGGAACATGTATCACCTCCTTCAGAGTAAGCTCCTATCCAGAAGTCATCTTCAGGACTACCTTTCCTACCCTTAGCACGTCAGAGGAAGCGTTGTTACCCATGAACATCTTCTTGTTTATAACTGGTGTGTATAAGTGGAGAAGGTATCTCTATTGGAACAGATGTGTCTTGTAGCACCTATGTCCATCCACCACTGCATGGGATTCTCAACAAGGTTTGCTTCAAGCACCACCGCTGAGAACTCATCAATCATGTCGTCTAGAAGTCCGTCTTTGACGACGTTAGCCTAAGCCTTGCCTTTGGCCTTGGCCTTCTCTTGTTGCTCGGTCTTGAGCTTGCGGCAACCTTTGATCATGTGACCAGGTTTCCCACAGTGGTGATATTTTTCTTTGAATTTCTCCGCCGATTGGGTATTGCCGTCTTTCTGGAACTTGCGCTTCTTGCTTGGGTTCCCTTTGGCCTCAGCCAGATTTGCCTTTGCCTCAGCGGGTTATTTTCCCCTAGGCAAGACCTTCTTATTATCTTCCTGAATTTGAAGTTTGATAATAAGTTCTTCAAATGTCATCTCTTTTGTCTTGAGTTTTAAGTAACTCATAAACTCATTCCACGAGGGAGGTAACTTTTCAATCAATGATGCAACCAAAAATTGCTCATTTGGTTTCATACATTCCAAATCCAAGTGATGTAGAATCATTTGGAATTCCTGGACTTGGGACATCACTGTTTTACTATCCACCATTTGAAATTTCAGGAATTTCCCAACGATGAATTTCTTAGTACCTGCATCCTGTGCGTTGTACTTCTTTTGCAGCTTCTCCCGTCACTCTTTGGTGGTGCCAACGGTGCAATACACCGTGTAGAGAGGGTCTGACAAGCAGTTCAAAATATAGTTCTTACATATGAAATCACTATGACTCAATGCATCAAGAACCATCTTCATGCCATTAATGACATGGATACCTTGGCCCCCTTCAGCTGTTTCGGTAGGCGAAGGGTCCATTTTATCTCCAGTTTGTGGAGGATCTTTTGTTAGGAAATGAGTCATTCCCATAACAGTCAGATAAAAGAGCATCTTCTGCTGCCATCTCTTGAAGTTGGAGCCTATGAACTTTTCAGGGCGTTCATAGTGGAATCCAACGGGTAGAGGAACGGGAGTGTTCCCTTGAGTAGCAGAAAAGGCATTGGGTGAGCCTTGAGCAACCGGAAAGGCATTTGGTGTGCCTTGAGCAGTGGGGAAGGCAGAGGGGTTGCCTTGGGTAGCAGCAGCAGCAGAATCAGAAGCGAGTTGTTCTCTTCTAGTCATCTTTCTAAGTACTTACAATGAATCTTGTCTTAAAATTATGGGATACAACAATTGCAGGAAACGGGAAGTAAGTAACTATTACAATTGTAAAAAAGTATAAACTAAATATTACAACAAACTGGAAATCAGGAACGTAACAAACTGTTTGTGTGATTTGTTGAGTCGAGTGATGGCACTCTGTCTTTAAGACAAGATTGCCCCATATATCTCATTTTACGTTGTCGGGCAATAGTCTCCCAAGATACAATAACAACTTAACAATTGAGCAAAGGAAACTCAAGTGTTACTCTTGAAGAACTTTGAGTATAATAACTTTGCTAGAGAGGAAGAAAATGAATTCAGAAAATTATGGAGTATTTTTTAAGTGTTGTGTAGTGTTCTTCAATTGAGCCAAATGCCTCAATTTATAGTGTAAGGAGAAGACCCCTCAACTAGCCAACTAATGGCCTTCAATAGCCATGTAATGACACTTAATTGAGGGGTTACATTCAGCCAAATAATGGTTGAATTCATGTGCCAAGTAATGAAGAATCAATGCTCCAAAATCAGCTCAAAAGTCAGAACTTTTCAACTTTCCGTCGCAGCATTCTGCCTCCGAAGCGCCGCGGCTCTGTGAATTAGTGTCGCGGCGCCTCGGCTCCAGTAACTGAAGACCCAATTAGCGCCGCGGCGCTCCGGCGCCTCGGCTCTAACGGTGTGGTGCCGCGGCCCTTCACGGCTCCGCAACGTTTTTTCGACTCGTTTCATCTTACACTTCTTCCTTCGTTTACCAACGTGGAATACTTTGTCATTGGGCCAATAATCGTCCATCATTCTATGTCTCAAACGTATTACATACGTACCAATATCTCTTTCACTAATGAAATTTGCGATACTTGACACTACGTGTGCACGCGTGTGAAAACAACGTTTCCAACGTGCTGGGCCCCAATTGTTTGAGTCATAAATAATGAGATATACTTAATTCCACATTAGTAAATTTTCAACACTATTTTTGTATCAAAGCCTTCCTAGAAACTCTCGTTTTGAGATTGTGGCTGGTGATCCATCGCTATATCGATGCATTAGCTCCAAAAAAACTTGTAATTGCTTTATTTGTTTCAATTTGTTCCAAAATTCACTCGAAATTAATATTCGAGTCTCAATCCAAACCACCTAATAAATTTCTAGTGGTAAAATAACAACATATATGAAGCTCAAAATATAAATTGGGACGTAAATACTCAAAATGACGGATCAGATTACTACAGTTTAAAAATATGTTTACTAGCTGGTAAACTAATTACGAAACATGGGCTCATATTATTAAAGTGCAGATGGTTCACAAAACATCCTGCATTAGCATATTTTGAGAAAAGGCCGCATTTTAAGGGGTGTAATGTAGATAGTCTACTCTAATTGAAGCATTACTAGATACTTTCATGGTTCGAATCTGTAACCTATAAGTTACACAGAGATAACTTTAGTAAAAATGTATGTTTTAACGGGTACTATAGTAGTTTTTGAGTGGACAACTTCACATGTTTTTTGTCTTTCGTGCACTAGTTTTCCCCCTAATTTTCTGATAAAAAGTACATCCGTAAAGTATTTTAGAAATACCCAGGAACAAGATTAAGCTTAAGTAGTTTATTGGTGATATCAATATAATTATAAAATATTATTTTGAAACCTCTGGAAATAATTGCTATAGAGGGTTAATTTTCAGTTTAGTTTAAAATTAAGGGGAAAGGGATTATTTCTCATAATTAAAGAGATTATGGGTTAACCTAAACTAAAAAAAAGGTGTACTAGCTAGTACCATTTGATTTGCCATTCTATCTACATTAACTAGTTAGCTAGTTAAACACAAGAGAACTTTTACTAAGTAATTCCACTGCCTCAATTTTTATGATATATTTTTATTTGACATGCATTTTAAGAAATAAAATATTTTGAATCTTATAATTTAAAATAAACAAAAGATAAATATATTTTTAAATCATTTCATTTTATATAAAAATAAAATTTAAAATTAAATTATTATCAAATAAAAATATAAAATTTTATTGAGATGAATTAAAAAAGAAAATGAGTCATTCTCTGCAAAAGGGAAAAAGTAGTATTTTTTTTCCTTTTTCTAATACACGAGAAAAGACTTTGAAGAAAAGAAGCAAGAGGGCTATGTTTATGTCATATGATGATGCAAGAAATCAAACGTCACATGTGTCTGCTGTCACAATTTCGACTTAGACACCTAAACATGTTGTGGCATAAATCTAATCATAGCTGACTAATAATTTGACTTCGAGATGTAGGGCTGTACGAACTTTTCACATCTCTACTAACTTGCACTATATTTTAATCCTGTATTCCATATTGGTTTAAGTCGTCAGATAGATTCTCTAACTTATTATGAGACTCCCTTTTTTTTTAAAAGAAATTATAAGTAAATAATTACAATTAAAAAAATACTTGAAACCTAAACCCTCAACATGTTGCCATCGCCGTCGCCACTGTTCCCCACTTCATCTTCTTTCCCATTTTTTCTACCTTTTTTCTTGTTTTTGATCTGTTTTGTTCTTATGTTTAGGTTTCATTTAGGTTTAGATTTGATCTGGCACTTGAGACTGAGGAGGGAGAGAGGTGATACGTCCAAATTACACATCCGAAAAGGATGTAAAGCGGTCGTTGATAAATATAGAAAAGGTTGGGGTCGAATCACATAGGGAATACGATGAGAAAAATCCAATTTAAACGTAAGACTCAACAAATAGTCCAGATTACAAAAGTGTTTGGGAAAATATTATTTGTTTGATTATGATCTACTATTTAATTCAAAAAAGGAATAATGCAAATTTGTAATTCAAGTTGTGGAAGGACTAGGGTTGTGTTCCCTCTAGGTGAATCAATGCAATTGGGGCTAAGCTTGATGTCAATTGAATACCTATTATACTAGACTATGGACCAATTAATAGCTTATCACTAGTTTTCCAACCTGGGTGATAAATGTAATCACTATGCTTTTTCAAGTCCTAGGATGTGCAATTCAATACATCCATTTAAATCTCAAATTAATCATTCTATCCCTAACTTTGATTATTAGATAGGAGTTAAATTCTCAAATCTTTGTCATTAATGTTTCCTATCCACTATTATTTTTCAAGAAATAAAGGGCTATAGGCACTTATAAAAGTTGGCCACGATTGATATCATCACATAATGAATCATTAATGGAATATAACATTGGTAAACAATTTAATCAAGCATTTAAAATATTCAATACATTAATATCACCCTTTGAGGTCCACAGCCCTAGCTATATGATTAGATAATCATGATAAATGAACCAAAAACATTAAATATATATGAAATCATTGTCACTTACAAAGCAATTGAGAATTAAATAGAAATTGGAATCCAACGTTGATGTTAATCTCCTCAAAAGACTCAAAACAATAGTAAAGGAAATGTTTGGCGTATGGGGAATAATATTTGGAAAATAATAATCAGACCTAAAACCCTATGGATCTATTTATAGTCCCCAAAATTCGTGCACACAAATTGGACAAAATTACACTGCGTCACATGCTGCAAACCGCAAATCATGTTGTAGACTGCAATTCGCAGGCCTTTCTTTTGTACCACATGTTGTGTCCACTTTTCAGTCTGCGATTTGCAGACATGACCTGCAGTTCACAGGTCACGCCGCAGATCATGCTTTTGTCTTGTTCAACTTTCCCAATTCTTTGCGGCGGTTTGTGGTTCTTCTGCGGTCCGCAGTAAATGTGTGCGGCCGCATGTCATGTATTCTGGCCTTTTTGCTCATTTTCACTTGCATTTCATCTCCGCATTCTTTGTCCTGCAAAACAACACATATACGTAAGAAATGACGTAAAATATACTCTAAGATAAATAAAAGCTTAAGTAAATAACATCAAATGTACCATAATATGGAAGAAGACAAACAAAAAAAGAGTTGATGTCATTTAATTTAAAAAAAAATATTTGAGCTAAATATGATAGCGTATAGGTATTGAATATTCTTTATTCCTAACAAAAAAGGTAAGTTTGGAATAATCTCCCTTTAGGAGTCTTTTCATTAATTCACAATATATATATAGTTGTACAGATGTTGATTCATAATACAGTAAGAATCCTAAGTTACCATAGATATACAACAATCATAATTACAAAATATACTGTGAATATTTGGCTAATACTCCCCCTCAATCGGAGCGGGAGGAGGTTGGACGCTAAGACTGGATTTGAAGTCGATGAATAACTGTCTTGGTAGCCCCTTCGTGAAAATATCTACATACTGATAGAAGGAAGGCACATGCAAGACTTTGACCTGACCGAGAGCTACCTTCTCACGTACAAATTAGATATCCATCTCAATATATTTGGTTCATTGATGTTGAACCAGATTGTGAGACAGATATATGGCAGATATGTTATCACAGTAGACTATAGACGCCTTACGCAGTGGACACCGGAGCTCCAAAAGAAGATTTCAGAGCCAACAGATCTCAACAACTACATTAGCAACTCTGTGATACTCTGCTTAAGCACTCGAACTGGATAATATGGCTTGCCTCTTGGCAGACCAGGAGATATGATTATCCCCTAAAAATACACAATAGCCTGAAGTGGAGCGTCGCGTGTCCGGGCACCCTGCCCAAGCGACATCCGTATAAGATAGCAACATGTTCGGAGCGGAGGGATAAAGATGCAACCACAGTCAAGTGTGCCCTTAACGTATCTGATAATACGCTTAAGAGCATCAAAGTGGGACTCCATCGGAGCGTGCATAAACAGACACACCTGCTGAACGGCATATGTAATATTAGGCCGCGTGAATGTAAGATACTGAAGGGTACCTGCAAGACTCCTATACAGAGTGGGATCAGAGACTGGATCACCATCATCAACACTGAGCTTGGATTTTGAATCTACCGGAGTGGGTATAACCTTGCAATTTGTTATCTTAGCCTTGTACACTATTTTTTCTGCATACGTACGCTGACTTAGGAACATAGTATTTGCAGATCGGGTCACTGATATACCCAAGAAATAACTCAGCTTGCCCAAATCAGTCATAGCAAATTTAGTTTTGAGTAGATCAATGATTTTATTTTTCAATCCGTCAGATGAGGCAGTGAGAACAATGTCATCCACGTATAGTAGTAAGTAAGCAGTACTGCTACCGCGATGAAAAATGAAAAGAGAGTTATCACATCTGCTACATATAAACCTAATCTGCATTATATACCTGGAAAAGCGATCATACCATGCTCGGGGGCCTGTTTCAAGCCATACAGTGACTTTCAGATATGACAAATATACTGAGGGGTTGCAGGATGAACAAAACCAGGTGGCTGATGCATGTAAATAGTTTCTTTTAAATCCTCATGAAGGAATGCATTTTTAACATCAAGCTGATGAATCGGCCAATGCTTACCCATAACAATACTGAGAACTGTCCGAATGGTATCCGGTTTAACAACTGGACTGAATGTCTCACCACAATCAATTCCCTCCTGCAAATTAGTACCATTGGCTACAAGTCTAGCCTTATACCGTTCCAAGTCACCACTATCCCTGAATTTGTGACGAAATAGCCACATGCATTGGATTACATTCACCCCATCCGGTCTAGGCACCAAATCCTAAGTGTATTGCTTTGTTAAAGAATTGAATTCCTTGCACATGGCCGCATTTCAATTGGAGTCCAGTTTGGCTAGTTTTGAGTTTTGGGGAATGGGGTGATATGGTTTGGGTTAAGAGATTAAAATGAACCTTGGGTTTGAAAATCCTGTGTTGAACACGAGTTTCCATACAGTGGGTAGGCAGTGGTGTATGATGTGTATTTTATGGGTTTTGAGTTTGTTGGTTCATGGGTTCGGGAAGAGATGGTGACAGGTGTGGGTCGCTGGTAACATGTGGTATTAGAGGCTGGGTAAGTACTGGTGTGGTGTTAGGTTCGGTTCTTGGTGGTGTGACGATGTAGTTCAAGCAGTGGGTTATGTAGCTGGGTACCGATCTGGGAGTAGATCGGTGGTGTTGCATTGGTTGGGTTTCTAGACGTTGGCTCAGGTGATTGGTGGCGATAGATGGGTCGACCATGAGGAATAGTGACCGGGAACTGGGTGGTGCAGGGGTGTTGACTAGACCAAAAACTGATGGTGACGGGCTAACTGGAGTAGACTCCAAAGGGGCATGAACAGTAGGTTAGTGGTGGAACAATGATCATATGGTAGAGGACATATCTGTCTCATCGAGGAACGAGTAATTAGTGGTTTGGAATTTTCGGAGATTTGAAAATGGAAAACTCATCTCGTCAAATGTGACGTGGCGTGAGACAATGATTTACTATTGGACATGTCATAGCACAAGTAACCCCTATGATTAGGTGAAAAACCAACGAAGACACAGAGCGTGGTTCGCGGGGCTAATTTTATAAGGGGCAGTGGAGGTAAGATTGGGGTAGCACAGGCAACCGAAAGTTCTGAGTTGGTCATAGGATGGGATCCTACGGTATAAAATTTCGGTGGGGGTCCTATTTTGGAGAGTGCTAGTGGGTAAAATATTCAGGAGATATTCTACCATTTTAACAGCATAGACTTAGAAAGAGGGTGGAAGACATGCATGAAACAGGATAGTACGAACCATGTTATTGATGATACATATAATTCGTTCAGCTTTTCCATTTTGAGAGGAAGTGTGGGGGCATGAAAAATGGGAAACCATGTCTTGATTTGAGCAAAACTTGTGAAAGGCCGAATTATTAAATTCACGTCCGTTATCACATTGAAAGGATTTTATGGATTTTTCAAATTGAGTTTTAATGAATTTTTGAAACTCAAGAAACTTGGCAAAAACTTCGGATTTGAACTTTAGTGGGTAAATCCGGATAAAATGAGAAAAATCATCTAATAAAACTAGATAAAATTAGTGACCCAGTGAGTTAATAACATGAGATGTCCACAAGTCGGCGTGGACAATATTAAAAGGAGAAAATGTAACACTTAATGAAGACATAAATGGAAGACGAGCATGCTTGCCTAGCGGGCAAGAAAAACCATTTTGGGCAAGTTTCCCATTATTACATTGAATACGCTTATTGTTCCTAAGAAAATTAAAAACAGGTGCTCCTGGGTGTCCAAGCCTATTGTGCCAAGTTGACGTAGAGATCGCAGCAAGAGAGGTAAATGATTGAGGTATGACAGCGGAAGATTGAGTGAAGGGGTAGAGGTCTCCCGCACTATTGCAGCGCGTAAGAATTTTCCCCGTATTGAGATCCTTCACAGAAAAACCAAAAGGGTCAAACTCAACAGACACGAAATTATTCCGAGTGAATTTTCTAACGGAGATCAAATTTTCAATGATGTTGGGGGTGTAAAGGACATGGTTGAGGGACAAAGGCAGGTGGGGATATTTGGTATGCGTATTATCGTAACCTTCAATTGGAATGCGGTGACCATTGCTAACAGTAATAAATTAAGAATGATTTAACCGAAGCAGTTGAGATAAATTACCTGACGAGCGGAGTGAGATGAGATGTGGCTCAGGTGTCCATGTACCAATTTTCGTCAGATTGTTGAAGGTTTAATGCGTTGAAGGCCTGGCCCAAATCAGTGGGGGCCAGGCTGTGGGCTTGTGGATTCTGCTGGGCCGAGACCAGGTTGGCTTGATGAGTAGGTTGGTGGGCCTGCCTGTTTGCTAGGGCGGAGCTCATAATCCTGGGCATCTAGGCCTGCTGGAACTGGGACCCTGCTATTGGGTAGGGGCATGCAGGCGAGGCCCAGTTTCCTGCATTGGGCCAGCCTGACTGTCCAAGCCACTGGAAATATAGAGCAGGCGTTGGGCCTGTCTGCTGGGCCTTTGTCCTCTGCCACGGCCCTTCCCCTTGTTTCCATTGCCGCGGCTTCTACCACCTCGTCCTCCTCCACGAGTATCACGCTGTTGCTGGTGGTCCGACGGTGGTGGTTGGGGGGTTGTGGCCGCTGGTGGTACCATGCTTTCAACGGCTAAAGCTTTTTTATTGTGCTCATCTTGTTTAGCACGCTGGGTCTCTTCCAACAACAGTTGTGAACGTGCCTTGTTGAAACTCGGTAGTGGGTCGACCTGTTGAATCATTGTTGCGATAGTATCGTATTCCCCTTTCGGTAAGCCTATAACTCTCATAACTGTAAAGTTGACACTGTGTTTTTTGTAAGCCAAACCTTTGTAAAGGAATTTGTTTAACAAATTTTAACATAGGTCCGGAGGAGGTACCCTCGTTCATGTTTTTACATACTAGATTTTAATATACAAGGTAAGGGTCAATGTCAAACCCCCAGCACCTGTAGGTGTACTTAACCTGAGGTGAACCTGGATTAAAAAAAATATTGTAGTAGAAAAAAAACATTTCACAAAGATTTTATGTATTTTATTTACAGATTTACCATGTTATTTTTAATTAATCTTTTATAAAAAGAATCATGTAACATTTCTAATGGATTATAAAGTCAAATTTCCTAGAAAAACGTCACTATACCCTATGTCATCCTGGTCGGAAAACTTATATTACGTGACTTAAATATACAAAACTTAATTTCAAATAAACTCTAGAAATATCAGACTTTATTAGGTAGCCACGAAAGACGACTAATAATTGGAAAACAGAAAAACCAGGTAGAAAACAAAGGACATGAGCTCAAAGGTTATACGTGTATGATGACGTTTTTAATACCATGTCACACTCTGTGTGAAAATAAAAATTAAAAAGTGACTAAAGTTGATTAAGAAGAAATTGAGCAACTACTATGACTTTGTCTTCCTGTAATTAAATCTGAGTGGGTATGACATGACTCGATTAAATTCTTTTAGAGAATCATTGATTAATCAGAAGGGACTAAATGTAGACTATTTTGGATGTTTTTTATGTCTTTCTTACACTAATCTTGCTCTAATTATTTGAAATAATATACATCATAAAATATTTTTAAAATATCCAATAAGATTATCAAAGCTTAAGTAGTTTGTGCTCCTAGTCCTAGGTAATATGAACAAAATGTAAAAGTTTTAATATTTTAAAATCTGGAAAATATTAACTTTAAAGGGTTTGATGTTTCGAAAGATGAAATAGTAGTGTTTCTCAAGTTGAAATTTTTTTGTGGTTAACCTCAACTTAAAAAAAGAAGTAGTTCACTAGCTAGTTCCATTTGATTTGTCGTTCTATTTATTACTCCATTGTCAATTGAAAATTCAAAAGTAGTTTTAGTACTGTTTTTCTAATACACGAAAAAAGACTACAAGCAAAGCGCACCAAAAGTTTCAAGCAAAAGTCACAAAAAGGATGCAAGAATTAAATCATTGTAACGTTTAGGTCATTTGAATGAGGCAAGCAATAAGACGTCACGAAATTGCCTTCAAGACAAGAGAAATGTCGGGGCCGCTTCAAACTAACTCATCACTCTTATAGTTTAGCTTCCTGATCATTTCCTTGTATGCAGATTATTGTTGATGTGACTTGAAAAATATATATACGATAAAATGATTATATTGCGAAGGTTTTTAATGTTTCTCTAATTATAGGGTATTAAAGATAAAACACTCTTCTATCAGAAGTTTTCTGCATTCATAAAATTCGTGAAACATCTAGTTAAGTATGGACGAATTTCATCCACCCCACAATATCCATCGATGTTAATTGCCTTGAAAGTTGGTTAAACTAAAAATGAGTTAATTATCACATATCTTATATTTTAAATTGTTGGAAGAGGAATCCAAAAGCTAGAATCGGGAAATAAAATTGTTTATTAGAATTTGATATATTTAGTTTATTTATTGTTTACCCGCAAAACGGAATAATTGAATTTGTACATGTATGGACACGTGAATTGAGATTGTAGGATAAAATAATTTTCCTTAGGGATTCCTTTTATTATTCGCAATATATATAGTTGTACAAAGGTTGATTCCTAATACAGTACGAATCCTAACTTACCTTAAATGGTTGATTCCTAATACAATAAGAATCATAAGTTACATTAAATATACGTCTATCATAATTACAAAATATACGGTGAATATTCGCTAATACTCCCCCTCAGATGGAGCGGGAGGAGGCCGAACGCTAAGGCTGGATCGGAAGTCGGTGAAGAGCTGTCTCGGTAGTCCCTTTGTGAAAATATCTGCATACTGATAGGAGGAAGGCACGTTTAATATTTTGACCTGATCAAGGACGACATTCTCTCGTACAAAGTGGATATCCATCTCAATATGTTTAGTCCGCTGATGTTGGACCGGATTGTGAGACATGTAGATGTCAGATATGTTGTCACAATAGACTATAAACGCCTTTCGCAGCGGACAATGGAGCTCCAAAAGAAGATTTCAAAGCCAACAGATCTCAGCAACGACATTAGCAACTCCGCGATACTCTGCTTCAGCACTTGAACGGGATAGCGTGGCTTGCCGTTTGGCGGACCACGAGATAAGATTGTCCCCAAGAAATACACAGTAGCCTGAGGTGGATCGATGTGTGTCGGGGCATCCTGCCCAATCTGCATCCGTGTAGGAGAGCAACTTGGTTGGGGCAGAGGGGTAGAGATGTAATCCAAAGTCCAGTGTGTCGTTAACGTATCTGATAATACGTTTGAGGGCCACAAAATGGGACTCTCGGGGGTAGTGCATAAATAGACACATCTGCTGAACGACATATGTAATATCAGGCCTAGTGAATGTAAGATACTGAAGGGCACCTGCAAGGCTCCGATATAGAGTGGGATAAGAAATTGGCGCACCATCATTGGCACTGAGCTTAGATTTTGAGTCAACCGGAGTTGGCATAATTTTACAATTTGTCATCTTAGCCCTATAAACTATTTCTTCTGCATATTTACGTTGACACAAAAACATAGTGGCTGCAGATCTGGTCACTGATATACCCAAAAAATAACTCAGCTTGCCCAAGTTAGTCATAGCAAATTCAGTTTTGAGTAGTGCAATGATTTCATTCTTCAAACCATCATATGAGGCAGTAAGAACAATGTAATCGACATATAATAGCAAATAAGCAGTGCTACTACCTCGATGAAAAGTGAAAAGAGAGTTATCACACCTGCTACATATAAAACCGATCTGCAGAAGATACCTGGCAAAGCGATCATACCAAGCGCGGGGTGCCTGTTTCAAGCCATACAATGACTTCCTGAGACGACATACAAACTGCGGAACTGCCGGATGAACAAAGCCAGGGGGCTGATGCATGTACACAGTTTTTTTCAAATCCCCATGAAGAAATGCATTCTTGACATCAAGCTGATGAATCGGCCAATGCATGCCCATAGCAATACTGAGAACAGTCCGAATAGTGGCCGGTTTAACAATCGGACTGAATGTCTCACCACAATCAATACCCTCCTGCTGATTGGTGCCATTTGCAACTAGTCTTGCCTTATACCGCTCCAAGTCACCACTATCTCTGAACTTGTGACGAAATAGCCACATACACCGGATAACATTTACACCATCTGGTCTAGGTACCAAATCCCAAGTGTTCTGCTTGGTTAAAGCGTTGAACTCCTAGCACATGGTCGCATTCCAATTAAGGTCCAGTTTTGCTAGTTTTGGATTTTTTGGAATGGGTGATAAGGTTTGTGTGGAGAGGTTGAAGTAAACCTTAGGTTTGAAGATCCCGTGTTGTACACGAGTCTCCATGCGATGGGTAGGCAACAATGGGAGGTCTGGACTGGGAGGTTGCGGTACATTATTTACGGGTGGGGCGTGATCTTTGCCGGACTTGGAAGCTGCAGGCTCACAGTTTCTGGACTGGTAGGCAGCAGAGATGCCGGATTGGAAGGCTGCAGGCTTATGGGTGATGGACTGTGGGGCAACAGTGATGTTGGGAGGGGGGGCAGGAGACACGACTAGAGGCAGCAAGAGTGTTGGTGAGGTGTTCGATCGGGAGCAGAGATTTATTTGGTTAGTGCCGGACAGTGGCGGGGACATGACAGTCTATTCCGTCGGAACAGTAGGCTACTGTTGGTACATGGATTGGATAGCTGGGGACAGACTCGATTCATCGAGGAAGGTGTAATCGGTGGTCTAAAATTTTTAGAGGTTTGAAAATGGAAAGGTCGTCTCGTCAAATGTGACGTGACGGGAGACGATGATTTTGCGAGTGACAATGTCATAACACAGGTAGCCTCGGTGAGTAGGAGAGACCAACGAAGACATAAGGCATGGTGCGAGGGGCAAGTTTGTGAGATGTAGTAGAGGATATGTTGGGGTAGCATAGGCAGTCGAAAATACAGAGATGGTCATAGAATGGGAACCTACGGTATAAGATCTCGGAGGGGTCGTGTTTTGGAGAGTGCCTAGTTGGTAAAATATTAAGGAGGGATTCTACCATTTTAACAGCATAGACCCAAAAATATGGTGGAAGACAGGCATGAAACAGTAGGGTGTGAACCATGTTATTGATGGTACGTATAATTCGTTCGGCCTTTTCGTTTTGGGAGGAAGTACAGGGACAGGAAAAATAGAAAACCATGCCTTGCTTAGAGCAGAAATTGTGAAATGTCGAGTTATTAAATTCACGTCCATTATCACATTGGAAGAATTTGATAGATTTTTCAAACTATGTTTTAATGAATTTTTGAAATTCAAGGAATTTGACAAATACTTCAGATTTGAATTTCAGTGGGTAAATCCAGACAAAATGTGAAAAATCATCTAAAAATACTAGACAAAACTTGTGACCCAAAGAGCTAGCAAACGGAGATGTCCACAAATCAGCATGAATAATATCAAAAGAAGAAAAGGTAACACTATTGGATGACATAAATGGAAGACGAGTATATTTGCCTAGCGGGCAAGAAAAACAGTGTTGGGCAAGTTTCCCATTATTACATTGAATACGCTTAGTAGTCCTAAATAAAGTAAAAGCAGAGTCTCCGGGGTGTCCGAGTCTGTTGTACCAAGTTGAGGGAGAGATATCCGCAAGGGATAGAGGTGCTTGCGGTCTGACAGCGAAGATTGAGTGAAGGGGTAGAGGTCTCCCACACTATTGCAGCGTGTAAGAATTTTCCCCGTATTGAGTTCCTTCACAGAAAAACCAAAAGGGTCAAATTCGACAGACACATAATTATTGCGAGTGAATTTTCTAACAGAGATTAAGTTTTTAATGATGTTTGGGGTGTATAGGACGTGGTTTAGGGAGAAAGGTGGGTGGGGATGTTTGGTGTGTGTATTTCCGTAACCTTCAATTGGAATGCGATGACCATTGCCGACAATAATAAATTGAGGACACTTTAACCGAAGTAGTTGAGATAAGTTACCTGACGACCGGTTGAGGTGAGATGTGGCGCCGGTGTTCATGTACCAATTTTCGTCGGGCTGTTGAAGGTTCACGGTGTTGTAGGCCTAGCCCAAATCAGTGGGGGCCAGGCTGCCTGGTTGCGGTTCTGCTGGACAGAGATCAGGTGGGCCTGCTGCTGCTGGTGGTGGGCCTGCCTGTTGGCTGGAGAAGAGCCCAACAGGACAGACGACCAAGCAGGCTGCTGGAATTGGGCCCCTGCACTGGAACGGGGCCCCTGTAGTTGGGTATGGGCATGCAGGTGAGGCCCAGTTCTGCTAATTGGGCCATATTGGTTGTTGTCCAGGTCACGGTAAATAGGCAGTGGTTGGGCCTGGCTGTTGGTTGAGGTTGCCTTTGCCGCGACCCTTCCCTTTATTGTTGTTACCGCGACTTATGCCGCCACGCCCTCCGCCGCGGGACTGCTGCTGGTGGAGGTCTTGCGGTGGTGGCTGGGTGGTGTTGGCCGCCGGTGGAGTCATGCTGTCAATGGCTAATGCCTTGTGATTGTGCTCGTCTTGTTTAGCACGGCATGTTTCTTCCAACAAAAGTTGGGAACGTGCTTTGTTGAAACTTGGGAGAGGGTCGGCTTGTTGAATCATCGTTGCAAGTGTGTCATAATCACCTTTCGGTAAACCAGCAACTAATTGAAGCACTATCTTGGTTTCTAAAACAGAAGTCCCTACGTTGGACAGTTGGTCGGTTATGAGTTTCAGTTGCTTACAATATTCGGGCATATTGTTAAAATTCTCGAGACGTGTATTGTTGAACTGCTCTTCCAAATACGTGGCCCGAGTATTTTTATTGTCCTGAAAAATTTCTTCTAGCCGGACCCAAAATTCACGTGCCGTAGCACCTGTTTTCATGATAGTGCACAACAAGTCTTTAGAGATGGTGCCGTAGATCCATTGTTTGACGATGGTGTCAAGGCGACGCCAGATTGAGTCTGCAACATCGGTGGGACGAGGAACGGAATCATCAATATGGTCGAGCACATTGTATGCACATGCATTAATGTATAATAGTTTCATCCACATGGAATATTGACAGTCTTCTTGCTCAAGAATTATAGGGATAAAATTCTTGATGTTGTTAACGGCGAATGCCGGATGAAAAGAAGACAATGAACGTTGAGAGGGGTTGTCAAGTGTGCCAGTGGATGAACCAGAATTAGTGGGAGAAGACATGGTTGCAACCGTATAGCCGCCGGCCGAGAGGAAGGGAGGTTGGGTGGGGGGTTTCGGCCGAAAAAGAAAGAGAAGAGTAGAGATTATGTTTAGGCTCTTGATACCATATAAGATAGAATAATTTTTCTTAGGAATTTCTTTCATTATTCGAAATATACATAGTTGTACAAATGTTGATTCCTAATACAGTACGAATCTTAACTTACCTTAAATGGTTGATTCCTATTATAATAAGAATCCTAAATTACCTTAAATATACATCTATCATAATTACAAAATATACAGTGAATATTCGCTAATAGAGATGACCAAATTGAATAAATAAAATATAAATAGTAGCAATACGATTTAGGATAAGAAGAATCAATTAGTCAAATGAACAATGACATACTGGATTTCGGGCTCGTGATTTGACTAAACCGGCAGAGAAGCTCCTGAATTGCTCTAAGAAGTTGAGTACTCTACCAAGAACTTATCAAATCGTTAAGTGGAAGTACAATACTTTGTGTAGCAATCAGTATTCCAGTGCCTAAAGCAAGAACGTAAAATCCTATTTATAGCTATGTTTCTGAGAACACAATCCATGAACCACGCCCTCATTATTGCCATTAATCGCCTATCATAATGGCTGAGTAACATCATTTGAGACTTGTTGGCATGATTTTGGTTGGGACCCAGGGAGTTTGGGTGAGTTTCGACACCAACACACTTAATTTTGTAGTTGCAGATTTTCTGGTACAGATTCCTTCTATGTGATCACGCATCTAGTTGCGCAATCACAATGAGTTATATGATTCACCATCGCGATTGCTCCTGAGGAAACATGTCAGTTGACCAAAAGTGAAATCATCCAGGCCATCGCGAAGGTTTGATCGTGAGAGTGATGAGTTATTTTTCTTAAGTGCTGCAATTATGCAATAAGGACTGCAATCACGATAAAGGCACTGTAGCTATATAAATAGTTGAACAACAAAAGCAACAACTATCTCTTGAGTTTTTTTTAGTAAAACTCTTTTCGATTGGGGATCAAAAAGGTTGGAGATTCTACCTATAATTCAAGGTAATGATTCCTACGCTAGTCAAGAGATTATACTTAAATTTGGTGTGATTTGAACTATGAAATCTTGAGTTTTCATAGTCTATGAAGGGTGTCAAACGCTAGGGGAAAGTAAAAACAAAATGAAATAAATCGAATGTCGGCAATTATGTCGTCCGACACCAGTAACAACACTTAGCAAAACAGTAACTTTAAAGAGTAAATGCAGCGCAATTTAAAGAACACAAAGGTTTAAAATTTTCATAAGTTATATATATTATATAACTTATGATGGTCAATGACCAAATGTATTGTATATATATTATATACAAAATTATAAATTCCTTTCTTTACAGATTTAAAGATAAATGGAAAGGAATTAAAAGTTGAAGTCGCAGATAACTTTTGCCTGAAAACCTTAACTAAGTAGACATAGACAACCTCTCATTACAATCGCTCCATACAAAACCAATCTAGAATCTAAACAACAACTGTAATGTTGGACAAAATGTTGTCGACACACTCAGGCAACACTTGTGAACCAGATTTCTGAGATGAAATTCCGAGAGCTGTCTTGATATTTTTGCAATCTGATTCTGGATATCGATTCACTGTAGTAGCCTCTCTATTTATAGTATAGAGTCTTCCTTGAAGAGCCCATCTATCTGTTGAGAAAGTTGAGGAAAAGGTGGGCAGCTGGTGTGTTTGTTGGAGAAAATCATGGAGTAAAATCCTCTAACATCTTTGTCTTGTTCCTCACGCAAAGCAACAGCCTTGACTCGTTCTTCCCACGTTTTTCACCGGCTCCTTTTTACCTTGCCAAGTCATTTTTACTTCATAGTAACATTTACAAAAATATTACTTCATTCTATGAAGTAAGGCAAAACTGTTTTTCGAAGATGTTGGTTCGAATGTTATGACATTTGTCCCAACATTTTTATGCATTCAAATCAGTACTTCAGAAGATATGTTAGGTCAAATCTCACAACACCAAACCCAACATTAACAATCTCCCCTTTTTGCCTTTCTTCACAAAACACATTACAAAATGTACAAACGACTTAGTGCATAGATATTTTCTAACACCTGTGATTACTGACAAGCTAAACTTGTGTATACCATTGTATACCAATTCATAGGATTAGAAAATTATATGTGCACACATATCATCCAATATATACAACACAAAAAGAAAGAACTCATTGTCAGAATAAACCATTGTCCAAAATAAACATCCACATCAACCATTAATCAAAACACAAAGCAGTTCATAATCCAAACAATCATAAACTAAACATTAAAAGCTCATGGTGCAGCACATCAACCCGCTTCTTCCTGGCTCATTATGCAGCAGCAGCTTCCAGCAGCTTTCTACTTCTGCATTACAACTTCAGCTTCAACCCTTAGCCTTAGCCTGTTCAGCAACACCTTCCTCCCAATGGCTTCTTCCTTTTGCACAACAATATCAACAGCTTCTTCAGCAGCAGCATCAGGTGAACCTTCAGCCTCTTCCCCCTGCTCCCCCTGCACAGAAGCATCTCCTCTTTTTTGTGAAGAAAGTAATAACAAGAAATGGTCTCTGGCTTGAACCAAGGCATCCCTGGCAGCATCAACCTCTGAAATTTGTTGGTTGATTTTTGCTATTTGACCCACTAGCCAGTCTGTTGACAGGGTTGGCTGTATTGAACTAGTGTTGCCCTGAATGTTGGTGACATTCCTGGAAACATTCTCACATTTTGCTTCCTTCTTCCAAGGCAAGTCAATAACTCTTTCTTTGCTCTTTAAAATTGTCTTGTTTATTGTGTAAAGGTCAGAAGCCTTTCCTACAATATCCTCTCTCTTAGGTTCAAAGCCTTGAATAGTCAAGATTTGGTAGATTAAAGAGGGAAATAGAAGGATTAAAGTTGATTCTTTTTCAGTCAAGTTGGGAACTTGATAAAAGATCATATTTTCTAAATCAACTTTTAAGCCTTTCCCAATTTTAAACAATAGGGAAGCTTGTTCAGATGTCACAACTGACTCATTCAAGAAAGAAAGCCAATTGTGAATAACAATTTTATGGAGGGTGAAAAATAAGGCTGTTAGTTTTGAAGTTGGGCATCTAGGGATCCAATTTTTCATTATACCTCCAGTGAGGTATTTAATCATTTTATCCCTATTTTCTGTCACTTGTTCTGCATCTCTAATTTTCTTTTCACCATCAAGTCTTAAACATTGATTTATAATAGAGGGTGTAAACTGATAAATCTTGTTATAGAGATATACCTTTTCAAAATTTTTTAAGGAGACATCCTCTATAACATGACTCATATTAGCATAAAATAAACCTAATCACTTCATCAACATAGAGTTCTTTTTCTGTGACAGTTTTGAGAAGCTGTCTATTCTTGAGAAATTCTATCGAGCCATATTCAGTACATGAAGTGATATCTAACACTTTCTCAAGTCTAATTACTCTATTCTTGTACCAGTCCCATTTATCGTATTTAGCTTTAGAATATAATTTTCTGAGAAAGCACATACCTCAATATCTGAATCAGACATGACTGAACTTTCGTATTTGGTACTGCTGGAGGATGTTGTTGTATGTGCCTCTGCAGATGTTGGCTGAAATGTTGTAGCATCAGTGACAACATTTGGATCAACCCTTGTTCTAGTACTCTTGGGAACACCCTTAGGTAAGAATTGTTTTAGGGGAGTTTCATCAAGGATTTCCTCGTCTGCTTGAGGCATGCTAGGTTGTTCAGAAGCAAATGGTACTTCCTCACTTTCCTCTTCATCAGTTGAGAACACATAGTCCGAATCACCACAGGCACTGCTCAAGTAAGAAGGTTTAGATCTTTTGTTGCTTGAACCTTCATGGACTGTTTTCTCAAACATCCTACTCGACCGACGAGTAGGAAATGTAGAGGACCTTGGTCTTTTACCCAAAGATAAAAAATCAAAAGTTTGATCAACATCTATAGAATTGTTATTATCTCCCGAGTAACTAATATCTAGAGGTTCATCATCGCCTTTAAGAACTATTGCAGTACACCAGTTTTCAGATAGATTTGAGGAAGAAGATAGGTCGGTTGTTTAGGGGTATTATGCTTGGGTTTTTTGATTTTGATGAAGGGCTAATGCTCATGAGAGTGTTGGGTGGAATATTGGTTGATATTTGTTCTGACACTAGAGAGATTTCCGTAGGTGAAGCTTGAGGAGAGGGTTTTGAGATTGGATTTTGATTTGGTGAGTCAATCGGGTAAGAGAATGTATACCCGATGTAATTTTCCCCTAATTTTTATGGGAAAATTCAAAAATTCAAAAATGATAGCAAATGAGAGGAATATTTATATACATGGCTATCCTTTCTTAGCAACAAAAATCCCTTAGTTTTAGGTATTTCATTTTTACAAAATAACTTACACCTAAAATTTTGGGATAAACATCACGGAAAATATTGGGATAAACATCACAGTAGGAATAAACTCTAATCTTATCATTTTTAATTTAGAAATTCCTGTAAACAAGGCATATAATAGGGAGTATGATCTGATATTTCAACGATCAGGTAAACACAACATCCCAACACATATCACATTTTGAAAATGTCAACAGCAATGTTAGCAATATTTTGGACGACACAAATATTTTGATCCCACAAGAATTTTCAGATTTGGCAACTAACCAAGACATATTTTATATACACTTTATGAGTTTGACTACTGGACCAATGTAACATTTTTCCATCGTGTCCTTGGTCTAATCATATAACACATATAAAATAATTTTTCATGTCAAAATAAGAATACTTTTATGGTATTCTCAAATCTTTTTTGAAGCTCTCGATACTCCTATAGAATAGGAACAATATCTTTTCACGACCTTTGTCCATTTTTCACAGTTGCCAAATATATGTAAAGGCTTTGCCTTATTTTGATACTCCCTTTTTATGATATATATATATATATATATATATATATATATATATATATATATATATATATATATATATAGCAGAGAACTGTATCACGTTGAAAACATATTCTTATTGCAGGATCATGCTTGTGTGACCAATATTTATGCACTATACAACAACAATAATCAGTTAGTGATATAACATAGGTAAATGTTATCCGAAATATTAGACAACATTCACCAAAAAATCTTTCTTTTTAGAGATTACAAAGACCAAGAGATTTCTTCAAACTAGAAAATCTTTCATGGTGCAAAGCTTTTGTAAAAATATCAGCTAGTTGATGAAGAATGTCAACATGGTCAATTTTAACTAGCTGTTTTTCAACTAAATCTCTTAAAAAGTGATGTCTAATATCAATATATTTTCTACATGAGTGCTGAACTGGATTTTTGGAAATATTTATAGCACTCAAATTATCATAGTACAAAATTAAAATGTTGCTAGTAAATCCATAGTCGTCTAACATGTGTCGTAGCCATATTAATTGAGAGCAACAACTTCCCGCTGCTACATATTCAGAGTCAACAGTTGAAAGTGAGACACAATTTTATTTATGACTATACCATGAAACAAGGTTATTGCTAAGATAAAAACATCACCCACTTGTACTTTTTCTATCATCCACATCTCCAACCCAATCCGAGTCACTAAATTCTATTAAGTTAGGATTAGTGTCTTTGGAATACCATATTCCCAACTCACATGTGCCAGCAACATATCGAATAATACATTTCACGGCATTTAAGTGAGACATTTTGGGACAGGCCTGAAAACATGCACAAACACAAATACTAAACATAATATTTGGGTGACTAGCAGTAAGATAAAGAAGGTTACATATCATAGATCGATATAATATTGAGTCGACATTTTTTACCAACATTATCCTTACATACCTTCTGCGATGAACCCATTGGCATTTTCATCTGTTTAGCATTCTCCAAACCAAATCTTTTAACTAGATTCTTGACATATTTATTTTGTGAGATGAAAATTCCATCTTCACATTGCTTTATCTGTAAGCCTAAGAAAAAAGTTAATTCTCCAATCATGCTCATTTCAAATATTGATGACATAGCTTCAACAAATGAATTTAGATACAATTGAGAAGTCGATCCATAGACTATGTCATCCACGTAGATTTGAGCAATAACAATATCTACACTGTGTCATTTAATAAACAAGGAATGATTAGCTTCGCCACGGTTAAAACCAAATTCAAGAAGAAAGTTAGTTAAATGACCATACCATGCACGAGAGGCTTGTTTCAACCCATACAAAGCCTTTTTGAGCTTGTACACATAGTGTGGGTGGTAAGGATCTTCAAATCCTTTTGGTTGTTCAACATATACCTCCTTGTCTAGATAACCATTTAAAAAGACACCTTTTACATCCATTTGGTGTAAAGTAATTTTCAGACAATAAGCAATAGCAAGTAAAAGTCTAATTGATTCAATTCTAGTTACAAGTGCGAAGGTTTCATCAAAATTAATTCCTTCAACCTGAGTATAACCTTGTGCAAGTAGACGTGCTTTGTTTCTAACAACTGTTCCTGATTCGTCTGATTTATTTTTAAAAATCTACTTAGTTTCAATTACATTTATATTATTTGGACGTGGAACCAAGTTCCAGACTTCATTTCGAGAAAATTGTTCAAGCTCTTTTTGCATTGTTTGTATCCAGAAATTATCTTTAAGTGCTTCTACAACATTATTTTGTTCTAATGTAGATATAAAATAAAAAAGAGTAACCTCTTGGTATATGGTTGACATACGCACATACCTTACCATTTTTGTATAGTTGAGTGGTGTTTTTGCCTCTTATTCTAATTCCTTCAAAAACTCCCCCTATTACTTGGCCCGTTGGATAATTCTTCCTAATCCTTGATGAGGAGTCCCTACGAACTTGGTCTAATAATTTAGCACTCGACTCCTCATCTGTGGCCTCTATGGTCTCTATTGCTATTTGGGAAGTTGGTCCAGGCGTGGAAACATTTGTGGCAACATCTGATTCTTCTACAATCTATGAACTTTTCAATGTATCTACAATGTTATTTTCAATAGTTTTTCCTGAAACATCAGAAAGATCATCAAAGATAACATTTACAGACTCTTGTATAGTTCTGGATCTCATATTGTATACTCGATAAGCATGACTATTTTATGAATAGCCAACAAAAATTTATTTATCACTCTTAGAGTCAATTTTAGCCAAATGATACATGTCATTTAAAATATAACAAATACACTCAAAAACATGAAAGTAACGCAAGTTTGGTTTCTTTTCATTTATAATCTCATATGGTGTCATCTTTGCTCCTGGCCTTAAATAGACTCTATTAGCGATGTGATTAGAAGTATTCAAGGCTTCTGCCCATAAACGTTTTGACAAGTGTTTAGAACTAAGCATAACTCTAGTCATTTCTTGCAATGTCCTATTCTTCCATTCTGCAACCCCATTACGTTGAGGAGTTTTGGGGGGCATAAAACTCATGAAAAATTCCCCTTTTCTCACAAAAAATTGTGAATGAACTATTTTCAATTATTTTCCATGGTCGAATCTAATCCAAAAATAGGAGAATAGAATAAATTTATAATTCTAGAGTGCAAGATTTTAAACATGTCAAACGTTTGTGATTTCTCTTTCAAAAAATATATCTAAGAATATCCAGAAAAATCATCTACTATCACAAAGGAATACCTCATGCCTCCTAGACTGTCTACTTCAATTGGACCCATTAAATTCATATGAAGCAATTGAAAGCAGTGAGACGTACCTGAATATTATCCGTCATGTTGGACAACATTATTAGAGACATGGGTTTGTTTACCTTTCAAACAATCTTCACAGACAATTTTACCTTTATGGCTAAGTTTGGATATGCCTCTAACCGCTTCATATGAGACCAATTTTTCTAAATTGCGGTAGTTGACGTGCCCCAACTTTTGATGCCATAGTGTTGTGTCATCGATATTAGCATTGTTGCATGCTTCTTGTCTTACAACAAGATAGCAATTGTCACATGTTCTTGTACCTGTCATGACACATATATTTGTTTTATTCGTAACAGACATTCTTATTAAATTTTACCTCAAGATTGTCATCACACAGTTGACTAATACTAATCAAATTAGTCATTAAGCCCTCAACGTGTAAGACATTTCTTAAAGCTGGAAATCCAGGAACATCCAAGATCCATTTTCCAATTATTTTGCTTTTACTACCACCTCCATAAGTCACATTTCCTCCATTAAACGACTCATAGTTCTTTAGAAAACCTTTTGTACCTGTCATGTGGCGAGAATACCCACTATCAAAGTACCAAGAATCTGAAATGTTAGTTCTTAATGCAGTTATGGAAACATTACAAGTTACATCCTTTTTAGGAACCTAAACTCTCTTAAAATATTTTTTACCTTTTGGCTCGGAAATGTTACTTCGATGTTTATCTGGAGTGTTGGACAACAATTTAGGCAACATTTTGCTCACATGATTTTGAAGTTTGAAACATTATGGTTTTAAGTGTACATGGGAGTTACAGTGATAACATACAAACTTCATATTCTTTGACATATCTGAGAACCTATTATTCATCTTTTTTTCTTTTACAAAGCGTATTTTCTCATTTTTATCAAAGAGATTAGAGCATATGGTTTTAAGAGAGTTTTCGTACCCAATATCTGCATGTGAAGGTTTACTAAAGTTGAGTATCTCATTCAATTTAGAATTTCCTATGTTGAGATTGCGGAAGGTTGCTTCGGCTAAATCCAATTTTGCACGAATCTTACCAAATTCAATATTCTTTTTGGTAAGTGGAACCTCAAGTCGGGCTATCGTGCATATTAATTCTAAATTCTCATGAGTTAAAGATTTTACCTTTTTGTCAAGTTGCTTGGATTCTATGATTAAGGCTTTACACATACTTTGTAATTCATTAATCATATCATCTTTGCATTCAACTTGATCGATACAATCAGCCTTACTAAAAGAAATAGAACCACTAAAGCAATTAACATCAGAATAGTTAAAGAATTCATACCTTTCGAATGTCACTGAGGATGTTGATGTCGTTGCTGATGTTGGAGCAAATGTCGTGACATCTGAGACAACATTATAAACGACATCTTCATTATCTGATAGAGACTGTTTGAAAACAGTGGTCATCATTGCTTGTGTTTCAATTTCACGATCTCCTTCCTCTTCTTCTTCATCATCACTAAGAGCAACTCATAGGTTCTTACCAAATTTTCTAAGAGTATTTGTACATTCGTTAGCATAATGACCCCAACCTGAGCATGCATGACATTGCACAGACTCAAGTTGTTTGGGATCAAATTTGGTACGATCTGAGTTGGTTCTTCTTAGTTAATTTCCTCTTTGTACATTTGGAAGGAATCTAGTGGGCTTTTGATTGAAGACTTGGTTTTGGTGCTCTTTAGATTTAGATTTATTTCTCGAATTGTTGAACTTCCTCACCATCGAATTGTATTTTTGAGAGAGTAAGGCAACATTTGCACCTTCACCAATTTCTTCAAGATTTTCATCCTCTTCTTCGATTTGACTCTATAAGGATTGAACTTGAAGTGCCACATTCTTGCTTTTATACAATTCCTTTTGATTCTCAATGTTCATCTCATAAGTTTTGAGGTCTATTTTGGCAAGATTGTGAGCTTCTTCAATAGCACAAATCTTTAAATTGAACTTTTCAGGAAGAGAATGGAGAGCCTTTTCAACAAGTTTAGTGTTGGTTAATGGTTCACCAAGCACTTGACATTTATTTGAGATGTCAATCAACTTTTCAAAATAAGATTTAATATCATCCACTTCTTCCATCCTTAAATGTTCATATTTACTCATGAGCATGTGTAGCTTTGTTCGATGAACACTTGAGCTTCTTTCATAATGAATTTGTAAAGTATCACATGTGTCATTGGCCATGTGGCAGTTTTGAATGAGTTTGAACATGTAAAGATCAACCCATCCAAAAAATGCATTTAAGGCCTTTTCGTTAAAGCTAGCATAATTGGTTTCTTCTGTAGTCCATTCGGATTCAGGTTTAGCAATAATGTCACCTTCTTCATCCGGTGGCAACATTGGAACAACATACCCATTGGTTATAGATATCCATGCACGAATCAATTGATTTTCTATGAAAACATAGGTGAATCTTCTAATAGGCATAATTTGATCCATCTAAAATAGAAAGTCTACCAATAGTCGAATTTGCTGGATCCATAGCTTATGACAACAAGACCAAGCACTTATTGTGTTAAGTGTCGGCTCTGATACCACTTGAAGGGTGTCAAATGCTATGGGAATGTAAAAACAAAATGAAATAAATCGAATGTCAATTCTGTTTTCAAATGTCAGCAATTATGTCGTCCACACCAGTAACAACACTTAGCAAAACAATAACTTTAAAGAGTAAATACAGCGGAATTTAAAGAACACAAATGTTTAAAATTTTCATAAGTTATATATATATTATATAACTTATGATGGTCAATGACCAAATGTATTGTATATATATTATATACAAAATTACAAATTCCTTTCTTTACAGATTTACAAGATAAAATGGAAATGAATTAAAAGTTGAAGTCGCAGATGACTTCTGCATGAAAAATCTAACTAAGTAGATATAGACAACCTCTCATTACAATCGCTCCATACAAAACCAATCTATAATCTAAACAACAATTGTAGTGTTGGACAGAATGTTGTCAACACATTCATACAACACTTGTGATCCAGATTTCTGAGATGAAATCTCGAGAGCTCTCTTGATATTTTTGCAATCTGATTATGGATATCAATTCATCGTAGTAGCCTCTCTATTTATAGTAGAGAGTCTTCCTTGAAGAGCTCATCGATCTGTTGAGAAGATTGAGGGAAAAGTAGGCAGCTAGTGTATTTGTTGGAGAATATCATGGAGTAAAATCCTCTAACATCTTTTACTTGTTCCTCATGCAAAGAAACAACCTTGAATCGTTCTTTCCACGTTTTTCACTGGCTCTTTTTTACCTTGCCAAATCATTTTTACTTCATAGTAATATTTACAAAAATATTACTTCATTCCGTGAACTAAGGAAAAAATGTTTTTCGAAGATGTTGGTCTGAATGTTATGACATTTGTCCCAACATTTTTATGCATTCAAATCAGTACTTCAGAAGATATGTTGGGTCAAATGTCACAACACAAAACCTAGCATTATCAGTCTAAAACTCTAAATTGAGTAAGTTAGACCTAGATTCAAAAAGAGAAAATTGAGTAATTAGAGTAGCAATCTAAGTTAAAATTAAATTTTGAACATAGATTTGTAATTCTTAGCTAATGGATAACCTGATTATGAAATTTATTTCTAGATCTGAATCGTTGACCCGAGGGTTGACTTTCCCTTGACTTCAACTTTGAAGCGACCTAAACTATGAGACCTGGTCCAATACGTGTCATTGACTCTGGTAATGCGTGCTTTACATAAACTGGGCGTCGTTGTGCAAGGAAACCCGCGTAGACTGGGGATACGATTTTAGGTAAAGTTTATCAGGAGGTAGGTGGTATTTTAACTTCTTGATTTACTTGATTTTCATTAGAAACGTGTTTATTTGAGTTGCTTGATGCATTTAAACTATCTAATTTATGTGCGGAAAAAGTATGAGCCAAATTAGTTATTCTAAAAGTATCACGGTCGTGATAACTTTCGCGGCCGCGGTGAGTCAATATATTGACTCTCGGGATCGCGGTTAACGGGTCACGGAGAACTAATCTCCTTAGCAAGTCAAACCATCAACCTTCTTCTCTATAGCGGTGTGTGGTCTCATGATTGCAATGCACCAAACACCAACAACAAAACATTATTCTTAGTTTCAAGTGTGTCGAACTCTCGAGCTCCTTGGGTCCTAAATCGAACATACCAAGTCCCAAACTGTCGCACAAACCTATAGAAATCCTTACATTAAAAAATATATTGTACAAATACTCAGAACACGGGGTTGTGTTGTTATGAAGAGTCGAATCAGAGTAAGTGACACAGAGAAAGCAGAGCACGAAATAAGAGTCGAGATAGGAGTTATTGTATTGAATTTTGAAGAGTTTTAAAGTAGTTTTGAAGTTTTTTTAAGTCTAAATTAGCCCTAGCTCACTTAATACCCTTTTTAACAATGCTACCTAGCTAGGATATTTTTTATTAAACAGATAAATAAGAAAAGTAAAAAAAATGAAGGGTTAGATTAGATTCTTAAATAGAGACTTACACTGTCCTTTCGGTTAAAATCTCTCAAGTTCGTTTAGTATATGATAAAAAAGGGAACATTTAGAAAGGAAAAAAAAGTGTAGGAGTACTGAAGCAATTCTTGATCATTTACAATGAAAATTGACCAAGACTTGAATCTAGACTTCTTGAAAGTACTATTCATAGGGATGGCAACGGATCGGATCTGGACCGGATTCTACTAGATCCAGATCCAAATTCATTTTTCATACCTAGATCTGGATCCGGATCCGGATCCATCGGGTCAATAAAATTCAGATCCAAATCCAGATTCATCGGATCCACAAATCGGATCTGGATCCACATTCTTGAGTGCATTTTCGACGCAATAATTTGCATGCTGCACATGGAGAATTGTACGATGACATCTTTGGCCTCCCTATATTGTTGTAGACAAATGAATGTCTCCTTGATTCTATAACAGCATAAAAAAACCAGGAAGCCTCATAAAATGATAAAGATCTAATTAAATCTGAGAAACACGTACATATATTTGTAACAAAATGCATTTTTCAGTATGATAGATAGAAAATTAAATAAGTAAACAAGAGATAATTTGAGTATGTTAAAGAATGCATGGTATTTAAAGAAGTTGTTTCATTTAATCATTTTGGAGTAGAAAGGCATTAAAGTCATATTAAAGCAAACATGTAAAGTAAATATATTACATCACTAATTTGTATCTATAGAATAAATTAAGAGGTCTGTTAATTTATTTATTCAATGAAACTAAGAGGTGTGAGAATGGAAGCTGAGGGTGATTAGTGGAGTAATAAAATTGCTGTTCCAGCCAATTCTTCCTAAAATTTTCAATATCCATTACTCCAAACCTGAATGTAAAATACATAAATTATGAAAATTTTTAAGAAAATACTTATAAAATTACATTCTAGGTTATGCATGTATTTAATAAAGAACGGATCCACGGATCGTATCTGGACCGGATACGGATCTCAAACACAAGATCCAGAACCAAATCCGATCCGTCAGGATCCGATCCGGATCCGTCTGGTCCAAATTTTGAAGATTCATATCCTACAAAACGGATCTGGATCCACCGGATCCAGAATCCACGGCCATCTCTAACTATTCACTTTCACCTAAGTCTTTCTAAATGGTCACCTCGGTAGTGAAGTCTTTTAATACGTAATTACTAATAATATCTTATATAGATCCTCAATTTCCTCGAAATTTCTCTTCCATCCCAAGACCAAAAAAAAAATTAAACTACTTCCACTTTCTCACTTATAAATACCATCTTACCCAAATATTCTCCTCATTCCTTTCATAAAAAAAGCTGATCAATCAACAAGGATAAAATAGAGAAGAAAAAATAAATTCCGTGGACATAAGTTTGGGAAACAAGTCTTTTACTATTGACCAAACACAAATCCCTCATTGCACAACATCAACAGAAGTCCTGTACCGGTAAGTAGATCTATATTTCAGTTCTTTCATAAATATGAATATTTTTATTTTTGACGGGATGTGTTTTATTTGTTTTCTAGTAATTACTGTTTGTGTTGTTTCTTCTTCTTATTATTATTATTATCATAGAAATAAGGTAAATTACCTGTTATGACAGATAAATGATAACCTGATAGTGTAAAGTTCTCTACGTTGTCCTCGTGTATATATGTTAAGCTCTATGTTTATTAATATTGTTGCTGCTGCTAGCTGCATCACATATTTTGCTTAGTTTTATAAAAGTACTCTTCATGGATGTTTTTTAAAGTAATTTGAACTATGAAACATGAGATGTTGGATGAAGAGTGTTGGAAATTTGTCTTTGGTGGGGAGGTGCGTCCACCCATATTTAATGAATTAAACACTAGTGTTCCGCATGTTGGAGGCTTTGTCTCTTCACACATGCATAATCTACTAAGTGAGTAGATGACCGTAGGGCCAAGAATCATCAAATTTCGTTGAGAAATGAAAGAGATATTGGTCCACGAAGTAAGATGTTTGAGGCATGGAAATACGGTGTGGGACAAATATACCACATCGGTGGGAAAATGAAGAGTTGCTCTCTTTATAAGTCTCTTAATTGGCTAAGAGTTTGGGACCCCAAGGGGTAACCCATGTGTTTAAAGGAGGGAGGACCTAGATGTGCTTGGGTTCAAGGCTAAGCCCACACGTTCGCCGCTGCCGCCGGTCCGGTCGTGGAACTTTCTGATATTATCTCTTTGGACCCCAAATTATTTAATATTTACAGTTTGGTCCCTAGAGTTTCTGAAAAGTTGAATTTGGGAACGACGGAAGATAAAAAGTTTCTGCCTACCGTAGGAGTTGATTTTTGGGGAGTTAGTGTGCATTACTTGGCTGATTAACTCCTCCATAATCAGCCCTCCTTCAATGACCATAATCAGCCTCCGTAATGGTCATTAATAGCCCTCCCTAATGGCCATTAACAACTCTCCTAATGGCTAGTAACAGCCATGTTTTGGCAGTTGAGGAGTCCCTCCCTCATGCTATATATTGATGCCTTTTTGCTCAATTGTTGGTGACGAAAAACAGTATAGAAAGACACAGAAACGAGACAACATTTATATACACAGAGACAAAAACAGAAGAGAAACAACATAGATTCTGTCCGCAGAAACAGTGTCAAAACAGATACTCTTCCTTCCTTTTTCATATCTTCAGCAAGTCGTTTCGTATTTGTTTTCTTCGTCAGGATCAACCTATTTCCTTTGTAGTGTTGATATTAAGTGTTGTTTTTATCTTGGGAGACTATTGCCCGCTAACGTAAAAGCATATATACGGGGCAATCTTGTCTTAAGGACAGAGTGTCATCACTCAACTCAGCACACAGTTATAACGATCCAGATTTAGTGTTTCTTGATTTCAGGTTATCAAGATTCAAGACTCAACAAGCTTGCGGCAGTTCTGAACATTGGCCTATTTGTTTATCCTTTCGAACACTTGTAATATTTATTTACTTTCCGTACTGCTTTACAATATCCAATAAAGAGTTGATTAGGACGAGAGAAGTGAACAAGAAGCTAGCAACAATGCTAACAACTTTGTGTGAGAACTACAATTCCTTGCAAACTCACCTAATTGAGTTGCTGCAAAAATACTCCACTCATGAAGAGGACAATTTCAAAGTATTATTGTCAAGGAAAAGAAAACCTGAAGACGTGTTGTGTGAATGATTCAGAAATCAATTTTGAAGAAGCATGCATCACCAAAGAGACCAAGGGAAATCACAACCAATATTTCAACTGTTTGTGTTAAAACTACTTCATCCGACCAAACCTCGGTAAGTCATCAATTTTAAATATATCATAAAGAGATAAATCCTTAGCTATTGATTCTAGTCAAATGGATAATAAAAAAATCAATAGTCCTGGGAATACGAGGGTCAAATTACTTATTTTTTTGTGTGAATTTAGATATAAATTTTTTAAACTTTTTAAAGTTAGAATTTACATATTTAAAAGGTACAATAGAAGTACTATATATTTAAAGTCACAATAGTTGATAATTTAAAATAATTTAAAAATTATAGTTAGAAAAAACCTCTTGAATCTCTAACTAGTAATATTGTCACACTAATAAAAAAATTGGAGTGATTTTTTTTGTTTTCCATCCGATGAGACTTAAATTCTAGACCTCTGGTTAGGGATGAAAGAGTATTATCACTCCAACACAACCTTGTTGGTTGTTGGAATAAAGTTATTGGCCTATTCAACGAATATTAGAGTAATATAAAAATAAATGGATTTTAACACTGTGGAGAACATATTATCAGCTAAAATACTATTATTAAAATATATGAAAATTTTATAGGTTGATTTTTAAAGAAAAGGTTTCAAAAGTTTTAAGAACATGTAAAAGTGAAGACTATCACATAAATAGAGATAATTAGCATAATGATTCAAGTATAACTCTAGTATATAATATATACTATTTTTGTGTTGGTTTTTTTAAGTATCGTCCCCTTTTTTAATACTTTTTTTTCTTGCATTGGTTTGCAGGTGGTGAAAGATGGATATCACTGGAGAAAATATGGTCAAAAAGTGACGAGAGATAACCCTTCTCCTAGAGCATATTACAAGTGTTCATTTGCACCAACATTCCCAGTCAAGAAGAAGGTCAGTTCATACAATCAAGTCTTCTTTGACAGTTTCACAAAAGTCATATAATATTACAATATTATTTTGTTTTGTCTAAATGAAACTCAATTTATAGGTACAAAGAAGTGCTAAAGATCCATCGGTTTTAGTAGCTACATATGAGGGGGAGCACAACCATCCTCACCCATCCCAAGCTGAAATAAAAGTTCCATTAGTTAACCAAGGTGTTACAATAGATCCAAGATATTTGAAAAAATTCATGGAAGACATCAACACAAATTCACTACAGCGAGATTTAGTCGAACAAATGACGTCTTCCTTGACCAGAACCCTAGTTTCGCAGCTGCAGTTGCTGCCACCTGAAAGTATATTTATGTCCTAGAGATAATCTGTATTAGGACAAATGTATTTTATACACATTCATATTATTATTAATGGAGATTAATATTTTGGTATTTGCAATTATTGAATTATTATTTGATTGTTTGTAATTATTCATTAATGTGCATCCCTTGAGCTTACGTTGTCATTAATAGAGTGAGATATTCATGATAGAGCGTAACTCTTAAAATAGCCTCGACTAATGATCATCGAGAATAGGATATCGATGATATGTGATAAGTCAACATGTGGTCTGCACTAGTATGTCTCACCTGCTACGAGTAATGGCTACTCGTGATGGACACATGGATACTTTGGAAGTATTGGTATACCCTGCTGATATACTGTTTGTTATACTTGTCTAAAGTATGATCAGCGTGTGGAAGATAGAAGTCCTTAGACTTGAGGTCAATACGCGCCTTGTCTACAAAGTAATGTACTTTGATCCCGTCCTAAGCTCAAATGCCTTATAGGTTGAGATACGGCTTGTATTGGGTACATTACGATGTGGATTGAAGGTGGTAGTTGAGCCAAGATTAGGATTCATTCCTCGAATGTATATTCGAGAGAACACTCAGATTCTCAGTGATATTAGGTTGACTAAGTCGTTGGCCAACGCAATAGACATATTTAGAATATGGTCTAGTCGTCAACTAATATAGATGAGATACAATAATTAAGCCATTTGGATAGACACTTGACAAATCCTACGCTTGATCGGATGTGTCGTGAATGAAATGATTTTATCTTACCACATAAAGATTAAGTTTACAGGATTCGCGTAAACGTACTTCACATATTGAGTTCGTCTTCCGGCGCAGTCTAGAAGTTCCGTGTAGACCTTAATTTGATTGATGTCGTTATGAGAAGGCGTGTAGGATCACACTATGTCAATTGTCCTTTCGATCTAAGGATGTATTGAGAGAGTAATTAAATGTTCGATTTGGAATCGAGATATTTAAATGAATAATAATTATTTTAATTAAGTCAAAATTGGATTTTGAATTTACTTAAGAATGCACGAAAAATAAATCGAGGAAGTGCAGGAGCACATCGAGCACCACAGTGCCCATACCCTATGGCCGCGGCGCAGTGCAGGCGCATATCGAGCGTCGCGGCGCCCATACCCTAGGGTCGCGGCGCCTCTGCCTCGAATTATGGACCAGATCCAATGTCAAACCCTAATCTAGTTTTGACCTATTTTTCAACTATAAATAGAGGCATTCACCTCATCATTTAGACACCAATTTTCATAATATCATTTTAATCCTTAGAGACCTAGAATCAAATACTCTCTCAAACCTCTGCCGGATTTCCTAGCTTTCCGAAGGAGAAATACATTGAAGCTTGGAGCTTGCAATCGGAAGGGCAACCGCGTGTGCACCTCACAGTTGATAAAGATTTCAGATTATTCTAAGTTGTAAGTATATGCTTTATGTTACAAGTTTAATTGTTGTATAACCATACCAGAAATGTTGTTGGGTAAGTAAGAAACAAAACTTTTAAACTTTCGTTGTGCCTTACTTATGTGTTTTGTACCCAGCAAAATCCTACACAGCCATCTCATGAGATTAAAGTAAATTAACATATTAACTGAAGTTGTAAATTTAGTTAATTAAATAATGTATGTGTTTATAAGAACCGCATGGTAAATATTTTGAGGAGTTAATGCATAACATATTTCTTTGATTCTCATTCCTTTTTCCTCTCTTAGTGAACTTTCTTTTCCGTCTTAGCTCAATTCTTAGAATTTAACATGGTATTAGAGCCATTCTCCTTGGACTAAGCTTGAATTTCGTTGAAGAACCTCACTAGATCTTTTATTAAGAATTCAGATTCCTTTTTTTCCATTCCAATTTCATTTTTCCTTTGAGTTTTGTAAACCTTATCAGTCGGTTTTTGTATTATAGAGTTCTTTGTTCTCTGATCAAGTCAGATTGATTTTTAACCTAGCTAGAAGTGAAAGGAATTATGACTCATAAGACAAAAATTGTTGAGACCAATACTAGCTAGGATGGTGGTATGACAGACTTCAGTTTGGTTGTCATGATCCTTAATTTCTTCTTTGCATCCTTCAAAAACTACTCGTGTGCTTCACCAGTTAGTTAATTGGACAAAAACAATTATGAAATATGAAGTAGACCTTGTATAAAGTGTAAAATAAGTTTCGTAGATGGAACTTGAACAAAGAATCAATATGAAGGAGCTTATCGAGTGCGATGGGAGAAATGCAACGCTTTAGTGCTTTCAAGTATAATGAACTCTATATCGAATGATTTGGTTAGTGACATTGTTTACACATTTGATTTGAATCATGTATAGGTAGAGTACAACAAAGGGTGCAATAAAATTGATAGAATTAGAATAAGAATGAGAATAAGTAGGACCAGAAATCCTTTTCATCTTATTCATATAATGGTTGGGGAACCCTATAAGACTTGTACATACCATGGGCATAAGTACTTTCTAACTTTAGTTGATGATCAAGAATTTCTTGGATCTTATGCTTACAAGTGACGATGTTGTTCTGTTAAAAGAATTCATTTTTTCTATTATAAACAAAACTCAGTTTTCTTCTTTTAGTTCGAATCTCACCCGAGTTCAACAGTTGAGAAATATTTGTAGAGAAATATACTACATCGATGTGTGATGAGATTTCTAAATTCCTTATAAGGCTTGAACAAATTTTCTCCCTTTGAGCTATCTTTCAGGGTGTGAGTTAGGCCCAAGGCCTAATTTGACATGGTATCGGAGCTAGACCTATCCGATGTGAGGCCCCTGGATGAGGGGACGGAATGCCACCCGACCAATTGAAAACTGGTAAAAATACATTGGGTTCGTGATTGTGTAGGCTCCAGATCGGACAGTGGAACTCCGGATAAAGGATATCCGAATTTGGGCGTGAGATGGGTGTAGAGAAATATACCACATCGATGCGGGATGAGAACTCCTTATAAGTCTCATTTCTTTGAGTTAGCTTTTAGCGTGTGAGTTAGGCCTAATTTGACAATATCTCTTAGTTCGAATTTCACATGAGTTCCTCGGGTTTCAACCCAAATCAGTCTAACAAGTCCCGAATGATAAAAATAATTTATACAAAATCTAAAAAAAAAATTGAAAACATAAACCCTGAAAAAAGGATTGGGTTGTTACAAAAATATCATTATTGTCCATTATTGGGTATAAATTGATGTTGATGTGATGTTGTCATGGAGTGTACATTGTTGATGGGAAGAATATGGAACAAGGGTTCATTCGGTAGGAAAAATGTTGCGGGATACTGATAATAGCCCTCTTGTTTGGGTCATGACAGTTAAACCATATATATTAGTGTAGATAAGACTCATGTGGTGTACATTTTGAGCAGTTGATGTATTTACAAACTCTGATTCTCATTTCCTATTTACTCTCTCAAGCCTTATTTGTTATCATTAAGATTAAGACGTCTGAATCTGAATGCAAATCTGAATGACTAAGATGTTGTTTTTAGATCTAAACACCGAATGATTAAGACTATTTATTTTGAAACATCTGAATGTGCATAATGTATTTATTTAAACATAATAAATATATAATTATAAAAAGTAACTGCATATTAAAAAATAAATAAAAATTTAATAAAATAAAAGTATTATTTGATAAAAAACAAAATATTTATGTTCCCTGTGATGGTGGAGATGCTTTATAGTAGTGGTGGTGGTGGTGATTGATGCTAGTGGCTAGTAATGATGGTGGTGATAATTGTGATTGTGGAGGTAGTTGGTGTTGTAGTGATTGGCTCAATGGTGGTGGTTGGTAGTGGTGGTAGTAGTTGTTATGATGATGGAGTTGATTGATGTTAGTAATTGGCGGTCGTGGTGGTTAAATAATGTGTAGTGGTTGATGATGGTGTTGGTGGTAGTTGGCAGCGGTGCTAGTTATGATGGTAGAGATGGTTAATAGTAAGGATTGGTCGCAATGATGGTATTTGCAATGGTGGTTGGTGGTGGTGGCTAGTGGTTGGCGAAGATGATGGTGGTTGACAGTGGTGGTTGTGATGACAGAGGTGGTTAGTGGTGATTAGTGGGTGGGGTGAAGAGTGGGTGGTGGTTGTGATGGTGAAGGTTGGTAGGGGGATGGTGCTGGTGGTTGTGATGACAAAGGTGGTTAAGCCTGTTAAGTGGGTCGGGCCGGTTCGGGGCTGGCCGAGCCATTCTTAAGGGGTCAGGCCGGGCCGGGCCTAGGGAGTGGAAAGGGTGTCCGGCCCAGCCCCCTACCCGTGAAGGGATTCATAGTGGGCTTACTTGGCCGGGCCGGGACGAATTTTAGTTAGTGGGTCGGGCTATTATATTTTAAATCTAATACTAAAATAGCCTCCCTCTAAAATTTAATGTGGCTATAAATCATTGCATAAAGATAAATGATATCCAAATTAAATATATCATGAAGACTATTACGACTCCCCCTAACTTTAGAATTGGTTGCTATAGCTTACTTTATTTATCTTCTCAAATGCAGATTTCATCATTCCATGAATATTTTAAATTTGTGTAACAACGTTTCTTACTCCGTGATAAACTAACTAAGTGCTTTATGTTTATACCAAAGTATTTTTAGGAATTAACATACGAATTAATTGACTCTCTAAAGTGTAAACCTATACGGCTATACCCATGACATACTATAGACCCCAACATAATTCGTTAGCCACGTAACTGAAATTGATAAGCTCGGAATCGGCCACCAAAATTTAACTTCCTTTGTTGCTTCAATTTGTATACTAAATGTGAATGGTGGAGTTGAAAAAACACAAAAATGTAACTGTATAAAATTGACTATAATTAATTTTCTTTTGAACAAATTTTGAGTAAAATGATCGCACAGCTAATTAATTGGAGTTACATGTTTTCTCTAGAAATTAAGTGAATGTTTAAAAACTATTGTTGGAATGGAAACGAAATAGCATACATGCATATGATACTCAATCTATCACTATTTTGTGTTTATAATTCTTATTTCTCATTGTCAATGCAAATTTATACAATATAGAGTACTTTGATAGTAAAAAATTTAGTTGGGTCGGGCCCTCGCCGGGCCATCAACCGGGCCACTGGCAAGCCGAGCTATCAGGCTATCCACTTTGTCCGGCCCAGCCCAATATTATGTCCTACGTAGCCCAGCCCCCTACCCCCTTAGTCGGGCCCGGACCCGGCCAGGACCCAAGCTAGCCCGACCCACTTGATAAGTTTTGAAGGGTTAGTGGTGGTGGGTGAGGTTGGGAAGTGGGTGGTGGGTGAGTGGGTGGTAGTAGGTGGGGTTGGGTGTTGGTGGTTGTTGTTGTAGACATAGTGATGGTAAAAATTACTTTACCATCACTTTAAGATTGGCTGCTATAGCTTACTTTATTTATCTTCTCAAATGCAGATTTCCTCATTCCATGAATATTTTAAATTTGTGTAACAATGTTTCTTACGGAGACAGTGCAAGCTTTGTTATGCCGAAACCTAAATGTTAAGTCAGCAACACTTCCGTGATAAACTAACTAAGTGATTTATGTTTATACCAAAGTATTTTTAGGAATTAACATACGAATTAATTGACTCTCTAAAGTGTAAACCTATACGACTATACCTAGGACATACTATAGACCCCAATATAATTCGTTAGCCACATAATTGAAATTGATAAGCAAGGAATCGGCCACCAAAATTTTGCTGCTTCAATTAGTATACTAAATGTGAATGGTGGAGTTGAAAAAATACCAAAATATAACTGTATAAAATTGACTATAATTAATTTTCTTTTGAACAGATTCTGAGTAAAATGATCGCACACCTAATTAATTGAAGTTATATATTTTCAATAGTAATTAAGTGAATGTTCAAAAACTATTGTTGGAATGGAAACGGAATAGCATATAAAATGATCGCACACCTAATTAATTGAAGTTATATATTTTCAATAGTAATTAAGTGAATGTTCAAAAACTATTGTTGGAATGGAAACGGAATAGCATGCATGCATATGATACTCAATCTATCACTATTTAATGCAAAGTTATACAATATAGAGTACTATTTGATAGTAAAAAATTTAGTCAGCATGGGCCCCCGTCGGGCTATCAACCGGGCAACTGGCAGGCCGAGCTATCAAGCTGTCCACTTTGTCCGACCCAGCCCAATAGTAAGTCCTACCTAACCCAGCCCCCTACCCCCTTAGCCTGGCCCGGACCCGGCCTGGACCCAAGCCAGCCCGACCCACTTGACAAGTTTAGAGGAGTTAGTGGTGGTGGGTGAGGTTGGGAAGTGGGTGGTGGTAGGGTGGGGTTGGGTTGGGTGGGGGTGGAGCTGGTGGTTGTTGTTGTACACAGAGTGATGGTAAAAATTACTTATATAAAAACACCTCTTAATGATATTAAGACTTTGTTCAAGATCTTAATGATTAAATCTATTCAGATCAAATAAATGCCTAAATTTTAATATAAACAAGTGCACTTAATGGTCTAAGGTCTGAACCATTCAGATTCAGACCTTCATTAAATATACTTAATTAAGGGTAAACAAATGAGGCCTCAATGAACTTTCCTGCACTTCTTGGCTCCTTTCTCAAAACCTAACAAGATTGAAATGAACCCAATGTAAATTTTACCATTTTGGAAGGGATGTGTCCTTTCTATAATTACTATTTATGAATAACTGGCCTGTATTAGAATAAAACTTAAAATGGTATTGTAGAAACATTATAAGCCATAATCACATCCGATTACGTGTTGCAAGAAAACAAAAAAGGCTTGTTAGATGTTAGAAAATTATATAGTCATTTCTCATTAGTTGTATAAGAATTTCCAAGAGTTTAGAATAATCCTGAACTACCTACTCTCTAACCATTGCTTAAGGTTTTAAGTTGGATGTTCTTGTAGCAAAATTAAATGTCATGTTGACTTAGTAGGCGTTTGGCTATGCATTTTCATATCATGATTTCATAATTTGATTTTAAATCACCGTTTGTTTATGTAATTTGGATAAAATTTCAACTTCAACTTCATATTATGATTTGAAATCCAAAAATGTGTGATTTGAGATTTCAAATCATGATTTTAATTTTTTAAAACATAAAACTTGACCCATAAGTTTATATTTTGTAAAAAAAGATTTATAAGTTAGTAGATATATTTACTAATCATGTTTACCAACCAATTTATTAAATATTAAAAGATCTGCAAGTTGGTAGTATATTAAAAGATTGTCCATATCACGTGAGAGCATTATATTAAAGAATAGTTACACTACAACTCAAGTTCAATTTTCCTTTTTATTGAACTAAAGTTCGATCAATTGATTTTGTATTTTTTTAAAGTCTTTTTAGTAGCGTAATTTTGTCATGAACTATGATTTGTTCATTGGGTAAGATTGTATGAGAATTGGAGAAATTTTGATTCTTTCCACTGTTGAAAATTTGCCTTTGGCGGGAGTTGCGTCCGACCAACTTTAACGGCTTAAACACTAGTGTTTCGCATGTTGGAGAATCCGGTTCTTCACACGTGCATAATCTACTATGTAAGTAGATAACCGTAGGGCCAAGTATCGTCAAATTTCGTTGAGAAATGAAAGAGATATCGGTCCACGAAGTGAGGTGTTTGAAGCATGGAAAAGTGTGGTATTGAGATCAATTCTCCCTCATCGGTGGAGGAAGAAAGAATTGTTTTGTATATTAGTCTCAAGGTTGGCTTGGGGTTTGGGACCCCAAGGGGTATCCCATGTGTTTAAAGGAGGGAGGACCTAGATGTGCTTCGGTTCGCCCACACGCGCGCCGACGCCGCCCACCTATCTCGTCCGGGTCTCGGGTCGTGGGCCGTGCTTCTTCTGATATTATCTTTTTGGATCAGAATTGTTTCATATGTACAGTTTAGTCCCTGAAGTATCAAGAAAGTCAAATTCGGCAGAAAACTTTGTTATATGTACAATTTGATGGTCCCTGAAGTTTCAAGAAAGTCAAATTGAGCACAGAACTTTGTGGTTTTTGGAACGTCAATAACACTCAATTCAGCCATTTATTTTGGCTGAATTAATCTTCCTAAATGTCAATCCGTTGCACATCAATTCACCATTTGTTTTGGTGAATGACTACCTCCATAATTGTCATTACTTGGCCAGTAAACAGGCAATTATGTGGGCAGTTGTTAAGCCTCTCCTTCAACTATATAAAGGACCATTTGCACCATTGTTGAGCTACAAAAACAGACACAAAAACAGAAACGAAATTCAGTTCTTCCTACTACATTCCAGCATCATTTCATTACTCAAAATTCTTCACGGTAGCACTTGAGTTTCTTTGCTCATTTGTTCATTTGTTGTTTTATCTTGGGAGACAATTGTTCAGGACGTAGAAAGGATACATACGGGGCAATATTGTCTTAAAGACAGAGTGCAAACACTCGACTCGACATATCAAAAACTGTTTCAGTTTATTGTTCAAGTTTATTGTAATTTCAGTTTATTGTAATACTTAACAGTTATATATTTCCGTTTCCTGCATCATTGTAACCAATATCCATAACTTGTGATTTGTTATGTTTATGAGAAAAAATACAACATAACAAACTCAAATTGTGGGTCAAACAAAACTTCAACTTTAAATCATCCTGATTTCAAATCATATCCGAGCGGCCTCTTAGGTTAAAGTGAAAAGTGAATTGTTGATTTAAAACCAAAAGCCTAATATGTACTGTTGAAAAAGCGAAAGTAGGAACATGCTTTTGCAGTTATTTCATCACCCGATTCAAATACAAAAATGGCAAAAGCTTAGACGTTTACACTAACTAATTAATGTAAAATATGTTAGTTCAGTTACACATTTATTACATATCATGATCAAATAATATATAATTTACCCTTTATGTTTTAACTGTTAAAATTAAATTATATGAATTGGTGACTTAGATAAATAGTCGGTACTAACAAGTATATTTACAACAACAAATTGTAATGAATGACCCATCACAAAAACTGGCATGTTATCATGTCCCAAAGAAACGTCACAACACCAATGTCATCCTTCTTCGAATAAATTAGTACGTGACGTAAATATACAAACTTAATTAATTTCAAATTGACGGTAGAAATATCATAGACTTTTACTTCTCGCGTTCACTTTTACTTATACATTAATTATGTACATCATTTAATAATTAATAAATTAAATATATATTTTATTAAAATATTCATATTAATTGGTGTATAATCTCAATAAATTTTTAAAAATAATTTAAAATAAATAATTAATATAAAAGATAAAATAAGATAAATCTTTCTCTTAATGTATTAAAGTGAACAAATAAGCATAAACATTTATATCGGATTAGTCAAGTACAAAAAGACGACTACAAATGGAAACTGAAAAAAGAGAAAACAAAACATCGCTCAAAAGGTACGCAAATGATGACGCATCGAATATCCACGTCACGCTTCTACGTCACTGGCACACTTGTGTTAAGAGAATTCTAACAACTACTGTGACTTCGTCTTCTTTTTGAGGTATATCTATATACATCTGATACTGACTTTGAATTTTATTAATTAATCGGAAGCGGACATTATTTCAACAAGCGATGAGGAAAACATATAGCGACTCAAACTTAATACGTTAGGAAAAAAATTGACAACAAATTTAAACTACCGTCAAATTGTCTTTGCATCTCTAGAACGAACTTCCTATTTGATATTTCTTTCACTTTACTCTTTACTCTTGAGATTGTTGGGGTCTGCTGATCTCTTTTTTTCTTTTGGAACACTTGATGTGTATTTGTTACTTAGGTGTTTTGTCAAATAGAGAGGCAGACAGAGCTAGGGTACCAGGGTTCATCCGATCATGGACCGTTGGGCTAACCTACCTCCGCATTCATGAAGAGGGACACTAGACGCGAAAAATTGACTAGGTCAAAATCTTGCAATTACAACTCCGTCTCTTAGAATCAAAGATTTTGGACACGTAATAGATTTTGAAATACTATTTGTGGGATACAACTAGGGATGGCAGGTGGGTATAATTTTGCGGATTCCACACCGCACCCGTCCCAGTTAGGACGGGTATGAGTATAACTTTGGCGGGTAGTAGGCGGGTATGGGTATTGAAACTGTACCCGTCACGAGTAGGCGGGTAGGTGGTGGATTTGCAGTCATACCCGTCCCGCATCCAACCTCCTACCCGCCCGCCCGCCCCAAGCCCAAAATATTAGCATCTCATAAGTCGTGCGTTCAGCCCATAAGTCACGACAAGTCTCTCATTCTCCAATTAGCGTCGCGACGCTCCGACGGTATGGCGCCGCGGTATTTTTCTGACTCGTTTCATCTTACACTTCTTCCTTCGTTTACCAACGTGGAATACTTTGTCATTTGGCCAATAATTGTCCATCACTCTATGTCTCAAACGTATTACATACGTACCAATATCTCTTTCACTAATGAAATTTGTGATACTTGGCACTATGTGTGCACGTATATGGAAACAACGTTTCCGATGTACGGGGCCCAAATTGTTTGAGTCACAAATAATGGGATATACTTAATTCTACATTAGTAAATTTCCAACAATCCCCCCTTGGAAGAGATTTTGGCGCACTCACATGGTGCATTTCCAGCAATCTTTCTGCGGACCGATGTTGCATCTGGATAGGTAGCTTTCGCTTTGAACCTTCCATAGTTGAATATAATCGGACTTACTTACTGTGCGGTGAACGTGATGTCTTGAACCGTCAGTGCTTAGTGTAAGCCAAATCAACGGTACCAACACAACAATTTTTCTTACTCTATTCTTCGTAATGTTTTGTCTGTTGTGGCCGTGGACACTTCTTGGATTCTTAAGTGCGTTCATTTGAGGCAGTATGTCCTCGCACTTAAATAGGTGGTCTCCTACAAGGTGTCCAGTTATACCCTACTTTACAAGTGTTATGAACCATTAAAAGTTTCCCCAAACCTAACCTCAATCGGTGAGGATCATTAAAGGTTTTGAAAACTTAACATTTACCCACACTGCAGATAGCACTTATAGTTTATCGCGGGAATGGCTTTGGATTTGGTGTTTCTTTACAGAAATCACTATCCGAAGTACTCATGCTTCCACCGAAGCGCTCAACTGAACCTTTATAGCTTAGTTTTCCCATTGAACCTAATTCCTGGGATCTCCAGTCAGTAAGGTTGGGTTACCACCGTATTGGTCCTTATACCTTGGGTTTTAAGCCCATTCCCCTAGACAGGCAGAACATTTGATCTTTGAGTAAGCCCTTTGTCAGTGGGTCCGTTGTGTTATCCTTTGATTTTATGTCATCAATGGATATTATACCCGTGGTCATCAGCTACCTAACGGTCTTATGCCTCCATCGAATATGACGAGACTTGCCATTGTACATAGAACTTCGTGCCTTCCTAGAGCTGACTGACTGTCGTAGTGGATCATTACAGAAGGTACGGGTTTGTTCCAACAAGGAACATCCTCTAAGAAGTTGTGAAGCTACTCAGCTTCTTCTCCTGCTTTGTCTAAAGCGATAAACTCCGATTTCATCATGGATCGGACGATGTAAGTTTGCTTAGAGGATTTCCAAGACACAGCCCCACCACCAATTATAAATACATACCCACTGGTGGACTTGATGTTCTCTATATCAGATATCCAGTTTGCATCACTGTACCCCTTTAGTACAGCTGAATATCTCAAATAATGCAACCCATAAGTTAGCGTGTATTTCAGGTATCGTAGTACCCGATTCAACGCCTTTCAATGATCATTACTCGGATTGTGAGTAAACTTAGCCAACTTGTTGACTGTATAAGCAATATCAGGTCGGGTGCAGTTTGTTATGTACATCAAACTCCCAATCACCTGTGTATATTGCTCCTGGCATACGGGTGCACCATAATTTTTATCAAGCTGTTGATTTCTATCAATTGGTGACTTCATAGGTGAACTATCAAACATCTCAAACTTTTTCAAAACATCCTCGATGTAGTGAGACTGAGATAAGACCAGTCCGTCAGACGTCTTAGAGATTTTTATCCCTAAGATGACATCCGTGATACCCATATCATTCATGTCAAAGCATTGTTTCAACATATTCTTAGTCTCTAGGATCAAGCTAGAACTGCTCCCTGTGATCAACATGTCATCTACATACAGGCATATCATGACGAACGAGCCAGAGTTACCTTTCATGTAGACACATTTGTCACACTCATTAATGACGAAACCTTTCGATAGTAGAGTACTATCAAATTTTTTGTGTCATTGCTTCGGGGCTTGTTTCAGCCCGTACAGAGATTTGACAAGCCGATAGACTTTCTTCTCTTGCCCTGAAACCGCATACCCCTCGGGTTGTTCCATATAAATTTCTTCTTCCAAATCACCATTTAGGAAGGCTGTCTTGACATCCATTTGATGTATCTCAAGGTCACGCAATATTGCGATCGCAATGAATACTTGTATGGACGTCATCCTAGACCCCGGGGAGTACGTGTCAAAGTAGTCAAGGCCTTCCTTCTGTCGATAGCCCTTGACTACCAACCTGGCCTTGTACTTATCTATAAACCCATCTGTTTTATACTTCCGTTTGAGTATCCACATACAACCCAACGTTTTATTTCTCAGAGGAAGATCAACCAACTCCCAAGTATGGTTATGTAGGATGGAGTCTATTTCACTCTCAATAGCTTCTTTCCAGAGCTGTGCCTCTGGAGTTGACAATGCTTCAGCAATTGTCCTTAACTCGTTATCAACTATATAAGCTACAAAGTCATGACCGAAGGATTTTTCCTTCCTGGCCCTTTTACTTCGCCTTGGTTCCATCTCTGGAGTCTCCAAGTTCTGAGAATCTGAAATACTAAATTCCAGATATTCAACCACTTCGAAGTCCACTAGATCTGAACCATCTAGATCCGGGCAGTCAACGACTCTCGGTTCTTGAGAGCTTTGTTCATAACTTCATTTGCGAGAGGTTATGTCTTTTTCTTTTCTAGGAAAGGTATCTTCAAAGAATTGAGCATTCCTTGATTCCATTATTGTACCCCCGTGGATATCTGGAATATTTGACTTATGCACTAAGAAGCGGTAAGCACTACCGTTATTTGCATATCCGATGAAAATGCAATCTACAGTCTTAGGCCCAATCTTGACCTGCTTTGGCTTGGGTACTTTAACCTTTGCCAAATAACCCCACACCTTTAAATATTTATAGGTGGGTTTCTTTCACTTCTATGATTCATATGGAGTTTTGTCCTTACCCTTATGTGGAACTCTGTTAAGAATCATATTAGCGGTAAGGACTGCTTCTCCCCACATGTTTTGGGGAAGACCGGAATTGATGAGCAAGGCATTTATCATTTTCTTCAATGTGTGGTTCTTACGTTCTGCCATACCGTTCGACTGAGGTGAGTATTGAGCCATCGTTTGATGAACAATGCCTGATTGGGCACAATATTCTTCAAATGGCGCTATGTAATCTCCCCCTCTATCACTACGAATGGATTTAATCTGCATGCTTAGTTGGTTCTCAACTTCTGCTTTATAACGTCGGAACGCTTCAAAGGCTTCATCTTTACTTTTCAACAAGTTAAGGTAACAATACCTTGTGCTATCATCAATGAATGTCATAAAGTACTTGTTCCCCCCTCTAATTTCTACAAACTTCAAATCACATATATCTGTGTGAATAAGTTCTAGAGGAGCGGTATTCCTTTTGATGGATCGAAAAGGAAGCTTTGTGAGTTTTGCATCTATGCACACCTCACACTTATGTTGAGGGTCTACGTCGATAGACGGCAACAACTCCAACTTTATCAACGTTTGGATGGACTTATAGTTAACATGTCATAATCTATGATGTCATACATTAGAGGACTCAAGCAAGTAATAAGAAACTTCAATATTATTGCTTGCACGTAGTACAGACATGGCGTTAACTTTGAATAAGCATTCATAGACGAAGCCCCTTCCCATAAACGTTCCATTCTTAGTGATTACAAATTTATTGGACTTAAACACTAGCCTAAAACTAGCATTAACCAATAAATGACCTGAAATTAAATTTCTCCTAATCTCAGGAACATGTATCACCTCCTTCAGAGTGAGCTCCTATCCAGAAGTCATCTTCAGGACTACCTTTCCTACCCTTAGCACGTCAGAGGAAGCGTTGTTACCCATGAACATCTTCTTGTTTATAACTGGTGTATATAAGTGGAGAAGGTATTTCTATTGGAACAGATGTGTCTTGTAGCACCTATGTCCATCCACCAATGCATGGGATTCTCAACAAGGTTTGCTTCAAGCACCACCGCTGAGAACTCATCAATCATGTCGTCTAGAAGCCTGTCTTTGACGACGTTAGCCTGAGCCTTGCCTTTGGCCTTGGCCTTCTCTTGTTGCTCGGTCTTGAGCTTGTGGCAACCTTTGATCATGTGACCAGGTTTCCCACAGTGGTGATATTTTTCTTTGAATTTCTCCGCCGATTGGGTATTGCCGTCTTTCTGGAACTTGCGCTTCTTGCTTGGGTTCCCTTTGGCCTCAGCCAGATTTGCCTTTGCCTCAGCGGGTTATTTTCCCCTAGGCAAGACCTTCTTATTATCTTCCTGAATTTAGAGTTTGATAATAAGTTCTTCAAATGTCATCTCTTTTGTCTTGAGTTTTAAGTAACTCATAAACTCATTCCACGAGGGAGGTAACTTTTCAATCAATGATGCAACCAAAAACTGCTCATTTGGTTTCATACCTTCCAAATCCATGTGATGTAGAATCATTTGGAATTCCTGGACTTGGGACATCACTGTTTTACTATCCACCATTTGAAATTTCAGGAATTTCCCAATGATGAATTTCTTAGTACCTGCATCCTGTGCGTTGTACTTCTTTTGCAGCTTCTCCCATCACTCTTTGGTGGTGCCAACGGTGCAATACACCATGTAGAGAGGGTTTGACAAGCAGTTCAAAATATAGTTCTTACACATGAAATCACTATGACTCAATGCATCAAGAACCATCTTCATGCCATTAATGACATGGATACCTTGGCCCCTTCAGCCATTTCGGTAGGCGAATGGTCCATTTTATCTCCAACTTATGGAGGATCTTTTGTTAGGAAATGAGTCATTCCCATAACAGTCAGATAAAAGAGCATCTTCTGCTGCCATCTCTTGAAGTTGGAGCCTATGAACTTTTAAGGGCGTTCATAGTGGAATCCAGCGGGTAGAGGAACGAGAGTGTTCCCTTGAGCAGCAGAAAAGGCATTGGATGAGCCTTGAGCAACCGGAAAGGCATTTGGTGTGCCTTGAGCAGTGGGGAAGGCAGAGGGGTTGCCATGGGTAGCAGCAGCAGCAGAATCAGAAGCGAGTTGTTCTCTTCTAGTCATCTTTCTAAGTACTTACAATGAATCTTGTCTTAAAATTGTGGGATACAACAATTGCAGGAAACGGGAAGTAAGTAACTATTACAATTGTAAAAAAGTATAAACTAAATATTACAACAAATTGGAAATCAGGAATGTAACAAACTGCTTGTGTGATTTGTTGAGTCGAGTGATGGCACTCTGTCTTTAAGACAAGATTGCCCCATATATCTCATTTTACGTTGTCGGGCAATAGTCTCCCAAGATACAATAACAACTTAACAATTGAGCAAAGGAAACTCAAGTGTTACTCTTGAAGAACTTTGAGTATAATAACTTTGCTAGAGAGGAAGAAAATGAATTCAGAAAATTATGGAGTATTTTTTAAGTGTTGTGTAGTGTTCTTCAATTGAGCCAAATGCCTCAATTTATAGTGTAAGGAGAAGACCCCTCAACTAGCCAACTAATGGCCTTCAATAGCCATGTAATGACACTTAATTGAGGGGTTACATTCAGCCAAATAATGGTTGAATTCATGTGCCAAGAAATGAAGAATCAATGCTCCAAAATCAGCCCAAAAGTCAGAACTTTCCAACTTTCCGTCGCAGCATTCTGCCTCTGAAGCGTCGCGGCTCTGTGAATTAGTGTCGCGGCGCCGCGGCTCCAGTAACTGAAGACCCAATTAGCGCTGCGGTGCTCCGGCGCCTCGGCTCTAACGGTGTGGTGTCGCGGCCCCTTCACGGCTCCGCAGCGTTTTTCCGACTCGTTTCATCTTACACTTCTTCCTTCGTTTACCAACGTGGAATACTTTGTCATTGGGCCAATAATCGTCCATCATTCTATGTCTCAAATGTATTACATACGTACCAATATCTCTTTCACTAATGAAATTTGTAATACTTGGCACTACGTGTGCACGTGTGTGAAAATAACGTTTCCAACGTATGGGGCCCCAATTGTTTGAGTCATAAATAATGAGATATACTTAATTCCACATTAGTAAATTTTCAACACTATTTTTGTATCAAAGCCTTCCTAGAAACTCTCGTTTTGAGATTGTGGTCGGTGATCCATCGCTATATCGATGCATTAGCTCCAAAAAAAACTTGTAATTGCTTTATTTGTTTCAATTTATTCCAAAATTCACTCGAAATTAATATTTGAGTCTCAATCCAAACCACCTAATAAATTTCTAGTGGTAAAATAACAACATATATGAAGCTCAAAATATAAATTGGGACGTAAATACTCAAAATGACGGATCAGATTACTACAGTTTAAAAATATGTGTACTAGCTGGTAAACTAATTACGAAACATGGGCTCATATTATTAAAGTGCAGATGGTTCACAAAACATCCTGCATTAGCATATTTTGAGAAAAGGCCGCATTTTAAGGGGTGTAATGTAGATAGTCTACTCTAATTGAAGCATTACTAGATACTTTCATGGTTCGAATCTGTAACCTATAAGTTACACAGAGATAACTTTAGTAAAAATGTATGTTTTAACGGGTACTATAGTAGTTTTTGAGTGGACAACTTCACATGTTTTTTGTCTTTCGTGCACTAGTTTTCCCCCTAATTTTCTGATAAAAAGTACATCCGTAAAGTATTTTAGAAATACCCAGGAACAAGATTAAGCTTAAGTAGTTTATTGGTGATATCAATATAATTATAAAATATTATTTTGAAACCTCTGGAAATAATTGCTATAGAGGGTTAATTTTCAGTTTAGTTTAAAATTAAGGGGAAAGGGATTATTTCTCATAATTAAAGAGATTATGGGTTAACCTAAACTAAAAAAAAGGTGTACTAGCTAGTACCATTTGATTTGCCATTCTATCTACATTAACTAGTTAGCTAGTTAAACACAAGAGAACTTTTACTAAGTAATTCCACCGTCTCAATTTTTATGATATATTTTTATTTGACATGCATTTTAAGAAATAAAATATTTTGAATCTTATAATTTAAAATAAACAAAAGATAATTATATTTATAAATCATTTCATTTTATATAAAAATAAAATTTAAAATTAAATTATTATCAAATAAAAAAATATAAAATTTTATTGAGATGAATTAAAAAAGAAAATGAGTCATTCTCTGCAAAAGGGAAAAAGTAGTATTTTTTTTCCTTTTTCTAATACACGAGAAAAGACTTTGAAGAAAAGAAGCAAGAGGGCTATGTTTATGTCATATGATGATGCAAGAAATCAAACGTCACATGTGTCTGCTGTCACAATTTCGACTTAGACACCTAAACATGTTGTGGCATAAATCTAATCATAGCTGACTAATAATTTGACTTCGAGATGTAGGGCTGTACGAACTTTTCACATCTCTACTAACTTGCACTATATTTTAATCCTGTATTCCATATTGGTTTAAGTCGTCAGATAGATTCTCTAACTTATTATGAGACTCCCTTTTTTTTTTAAAGAAATTATAAGTAAATAATTACAATTAAAAAAATACTTGAAACCTAAACCCTCAACATGTTGCCATCGCCGTCGCCACTGTTCCCCACTTCATCTTCTTTCCCATTTTTTCTACCTTTTTTCTTGTTTTTGATCTGTTTTGTTCTTATGTTTAGGTTTCATTTAGGTTTAGATTTGATCTGGCACTTGAGACTGAGGAGGGAGAGAGGTGATACGTCCAAATTACACATCCGAAAAGGATGTAAAGCGGTCGTTGATAAATATAGAAAAGGTTGGGGTCGAATCACATAGGGAATACGATGAGAAAAATCCAATTTAAACGTAAGACTCAACAAATAGTCCAGATTACAAAAGTGTTTGGGAAAATATTATTTGTTTGATTATGATCTACTATTTAATTCAAAAAAGGAATAATGCAAATTTGTAATTCAAGTTGTGGAAGGACTAGGATTGTGTTCCCTCTAGGTGAATCAATGCAATTGGGGCTAAGCTTGATGTCAATTGAATACCTATTATACTAGACTATGGACCAATTAATAGCTTATCACTAGTTTTCCAACCTGGGTGATAAATGTAATTAATATGCTTTTTCAAGTCCTAGGATGTGCAATTCAATACATCCATTTAAATCTCAAATTAATCATTCTATCCCTAACTTTGATTATTAGATAGGAGTTAAATTCTCAAATCTTTGTCATTAATGTTTCCTATCCACTATTATTTTTCAAGAAATAAAGGGCTATAGGCACTTATAAAAGTTGGCCACGATTGATATCATCACATAATGAATCATTAATGGAATATAACATTGGTAAACAATTTAATCAAGCATTTAAAATATTCAATACATTAATATCACCCTTTGAGGTCCACAACCCTAGCTATATGATTAGATAATCATGATAAATGAACCAAAAACATTAAATATATATGAAATCATTGTCACTTACAAAGCAATTGAGAATTAAGTAGAAATTGGAATCCAACGTTGATGTTAATCTCCTCAAAAGACTCAAAACAATAGTAAAGGAAATGTTTGGCGTATGGGGAATAATATTTGGAAAAGAATAATCAGACCTAAAACCCTATGGATCTATTTATAGTCCCCAAAATTCGTGCACACAAATTGGACAAAATTACACTGCGTCACATGCTGCAAACCGCAAATCATGTTGCAGACTGCAATTCGCAGGCCTTTCTTTTGTACCACATGTTGTGTCCACTTTTCAGTCTGCGATTTGCAGACATGACCTGCAGTTCACAGGTCACGCCGCAGATCATGCTTTTGTCTTGTTCAACTTTCCCAATTCTTTGCGGCGGTTTGTGGTTCTTCTGCGGTCCGCAGTAAATGTGTGCGGCCGCATGTCATGTATTCTGGCCTTTTTGCTCATTTTCACTTGCATTTCATCTCCGCATTCTTTGTCCTGCAAAACAACACATATACGTAAGAAACGACGTAAAATATACTCTAAGATAAATAAAAGCTTAAGTAAATAACATCAAATGTACCATAATATGGAAGAAGACAAACAAAAAAAGAGTTGATGTCATTTAATTTTAAAAAAAATATTTGAGCTAAATATGATAGCGTATAGGTATTGAATATTCTTTATTCCTAACGAAAAAGGTAAGTTTGGAATAATCTCCCTTTAGGAGTCTTTTCATTAATTCACAATATATATAGTTGTACAGATGTTGATTCATAATACAGTAAGAATCCTAAGTTACCATAGATATACAACAATCATAATTACAAAATATACTGTGAATATTTGGCTAATACTCCCCCTCAATCGGAGCGGGAGGAGGCTGGACGCTAAGACTGGATTTGAAGTCGATGAATAACTGTCTTGGTAGCCCCTTCGTGAAAATATCTACATACTGATAGAAGGAAGGCACATGCAAGACTTTGACCTGACCGAGAGCTACCTTCTCACGTACAAATTAGATATCCATCTCAATATATTTGATTCATTGATGTTGAACCAGGTTGTGAGACAGATATATGACAGATATGTTATCACAGTAGACTATAGACGCCTTACGCAGTGGACACCGGAGCTCCAAAAGAAGATTTCAGAGCCAACAGATCTCAACAACTACATTAGCAACTCTGTGATACTCTGCTTAAGCACTCGAACTGGATAATATGGCTTGCCTCTTGGCAGACCAGGAGATAAGATTATCCCCTAAAAATACACAATAGCCTGAAGTGGAGCGTTGCGTGTCCGGGCACCCTGCCCAATCGTCATCCGTATAAGATAGCAACATGTTCGGAGCGGAGGGATAAAGATGCAACCCACAGTCAAGTGTGCCCTTACGTATCTGATAATACGCTTAAGAGCATCAAAGTGGGACTCCATTGGAGCGTGCATAAACAGACACACCTGCTGAACGGCATATGTAATATTAGGTCGCGTGAATGTAAGATACTGAAGGGTACCTGCAAGACTCCTATACAGAGTGGGATCAGAGACTGGATCACCATCAACAACACTGAGCTTGGATTTTGAATCTACCAGAGTGGGCATAACCTTGCAATTTGTCATCTTAGCCTTGTACACTATTTCTTCTGCATACTTACGCTGACTTAGGAACATAGTATCTGCAGATCGGGTCACTGATATACCCAAGAAATAACTCAGCTTGCCCAAATCAGTCATAACAAATTCAGTTTTGAGTAGAGCAATGATTTCATTTTTCAATCCGTCAGATGAGGCAGTGAGAACAATGTCATCCACCTATAGTAGTAAGTAAGCAGTACTGCTACCGCGATGAAAAATGAAAAGAGAGTTATCACATCTGCTACATATAAACCTAATCTGCATTATATACCTGGAAAAGCGATCATACCATGCTCGGGGGCCTGTTTTAAGCCATACAGTGACTTTCTGATATGACAAACATACTGAGGGGTTGCAGGATGAACAAAACCAGGTGGCTGATGCATGTAAATAGTTTCTTTTAAATCCTCATGAAGGAATGCATTTTTAACATCAAGCTGATGAATCGGCCAATGCTTACCTATAACAATACTGAGAACTGTCCGAATGGTATCCGGTTTAACAACCGGACTGAATGTCTCACCACAATCAATGCCCTCCTGCAAATTAGTACCATTGGCTACAAGTCTAGCCTTATACCGTTCCAAGTCACCACTATCCCTGAATTTGTGGCGAAATAGCTACATACATTGGATTACATTCACCCCATCCGGTCTAGGCACCAAATCCTAAGTGTATTGATTTGTTAAAGAATTGAATTCCTTGGACATGGCCGCATTTCAATTGGAGTCCAGTTTGGCTAGTTTTGAGTTTTGGGGAATGGGGTGATATGGTTTGGGTTAAGAGATTAAAATGAACCTTGGGTTTGAAAATCCCGTGTTGAACACGAGTTTCCATACAATGGGTAGGCAGTGGTGTATGATGTGTATTTTGTGGGTTTTGAGTTTATTGGTTCATGGGTTCGGGAAGAGATGGTGACAGGTGTGGGTCGCTGGTAACAGGTGGTATTAGAGGCTGGGTAAGTACTGGTGTGGTGTTAGGTTCGGTTATTGGTGGTGTGACGATGTAGTTCAAGCAGTAGGTTATGTAGCTGGGTACCGATCTGGGAGTAGATCAGTGGTGTTGCATTGGTTGGGTTTCTAGACGTTGGCTCAGGTGATTGGTGGCGATAGATGGGTCGACCATGAGGAAGAATGACCGGGAATTGGGTGGTGCAGGGGTGTTGACTAGACCAAAAACTGATGGTGACGGGCTAACTGGAGTAGATTCCGAAGGGGCATGAACAATAGGTTAGTGGTGGAACAATGATCTGACGGTAGAGGACATATCTGTCTCATCGAGGAACGAGTAATCAGTGGTTTGGAATTTTTGGAGATTTGAAAATGGAAAACTCATCTCGTCAAATGTGACGTGGCATGAGACAATGATTTACAATTGGACATGTCATAGCACAAGTAACCCCTATGATTAGGTGAAAAACCAACGAAGACACAGAGCGTGGTTCGCGGGGCTAATTTTATGAGGGGTAGTGGAGGTAAGATTGGGGTAGGACAGGCAACCGAAAGTTCTGAGTTGGTCATAGGATGGGATCCTACGGTATAAAATTTCGGTGGGGGTCTTATTTTGGAGAGTGCCAGTGGGTAAAATATTCAGGAGATATTCTACCATTTTAACAGCATAGACTCAGAAAGAGGGTGGAAGACATGCATGAAACAGGATAGTACGAACCATGTTATTGATGATAAATATAATTCGTTCAGCTTTTCCATTTTGAGAGGAAGTGTGGGGGCATGAAAAATGGAAAACCATGTCTTGATTTGAGCAAAACTTGTGAAAGGGCGAATTATTAAATTCACGTCCGTTATCACATTGAAAGGATTTTATGGATTTTTCAAATTGAGTTTTAATGAATTTTTGAAACTCAAGAAACTTGGCAAAAACTTCGGATTTGAACTTTAGTGGGTAAATTCAGATAAAATGAGAAAAATCATCTAATAAAACTAGATAAAATTAGTGACCCAGTGAGTTAATAACATGAGATGTCCACAAGTCGGCGTGGACAATATCAAAAGGAGAAAATGTAACACTTAATAAAGACATAAATGGAAGACGAGCATGCTTGCCTAGCGGGCAAGAAAAACCATTTTGGGCAAGTTTCCCATTATTACATTGAATACGCTTATTGTTCCTAAGAAAATTAAAAACAGGTGCTCCTGGGTGTCCAAGCCTATTGTGCCAAGTTGACGTAGAGATCGCAGCAAGAGAGGTAAATGATTGAGGTATGACAGCGGAAGATTGAGTGACGGGGTAGAGGTCTCCCGCACTATTGCAGCGCGTAAGAATTTTCCACGTATTGAGATCCTTCACAGAAAAACCAAAAGGGTCAAACTCGACAGACACGAAATTATTCCGAGTGAATTTTCTAACGGAGATCAAATTTTCAATGATGTTGGGGGTGTAAAGGACATGGTTGAGGGACAAAGGCAGGTGGAGATATTTGGTATGCGTATTATCGTAACCTTCAATTGGAATGCGGTGACCATTGCCAACAGTAATAAATTAAGAATGATTTAACCGAAGCAATTGAGATAAATTACCTGACGAGCGGGGTGAGATGAGATGTGGCTCAGGTGTCCATGTACCAATTTTCGTCAGGTTGTTGAAGGTTCAATGTGTTGAAGGCCTGGCCCAAATCAGTGGGGGCCAGGCTGTGGGCTTGTGGATTCTGCTGGGCCGAGACCATGTTGGCTTGATGGGTAGGTTGGTGGGCCTGCCTGTTTGCTAGGGCGGAGCTCATAATCCTGGGCATCTAGGCCTGCTGGAACTGGGACCCTGCTATTGGGTAGGGGCATGCAGGCGAGGCCCAGTTTCCTGCATTGGGCCAGCCTAACTGTCCAAGCCACTGGAAATATAGAGCAGGCGTTGGACCTGTCTGCTGGGCCTTTGTCCTCTGCCACGGCCCTTCCCCTTATTTCCATTGCCGCGGCCTCTACCACCTCGTCCTCCTCCACGAGTATCACGCTGTTGCTGGTGGTCCGACGGTGGTGGTTGGGGGGTTGTGGCCGCTGGTAGTACCATGCTTTCAATGGCTAAAGCTTTTTTATTGTGCTCATCTTGTTTAGCACGCCGGGTCTCTTCCAACAGCAGTTATGAACGTGCCTTGTTGAAACTCGGTAGTGGGTCGGCCTGTTGAATCATTGTTGCGATAGTATCGTATTCCCCTTTCGGTAAGCCTATAACGAGTTGTAACACTATCTTTGTTTCAGAAATAGATGTCCCAACGTTGGATAGTTGGTCAGCGATGAGTTTCAGTTGTTTGCAATATTCGGACATGTTGTTAAAATTTTCGAGACGCGTATTGTTGAATTGCTCCTCCAAATACACGGCCCGAGTATTTTTATTATCTTGAAAAAATTCTTCTAATCGCACTCAAAGTTCACACGCCGAAGCACCTGTTTTCATGATAGTACACAACAAGTCTTTTGATATAGTGCCGTATATCCACTGCTTGGCGATAGCGTCAAGGCGATGCCATGTTGAGTCTGCAACATCCATAGGGCGAGGAATAGAATCATCAATGTGGTCGAGCACGTTGTACGCGCAAGCATGGATATATAACAGTTCTACCCACATGGAATATTGACAGTCTTCTTGGTCAAGAATTATGGGGATGAAATTCTTGATGTTGGTAACGGCAAAAGCCGGATGAAAAGAAGACGATGAAGATGTAGGGTGGTTGTCAAATACATCTGTGGATGAACCAGAAGTTTTAGGGAAAGTGGGAGGAGACATGGTAGTCATAAAATTTGGAAGGAATTTATGTAGGGTGGTCGTCGATGGAGGTAGAAGGGGGGGGGGGGTCGGCGGCACTTGGAGAAGAAAGAAATGTGGGGGTTAGGGTTTGGCTACTGATACCATCTAAGTTTGAAATAATCCCCCTTTAGAAATTTTTTCAGTAATTCACAATATATATAATTGTACAGAGGTTGATTCTTAATACAGTAAGAATTCTAAGTTATCATAGATATACAATAATCATAATTATAAAATGTATTGTGAATATTCGTGAATATAAAAAAAGAAATTGCTAAATAGAGATTAGTTTTAGAAAATTCCAAGAAAGCTTATATATAGAAGTTCACTGACAAAACTTGAGTTGGCTCTTTCAAACTCAAGATTTCGGCTATGAAATATTTTCACTCCATTCCCACACAAAACTTTCATAATCATCATTTCGTACATTTTCTTGCATCTTTCTAGTGTAATGATTTGAGGACTTGACCTCCCCAAACTTGGACAGTTATATCCTTCTTCATCTTTTAAAACACAATTAGCTAATTAAATACATCAACAACAATATATGTATTCGGTATAATATTATTAGTAGGGTTTGAAAAAGATAGGATATACACAAACTTTACATCTATCTTTATGGGATCGAGAGAGCTAATTAAATATATCGTGTTCTCAAAATTGATCAGTCTCTCTTTAATTAGAACTTAGATCAATTACATGTTTGGCTAAGATTCTGAGAAGCTAAAAGTATTTTTTTTAAAAAGAAAAGTGCTTATTTAATTTAGAGTGTTGACTTGTTTGGCCAAGCTTTTATGTAAAAAAATAAGTATTTTTTACTAGTATCATTTCAGAAGCTAAAAGGGTAAATTTTCTTTGAAGCATTTTTGAAACCTTGGTCAAGTACATGTTACTGCTCATATTGGCAAAAAGTGATTTAATTGATTAACCAAACACAAATGGCTATTCTCTCAAAATACTTTTTTGAAAAATACTTCTTACAACAAACACCTTTTAAAATAATCAAATTCTGAAAGTTTGACAAAACAAACTATTAGTGCTGAAAATTTGCAGATAATAATTGTTTAAAACACATGGTTAATGATAGATTTCAGGATTTAAAATTATAAAAATGTTATATACTTGTGGCTAAAGATTGACAACACTACTAGAAAACATGAAATTAGCTACATAATTTATCGGTAATCCCCAACTAATCTGACATCGCTAAATAGCTCCTAGCTAATTGGACTTTCTTATAATCTGTCACCAATTTGTAACTTAATGGGATTAGCATGAATTTTTGCTATATAGCTACGAAATTTTATCCATTGCTAATTCTTTATTTTCTAGTAAGCTCTATTTTTGTGACTTAGTGATAAAGGTGAAAAAATGAATAAGTCAGAAAACGTAGTATTTGTTCAGTGCGAAGGCAAATGTTTTATGCCAATTTTTGTTTAAAAAATAATAAGTGTTTTTTTTTTCTTACTTATTTATTGATTTTTGATAAGTAAGAAAAATATTATTCGAAGGCGGTGACAATAGTATAGAATGTCACTAATTAAATTTATTTTTCCTACCTCTACTAAGGAAGTCATTTTTCTAATTAAGAAAAAATATTTTTCAAAATATTTTAACCAAGCACATAATAGAAAATTAGAAGACAATTGATTAATCTAGGAATTCAAACTTGACAAAGAACTTGTACTTGTCTAAGAAAATTCACACTGTCATTTGATAGGAGGGATATGATGAGATTGAAATTAATCCTATATTTGATTGATGAGATAACTCATTTGATATTCCATTCAATCCCATTTACATATGATAAAAGGTGGATAAATTATCTCACATAAAGGGTGAAATTAGTTATCCCATCTTATTCCACCCAATTCCATCTATCTGGGATAACTTATCCCCTCTATCAAACGATCCTCGGAGGTTAAGAAAAAATTCAAAGAAAACAAATAATTTGGGAGTATTGAAGCAATTCTTGATCAATTAAATTGAGAATTGACCAAGACTTGAAGATAAAGACTTTCTTGAAAGTACTATTCAGTTTCACAAGTCTTTCTATATGGCCACCCCGATAGTTAAGTCATTGAATAAGCAATTACCAATAATATACTTTTATAGCCCCTCAATTTCCTCGCACTTTCTCTCTTCAAGTACAAAACCCAAATCAATTTAACTACTTCCACTTTCTCCCTTTATAAATAAGCCATCTTCCCCAATTTGGTCTTCATTCCTTTCCTCCAAACTTCCAATCATCAACTAGAAAGAAGATGGATACAAATTCAGGAAACAAAACTTTTACTGTTGACCTTAACATAAAACCCTCATTACACAACATCAATAGAAGTCCGGTACCGGTAGGTATCTCTATATTTCAGTTCTTTCATAAAAATTAATAACTTTTTATGGGATATCATTATTTATTATTTTTCTAACTATTGTGTTTATTATTGTCACTAGTACTATTATTGTTTTCGTTGTTGTTGTTTTCTAATTATTATTATGTTTATTTTATCACTAGTATTTTGTTTTCGTTGTTGTTATTTTTCTTATTACTGTTATCTTGAAATTAAGGCAGATAACCTGCTATAACAAGTAAATGATGACCTGAAAATATAAAATTACTTCTTTATATTGTTAGTGTTTATGAGTTAAACTCTATGTTTATTATATTACCCTTGTTGTTGCACAAATTTTTCTTAGTTTTATAAAAAAAAAACTCTTTTAGATAAACTAACTTTTTCTTTAGATGTATTTTAAAGTATACTTTGATATATGCAGCATGAGAAGTTGGATGAAGAATTGGTGAGGATGAGAGAGGAGAACAAGAAGCTAGTAACAATGCTAACAACTTTGTGTGAGAACTACAATTCCTTGCAAACTCACGTAATTGAGTTGCTGCAAAAATACTCCACTCATGAAGAGGACAATTTCAAAGTATTATTGTCAAGAAAAAGAAAAGCAGAAGAAGAGTGTTGTGCAAATTCTTCAGACGTCATCTTTAAAGAATCATCACCAAAGAGGCCAACAGAAATCACAACCAATGTTTCAACTGTTTGTGTTAAAACTACTCCCTCCGATCAAACCTCGGTAAGTTCAAAAGATTATCAATTGTAAAAATACAGTTAGACTTCTCTATAGAGAACATTTCATAATAATAATCATTTTCTCTGAGGAACCGATCTTTCATTATGTTATAATTTTATGTTTTGTATAACAATATTTTGCTATAACAATCGACAAATATTCAACGATGTCGTTATAGAGAAATTTAACTGTATTTTCAAAATACACGAAAAGTATAAATTGACTTTAAAATAAATGGTCTCGAACGTTTTGAAATGCGTTAAAATTAAAGAATATCACATAAAGAGAGTCTATTTTATTACAAGTATAACTCCGCTAATACCTTTTCTTTTTGGGTTTTGATTTTTAAATTATCGTTCTATTTTCCTTTTTCTTGGTCTGGTTCACAGGTGGTGAAAGATGGATATCATTGGAGAAAATATGGTCAAAAAGTGACAAGAGATAACCCTTCTCCTAGAGCCTACTACAAGTGTTCATTTGCACCAACATGCCCAGTCAAGAAGAAGGTCAGTTCATGCAATCAAGTCTTTTTTAACTAAATGAATAGTAAGAATTTGAGGGAAATATAACTGCATGAAACAAGAATTTAATCAAATCTTCATTTTCTTAATTGTTTGGGCCGTCCAAAGTTGAGAGAAAGAATAACATACGAATTTACTTAGGCATTTAGAAAATATTTGGTTGATGTTGTTGGTACCTCTATGGTACTTTATAAAGCAGTACGGGAAGTAATAACTATTACAAATGTTCGAAAGGATAAATAAATTGTCAATCTTCAGAAATTGAATCTTGTTGAACAAATAGGCCAATCTTCTTTTCTTGCCGCAAGCTTGTTGTGTCTTGAATCTTGATAACCTGAAATCAAGAAACAACTAAATCTGGATCGTTACAACGTTGTGTGTTGAGTCGAGGATAGCCCTCTATCCTTAAGACAAGATTGCCCCGTATATATGCTTTTACGTTAGTGGGCAATAGTATCCCAAGATAAAACAATACTTTAATCTCAACACTACAAAACTAATAGGTTGAGCCTGTCGAAGAAAACAAATATGACTCGACTTGCTGAAGATATGAAATAAGAAGGAAGAGTTTCTCTCTACTCTTCTCTTTTGTCTCTGTGTATATAGTGTGTCTCTGTAGTGTATATCTTGTGTATACGTGAGGGTTTGGTCACTGTTTTTCAGTCGAAAATTGCACTGATTTTTCGCTGAATTTCACTCACTGTTTTGTGGCTATTCTTCTCACTGTTTTGTGCTGAATTTAAGTCAGTTTTTCTGTTTTTTTTTTTCGTCTGTTTTGTGGCCTGTTTCTTGCCTGTTTTTCATCTATTTTCTGCCACTGAATTGAGCCAAAAGAAGGCTCAATATATAACAAGGAGAAGGGGCTGTCTAACTGCCAAAATATGGTTGTTAATGGCCATTAGGAGGGCATTAAAACAGCCAAGTAATGGCTGTTAATGGCCATTGAAGTGTCGCCTAATCGCCAAGTAATGGCACATTAATGGAGGAGTTAATCAGCCAAGTAATGGCTGATTAATGCCTCAAAAAACAGTCCCAACGGTAGGTGAAAAAGTCTCGTAAATTGGGGATCAAATCGTAAATATTGAAACTTCAGGGACCAAACTGTACATATGAAAGAATTACGGTCCAAATCTGTACATATGAAACTTCAGGATCAAACTGCACATCCGACAGAGTTCTCTGATCCAAAAAGATAATATTAGACACCCCACTGACCGGACCAAGCATGCATGGCAAGGCGTGTGGGCTTAGCCTTGAGCCCAAGCACATCTAGGTCTTCCCTCCTTTAAACACATGGGATACCCCTTGGGGTCCCAAACCCTTTACCAATTAGAGACTTATATAGAGAGCAATTCTTCCTATTCCCACCGATGTGGTAGATTTGTCCCACACCACATTTCCATGTCTCAAACACCTTACTTCGTGGACCAATATCTCTTTCATTTCTTAACGAAATTAGACGATTCTTGGCCCTACGGTCATCTACTCACTTCGTAGATCATGCATGTGTAAAGAGACGAGGTCTCCAACATACGGAACACTAGTGTTTAATTCATCAAAGATGGGTGGATGCATCTCCCCGCCAAAGGCTAATTTCCAACAGATGTCCCCAAAATATTGTATGTTTGAACATACATTTTATATAATGATAATAAAAAAATTGTGAGTAAAATTAATCATTTCACTTGAAATATTCCTCAATTTTTTTTCTTCAAATTTTCAGTATATTGGAAATCCCAAATGTTGTTTATGGCAAATGAGCACACGCACATAGCTCCCACATTCACTTTTCACTACACAAGTCAGATACTGAGTAATTTTTAAGTGTGTAAAAATTCTAATAAAACTCTTCACGTGCAGTCTAATTCCTTTTTATACTTCAAATATGTCAAAAAATCTTTTTTATAATCGGTGATAATGGACTCGAATTTAAGACTTGTGATATCATATTGAAATTTGAGACAATCTCATCTAAGTTTAAGTTATTATAAAGAACAAACTCCGTTAAATTCCCACATCAATATTGGATGAACGAGTTGATATCTTGGACAATTCTCACTTCATAAACTAACATTCAGAATTGAGTTGAACTCAAAGTTTATTTTCTTATTACATTCTTAATTTTGTCTTCAATAAATAACACTACAACTCAATTTATAGGTCCAAAGAAGTATTGAAGATCCATCAGTTTTAGTAGCTGTATATGAGGGGGAGCACAATCACCCTTATCCATCCCAAGCAGAAATAACAGTGCCATTAGTTAGCCAAGGTGTTACAACAGATCCAAGATTTTTGAACAAATTCGTGGAAGACATTGACACAAATTCACTACAACATTTAGTCGAACAAATGGCGTCTTCCTTGACCAGCAACCCTAGTTTCACAGCTGCAGTTGCTGCAGCTATCTCTGGAAAAATCTTCGAATATGATTTACCTTTCAAATAAAGAAAAATTACAGCCACTCAAACGGTTCTTATTTCTTTATTTGAAATGAGCCTAATGTAAATTTTACCATTTTGAGAGCGATGTTTTCTTTGCTATAATAACCGTTTCTGAATATTTGGGCTGCAGCCTGCATTTTAAATTATAATAAACTTACAGAATAAAACAATAGTGGGAGTAGATGTTACAATTAATTCATCAATATAAGTGGTTGGGTCCAACGCTCACACAAGTGTATGTGGTCGACAAGTAATAAAGTGATAAGAAAAATATCGTTTCCACTAGGACTTTTTAATTAACTTTCCGAATTAAATTAAGCACTTGAAGTTATCCAAGAGTTTACCAAATATTGTGAATCAAGTGTCTAAAACAAAAGCGTAAACTAAACTAATATGTTGTTGAGATATTTATATGAGAGAGATATTACAGAGTTACATGTAGATTTTTTCAATCCAATTGAGTATCTACTTTAGATAGCTATTTTGAAAATCTGGTTTACTAATCGATCACAAGGTTGATATTTTGTTAGTGGATTATTCCTTACCTCATTGCTTGTTCAAACAAAGGGTGGCCAGTGGGCCGGGACGGCCCGACCCCGCCCCGGTGCCCGCCCCGACTCCGCTAAAAAAAAAAAACGTTGGCGGGCCTCGAACTCGGGACGGGACAATGTCTCATCCCGCGAGACCCGAGCCCGCCCCAGGCCCGCCCGACCCCGCCCCGACCCCTCCCCGACCCCGTCCCGAGCCCGACCCCGCCCTTTGTCCCACCTTTGCAAATATGACCGTTGCGCCAACGACCATTTTAGATTTTGGCCGTTGGCCAACGGCCATTTTAGGCCTCCCCCCTCCCCCTACCCCTTAATATTTATTTTTAACCCATAAGTTATTATATTTACACTTTAACCCAATTTTTCAACTATAAATAACTCATTTTCTCTTCATCTTTCTCACAAATCTTCCTACAATCTCTCTAATCTCTCAATATATCTTCCTACAATCTCTCTAATCTCTCAATATATCTCTCTACAAGTCTACATTGTTTACTAAATATTCAATTTTATTTATTCATTTGGGAATTGGGAGTGAAGTTGGCAACTAGCTTGAGGATCTTCCATCGAGCAAAGTTTCAATTTTCAACCTCTCGATTACACGTCGACGTTACGTCGGCGTTTGGTACATTCGTTCCTTCATTAAATTATTATTGTCTGTTTATTTTATTTAGCGCACTTAATTTTATTGTCTTTAATTATTTATTATCATAATTAAAATGGAATGATTAAAAGGTATGTTTAAGGGTAATGTTGCTTCTTCTAGTAGGGGCAACCAGGGCAAGGGTACTTCTTCTAGTCATCTTATTCCTACACAGGATGATTTTGTTGATACTCAATATTTTCCTACAATACCATTAGATTTAGACCAGGAGCTATTTTCTGGAACTCAAGAAGACTTTAATTTAGACGATGATCTAGATGATACACCCACTAATGTTGATGACAACACACCCACTAGTGCACCTTTAACTGAAATACCTCCTATTCCCCCTAGTATGAGACGAGGTCCAGCAAAACGACCATTAAAATCAGATGCATGGACATTTTTTGATAGGGACGTAGAGAATCAAGTAGCTATATGTAAACTTGGTAAAAATGTTTTAAAATTTAAAATTGGAAAAGGTCACGGTGGGACGGGGGGTTTAATTAGACACGTAGTAAGTGCTCATCCAGCTAGGTATGCCCAAAACCAGGCTTCAAAACCGGGTGCGCAAACGCCCGCTCCATCGGGACAAGGTTCACATACTGATACTGTCCCGGACCAAGTACAGGGTCAAATTAACCCTATGACGGGGGGAATTGTAGGCTCTAAATACAATAAACATAGAGATAGGGAAACAATATCAAAATTAGTTGCTGTGGAGGGTTTGCCCTTTTCATTTTCTTCATCTCCCGGTTTTATTCATTACATTAGAGATATATATAATCCTGCTTTTAATGGTTTTCCTAGATCAACTGTTAAGAGAGATGTATTTAAATTCGCGCATGAATATCAACAATATTTACGTTTTTCATTATATCATTTTAATGGCAAAGTATCTATCACGTCTGATATAGGTCGTAGTACTAACGGCCATGATTATTTAACTGTAACTTGTCATTGGATAGATTATAAATGGTCTATGCAAAAACGTATTTTAGCGTATAGATATATAGATGATAGGCACACTGGTACTTTTATTGCAGATAATATTTGTCAAAATAAAAATATATTTTATTCCTATTCCCACTATTTATATTATTGGTTCTGTATTAAATCCTACTATTAAAATAGACGATACTAAATCACTAATTGAAACTATTTACGATTGTATAGAAGTACTACCACCTCCAAGTCCCAAAAATCTAAATCACCCACCACCTATTGAACAAAGTCAAACTAAAGAAGAAGTGTTGTCTAGCGTAGAACACCAATGCAAAAAAATATATAGATTTTATCAACAAGAAAATGCTAGTAACTTACCGACTTCCATACCATCTTCTTCATCTTCAACACAACCTCACAAAAGACATGCTGTTTCTGCGGCTAGTATTGAAAGCCTCAGAAATAGAATGTGCGGTCATACCTCTACTACTAACCAAATTAGCGAGTTGGATATTTTTATTTTGCAGGGTTCTGTACCGTATCAAGAAGTTATCAATGAAGATGGACATGAAGACTTGCTGAAATACTGGAGGGGGAATGAGAAGACCTTTCCGACACTTTCATTGATGGCCCGAGATGTTTTGAACATTCAAGCGTCATCAACTGCGTCTGAAAGTGCTTTTTCTGCCGGCAGATATCAAATAGGAGACCACATACACTCATTAGCCGGAGACAGCTTGGAAATTGCAGTATTATTCAGAGATTGGATACGAGCGGAGAAGGTGCGGTCAACCGGAGATCAACGAAGAAGAAGATGAAAACTACAACGAAATCTTAACCGAAGGTAGTGGAAGCGACGTGGATCAATTTGACCAACAAATACCAATTCCAACCGAAGAACCACAGGAAATCATCAAACAATTAGAATAGGTTTTTTTGAGAATGTAATTTTTTTAATTGCAATTTTATTATGTAATTTGCAACTTTTGGACAACACCACAAAGTTGCAATTTAGATTTTAGACAATTGTATTTGTAATTTTTTATTACAAAAAAATCATATGTCTATTAAATAGTATAAGAGGCACAAAAACAGCCTTGGGATGTTTTTATTACACTATCTTATTTTGTTTATTGAGTTTTTTTTATACATATGTTATTTTTTAAAAAAAAAAGGAAAACCCGCCGGACCCCGCCCCGAGACCGCCCCGACCCGACCCCGACCCCTTCTCCCGTCCCGCCCCGACCCCGACCCCGCCAGACCCGGCCTGCCAGACCCGAGCCCGGCCCACTGGCCAGCCCTAGTTCAAACTACTGTAACGTCTATATTCCAATGGTCATCACAGGTAATAAGAACCCATTTGCATTTTTTTTATTTGACTAAGCAAATCGAGCAGGTATATTTTTGTCTTAAATGTGACGTACCTTGGTTCAAGAATAAGCTTTGTTTTATCCTATAATGCAATCTATGTTCTCTCTCATGAGTTAGACCTAGATTCGTAGATAATATTCAATCGTTGATCATGAAATCAAATAATTAAGCTCAAGATAAACTAAATACACCAATTAAACGGATAAAAATTAGTGATAATAAAAGATAAGCTAACATAATGCTTCAAACTAAAATGTTCATGGATAATCCTGTAACCTTAGAATAATAGAAAATTAGCCACTCATGCTCGCGGTGAATACAAAATTCATAATCATTCACTATAAAAATAGAAGAAAGAAATAATACAATATGCGCAGCTCTGCTCCACGGTACTCTAGTCCTCCTTGTGATGTTCTTCTCTTCAAAGTTTGAATCTCCCTTCAAAATGTGTTTAAGATGTATTTATAGTGTGTAGAATTGACCTTGGACGAACTACTTCCTCTAGTTCAAAACCGATCTGGAATGCCTAAAAAATATTGGTGCGCCACAAGGGGTAGTGGGTCACCCTGGGCGCCAAGTCAAAACTTCAGAGAATCAGAATTTGCAGGTTTTCCTTAAATTACAATAGGTGTGTGGCAACACGACACACCAATCTAGTTTTTGTGACATCTCAGTTTTTTTGCTTCTTTTCATGCTCACTTGGCCCTCGCGATCAGATCCTCAACTCAATTTGAATACTTTGACTCCCACTGAGACTTCAAAGCCATTTTCATCACTTTCTATCATCTTTTCATCAGATCACCTCTTACACACACAAATCGCAAATATTTAGCATAAAGTGAACCAAATGAATTTAAACACAAGAAAAGAGCATAGGCGGAATATAGCTAAACACATGTACTTCTAATAGCCGATCACAACCCCACACTTGAAACTTTTCTTGTCCTTAAGCAATCTCCTACACTCTAAACTCACAATCACTAAGGCTAACACTCTAAACTATCCTAACACCCATGACACAGGTTGAGACCAACAATTAGGCTCTATAAGTCAACTCAAGCAAACAACAAACTCGAAACTCCTGATCTTAAGGAAGGACTCTAACTCATCAAATTTAAACTTGCTCACATACTCTATCAAAGAAACAAATCGTATCACCAATCTAGATGAAACATGTGTCCTCACAAGAAGAAATAGTCGATACAATGAAACCAAATAATCAAATATAAATTAAGAACTTAGCATCAAAGATCAACCATAACACTCACAAATGAATTCACAAAGATAACTCGTGCTTTTCTAGTATAAAACTAGTCCAAACTCATCAACAAGACAAATTTATTATGCTCAACTCATCAAAATACATATTTGAGAAACAAAGCTACAATATAAAATTTCAACACTTAATTCCCTTTCAATGTCGATAGTCGCATATATGATTGTCACGCTATATATACACTATTCCCACACAAAGGCACGTATAACACATAAATGCTTGAAAAGATTCTCCTATTTAGGTGAAAGTCTTAACATATATACCTTGAATCAACTGAGCGTTTAACCTCTCATGACTGCCTTTCCGTGCCCAAATGCATTTAAACGACTCAATTACGAGGAGGAACGTAATAAAAGGATGGAGGAGTGACACAGGATGGCGCTTGAGTTCGACATCAAAGAACTCAAGGCTCAAGTAAATACTTTAATCAAGTTGCTATGTTCTCCACCCGACCTCTGGTCATGATGTTGGAGAGGATGGGGAGGAGTATTAGGTGTCAATTGTTATTTTAGTTGTGGTTAATTTTAAATTAGAGTATATTGAAGTCTAGTGGGATTCTTTTGATTACATAATGTTGAAGTTGGTTGAATTTGTACGATGTTTGATGGCTTACTTTTAATGTTTGAATTGTTTACGAGTATTTTTATTATTGTTTTGATGATTATTATTGGTTGTGTTGTTGTTTCTATTGAAGCAGCTATTGAAATCTTCTGTTAAGCAAGTGTTGCGGTAAAAATAGGCACTACCTGTCAAAATAATACTAGAAATACCAAGGGACTTACCGATTGAGTCCCTAAAAAAATGCATAATTTCCAAGCTTAGATTTCCAGGTTATAGACGTCCCTTGTTTATATCGGGGCAGGGAATATTTTTTTTTAAAATTGAATTTCCAAAACTGAAATTGACATTCACACCTACACTATCATGAAATTTCGACGTTGAAAACACAAATTGATTGGGAAAACGAACGTTTTTCTAAAAATTGGTTGCGCCAAACCGCCTTGCCTGCCCCGTCTAAAAAAAATACCCAAAATAAAAAAAAATCGGGTAAAACGGACATCTGAGCGCAGAGTTATGACCATTTAAAGTTTTACCAATTTACAACTACTTTCTCTCCCTACATTTTATGTCAATGCTTCTGTGATATGTTAATTAAGTTCATGCCGCATTCGACTTTCATAAAAGTTTCATAGATTGATTTCAATGACTATGATTCAAGAGATAGTAGTAGCCTAAAATAAAAAATAAGATTAATTACATATTTAATTCGGTTTTTCGGTTCGGTTCGTATCTAAAATTAAAAAACCGAACAGAATCACTAAATCCTGATTCGGTTCGGTATTTTAAAAAATCATTTTTTTTAAAAAAAAAACCGAACCGAATTTCAGTTCGGTTCAATTTTTTCGGTTCTCCGAATTTTTTGTCCACCCCTAACCTCAACTAAGCTGAAAGTAAAACCAAGAAAGGAGCTTAATCTAGGTTGATGCTAGAAGATTGTGTTTTTGTATTCCTTGTGATAACACATGTAATGTGGAATTCGAAGACAGTTAATTTAATTTATAGGTTATCGTTGTTGAAGAAAGTGCATATTAAGTCAGTGTTTGAATTTATTTTTTTGGCTTTTAAGCTCTTTTCTATTTTTTAAAGTGTTTGTGTGAAATAAAAAAATACTTTTAAACACTTACTTTTAGGCTAAAAATATACAAAAATAAGCCAAAAACTAAAAGTGAATAAAAACCAAATTATAACTTTTTACTTTTAACTTATAAATCACTTTTAAAAAATTAATCCAAACACCCACTAACAAATGAAAAGAAGAAGACAAGCTAAAATTAGGGGTGAGCACGGGTACAGGGTACCCAGATACCCGACCGGAACCGACACTAACGGGTAGGTTCCGGGTAGATATATTATAATAACGGGTAGGGTCCGGGTAGTAAAATTAGGAACCGATCAATGTCGGGTCAGTTCCGTTCCAAGAATAGAGACAGGGTACCCGGATCCGGAACCGATACCCGGAACCTATAAAATATTAAATATTTTTTTTTAAACATTTGGACCACTTTTAACTTTCTCCAAAATTATTTGTTGCACGCCTGCACATTGATTTTCCCCACCCCAAAACTCTCTCAATAACAATGGCGTTTTAGCTACACCACCGAGCTTCATCGTCGTCGTTGTTGAAGCTTTCTCACAGGTACTTTCATCGTTGTTATCATTGAAGCTTCACCTTTGCCTCTTTCTCTCCTTTGGTTGTGTTCATGTCATTCCTAAAATGCATATGGGTTCATATCTAACTCTTCAATTTCTTTTTAATATCATATGCTTATGTTCTATTTCAGGCGATACTCATCTTCAATTTGTATTATTTTTTTATTTGAAATGTAAATCTATTTTTAAAATTTGTGTATATTTTTGTAGTTGTGAAGATGAAATTTAGGAATTTCCTAGTATAATAAAGCTTTTCTTTTGTATCGAGGAGCTTATGAACACGAAAATAAGTTTAATTCAGATATTTTTAAATTTATTTTGAAATCAACACGTTCAATTAATTGAGTGTCAAATTTGACTTGCAATTTTAGGTTTTGGTAACAGAATTAGCTTTTCTACAATGAATAAGTTTTCTAAAACTTCTTATAAGGGTACTAAAAACTACGATTCTGCTAAAAACTACTTGATGAAATTATTTTAGAACTCTTTTTTATTCTCATAGGCTTAAAAATTGTTGCTTAATTTGTGTTTTTTATTTACAGAGTAGAACCACAGGACCACAGGTCAAGGTAGGTTCAGGTAATGATTACTCTGTAGGTTCCGGATAGTAAATTTAGGAACCGATCTTTTACCGGGTAGGGTCCGGGTAGTTAAAAAATGTTAGGATACCCGGACCCGCTCACCCCTAGCTAAAATAGCTAGGGGAGTAGGTTGGTCGTTGGCCCCTGAAGACATTTTCTTATGGTTAATTAAAGTTTAATTTAAACTTTTAAGCAAGAAAAAAATTTACAAAGCAAGGTTTCATAAAACGAAAAAGGGCTACATATACCCCTGAACTATGGAATATATTTCACTGATGCCCTTCGTTATACTTTTAGGGTACTTGAGCCCCTACCGTTATAGTATTGGCCATATATACCCTTAAATGAGACGGCGAGCCACGTTTCGCCATCTCATTTATTCGCCCGTTTCCACCCTTTAATATTAATCCGAATTAAAACAACCCGCCCAAACCCGACCCGACCCCTTTATTTCACCCACCCATTTCACCCATTAACCCTAAAATTATCACTTCACTCTCTCTCTAATCCTCATCGCCGACGTTCACCTAAAAAAGTCTAGCTTCATATGCCGCGATTTTAGTGAATCTAAGGCTCGGAGGTACATACTTGATCATTAAATATTGTTCATTTGTATGTTCAAGTTATTTTATGGGTTTGTTTAATGTTTTATCTGTCCATTTCGATCTGTAACTGTCCTTTCATTGATTAATAGGTTCCGATTTCATTTAATGGTTAGATTCTGTTAGTTATGAGTTATTTGTTTGTGTTGAATGTGTTTGCATGTGCCTTTATTGTGATCCCGAAATGGGTGGGGTTAGGGTTTGATTTTTCTTTTAGTGGTTTTAAGGTTGGTCTTGTTTAAGGTTTTGTAGTCTAGTGTTTCAGATATTATTATATTAATGTGGGGTTGTTTTGTAAAGGGTGGTATATTGAAAGGTTGTATTGTTTAGATTTTTTTTTCTTTTTTTGGCATCATGTTTAGGGTTTGTACTCTTTAATGTTAATAAATGATGTAAAATTTTGGGGAATGCTGTCAATGTTGAGAATATGCTTTAGAATTTTGGGATATATGTTAAACAATTCAATTCTTAGTGTGTGTTTTGAGATACATGTTAAATAATTCCAAGATTAGCATGTGTTTTGGACATATGTTTAACAATTTGCTTTAGGTTTTTTATATTTTTTTCTGAATTTTTAATGCTTATGTTGGGCTGAATTTTTTATTGCATATTTTGTGTTTTTGGAGTCTTGTAATTTTGTGGGGGCCATGTTGTATTATTGTTTGTGGTCCCCAAAGTTTTTTTTTTCCCCATTTGGTTTACTATTTTGGTTCTGTCTATTTGTCCTAATGTGCTGTTGTCTTTGTGATGGTTTGCCTCTTTTTTTTTTTTTTTTTTGCTATTTGGTAGTTTAGTTTACTGATTTTATTATTACTTAACTGCAGGTTATTAAGATGGTTAATGTAAACTTATTCTTCAACCATGTGGGTGAGTGGATTAGAGAATCACATTTCTTATATGCCAAGAAGCGGATTCACTATTGGAGAGAGTATGATCTTGATTTCTTATCCTTTATTGATGTTGTGAAATTTGTAGGTGTCCAGCAGTTAATTGTTGCTGGACCTTCTGGAAAGTACTTTGAAATAGAAGGGGATAATGGTATTAGGAAATTATTATCATTTATCTCTAAAGAATACCATGGCATTCATTTTTTTCTATTGATGAATGTGAATTAGCTGTAAGTGTCCCTAATACTACAGGATGATGAATCATTTTTCCGAGTAGCTAATTTAGTTAATGAAGTTGGGACAGATTGTAGTGATTGTGACAGTGATGATGATGATGATGATAATGGTATGATTTTTGATTGTCCAGAATATGATAGTGATGAATTAGAGAGTTTAGCTACCCAGAAGAAAAGGTCTGTTACTGAAAATTTGAATGATTTTAGGGAGTTAGTTAAGGGTATGATATTCAAAGACATACCAGAAGCAAGAAGATATTGTAGACTTTATTCAATGATAAACAAGGTAGAATTGGTTGTTGAAAAAAGTGATATAGTAAGGGTGAGATATTCATGTGCTGCTGTAGGTTGTTTTATATGCCACATAACTGGGGATGGGACCACTGTTGAGGTTAGTGTTAAGACTTTAATTCTTTATAATGAATGTGCCAAAGTATATGATAACCCACAGATTGACCATCATACCGTAGCTCAATATTTTAAGGGAAAATTACAAGATAACCCAAAGTACAAGGTTAAAGAGATGAGAGGTGACTTACTTAGGGTTTTTGAGTTAAATGCAAGAAAGCCAAAAGAGCGGTTCTGGAAATTATTGAAGGCAGCTTTACAAATAATTACAATAAACTGGAGGCCTATGCTAATGAACTGAGAGAATCAAATTTTGATAGTGATGTTGTGATTAATTTGTCTAAGGAGGCACAAAATCAAGGTATAAGAAAATTTCTCAGGATGTATATTTGTCTCAAGGCATTGAAAATGCGATTTAAGAAAGGATTAAAACCATTTATTGTTTTAGATGGTACATTCCTTAAAGGAAAAGCTAAGGGTCAATTATTGGTTGCTGTTGGGCAAGACAGTATGAACCAATTCTACCCTTTAGCATGGGCAGTGGTTACTGTTGGGAAAGACAGTAAGGAGGCATTCATGCTTGCATACAAACACAGGTTGCAGTCAGTTAGGGATACACAATTTTGGAATGTTGACCCTTCTAAATCCATGGAACCACCAGATATGGTGAAACTTGCTGGCAGATCCAAAGTGAAGAGAGATGGAGGGAAAGATGAGGCTCTTAAGAGACAAGGTGAATGAAAGATGTTAAGAGAAGGGAGAAGGATGACTGTAGCAACTGTGGATAGCCCAATCATAATGTCAGGGGTTGTAACAAGGTAATTTAACTGTCTTATCAACTGTTTTATGATTAATTATTTTTGTTTAACTGTTTCTATGAACTGTTTGGACTGACTTCTATGAAGTGTTTGACTGATTAATTATTTTGTTTAAATGTTTTTGTATGGTTTGTAGCTAAAAAAAGTAAAGTTGGCTTCAAAAAGAAAAACAACCTGCTAGGGGCAAAAAGAGGCAGACTAGAAGATTAGTTGATGAAGATGTAGATTCTCAAGTTGAAGAACACATCAACTTAACAGCCCCCCAACCAACCCAAGACAGTCAGCCTATGCCTTCTTTTCATGCTTCAAGCAGCAATTCTTTTACTGACTTCAAGTACCCTTCTTTTGAGGAAGAAGATGAAGGCCGTTTTCTAAGGCCCAAGGTGATTTTGTGAGTATCTAAGTAGACTTCAACAGAGACAAAAGCCACAAGAACCAACTGGGAGAAGGGCAATAAGCTTCATAGGTGACCACAATGAAATTAGTGAGGCGACCAATCTTTCAATCTCACCAACAAGCTCAACTTGGAAAGGGAAAGAAGCAATTACTACAAATCAATTGGAGGCTCAAGCTCAATAGAGAATTGGGAAGTTGATGCCAAGAAGAGAATCTAAAAGTTGATTGGGATGTTGTGTTTTATGTTTTTGTGATGTATTTATTGCTAACTAAGACAGTACTCTTAATTTTCGAAGTACGTAATACTCAAACTAGATGGATGCCACATTATGACTTAAGGTGTTGATTTTGGGGGTTATAGTCTGGCATCCATAATTCTTTTGGGCTGTTTTGTGTATTTTGGTGCATCAGTACTCTTAATATGTAGTTGGTTTGAATTGAAAGTTGATTTGTATTGAAAGTTGGTTTGAATTGCAGTTGTGCATTTGAAATTTGCAGATTGTTTTGGTATTTGAAAATCTTTTGCCCCTACTATTTATTTTATGAAAATATTCAGGTCTACTTAACAAGGCATAGTCTCTATAATATTTTTCTCTTCGAAAATTAAAATTTTATCTCGCACGGCATAAATTATGTAGGAATTAAGTTACGCGACATAGTTTTACAGTAATTTTTAAATTATGTTAGTGTTGGAAATTATGCCTTATCCGGCATAGTTCTGTAAATGATTGTGGTCGTGGTTGTGGAGGCAGTGGTGATGGAGGTGGTTGTGGCAGAAGGGGCGGTGGTAGAGAGGGTGGGGCGAGAGGGTGGGGCCAGAGAGGATGGCGTCCGAGGGAATCGTGGCCGTGGTGGTGACGGTAGAGGCCTCTATCTAGTAGATGAGTTTGACTAGCATGCTTGCAGTCCCACTCCAGCCCAGCAACATCCGTTGACTTTGGACGTCCCGTCGACTTCAGGCCGCTCATCGACTTTAGACCAGTCGTTCACTTCTTACCAATTGTCAACACCTCTATATACGCCGACGCAACTATTTTCAGATCACATAGGGATTCATATGACGCATCAGTGTCTGCGCAGCCGCCAGTTCGTGATCCATAGGGTGAACGGCCACTTCTTTTAGTCTTCATCTCGTCGTTTATTTGCAATATTTTTTCTTCTTTTTTCCTTTTCAAAAATTTCTTTTGGATTTACTTAGCTCAAAAGAAAATTAATAGATATTCATAATTTATTAATAAATATAAATACAGGGTGTTCACACATAACTAAACAATATTTAACCTCAGGAATCAACAAATCAAAGTGAAAGATGCATAAACACCCTGCGGGAGTAAGTGTATACCATTTGCTCATATAGCGACGGCCGTTGATGATCTTCATGCTTAATTGTATGTATTTTTTATGATGGTGGTGTCGGATTTATGCGCACCTTAACTAATTTTTTTTTGATAAATATAGTAACAGTTATATATACAGGTATACTACACCAAGAACACTGTGTAGTCCCTCTCAAACGTAGTTCACTTACAATATGGAACCCTATATGTTAAGATACTTACAAACTGCCTAGAACATCAAAAATATCTTCGGGTTGTACTAACAATTCCTGTTTACACTAAAAGAATAAAGACCTAAACAATTTCTTTTAAGCTTCTGGATATTGCACTCCTTTCCCTCAAAACATCTCGGGTTCCTTTCTATTCAAACAAACCACCAAATACAAGCTTAGCTGCATTGCCATCACTGCTCCAGCAATTTAAATCTTCCTTAATTCTTTCTGGCATCACCCATTTGATTTCCCTCCTGTTGATGAAAATTCTCCATAATTTTTCTGTCCATTTACAATGCAAAAAAAGATGGCTGCCTGTTCTTTACAAAAGTAGCATCTGGAACAAAGTTGTATTCCTCTCTTGATTAGCTTTTCATGTGTAAGAACTTTCTCCTTGGTCAAAAGTCAGGTGAAACAATTAACCTTGTAAGGTATTTTTAACTTTCCAAATCATCTTCCATGGCCAAGAGCCCACTTGATTGTTGCAAGAACTGAGATCTCTGTAGGCAAAACTTGAGAATTTTTCTTTGTTATCATACTGCCATGTCAAGCCGTCCTCCTCTATTGAGAATCCATTGAATTGGGATAGAATTATGCTATCTTATCCATCTCCCAATCATTTAATAGTCTTATAACATTAAGGTTCCACCTTTCACCTCTCCACACGTCAGCTAATGATGCTTGTTGTTGTAGGCATAAAATAGATGTTTCAGAGAATTTTTCCCAATCCATATGTCATTCCAAAAGGAAATTTTCATGCCATTCCCCACTTTGAAACCCACTCTTGACTTAATAGATGGTCATAGATTTCTAATTGATCTCCAGATGTTGCATCCATAAGGTGTGGTCACTTCCTTTGTTGCCCATTTGCCTTCTTCACCATATCTAGTTTTAAGGACTTCTTTATAAAGTTAACTATCATCTGTAGTGTACCTCCACAACCATTTCATCATTAAGCTTTTGTTGTGGATCTTCATATTTCTGACACCCATTCCCCCTTCTTTCTTGTTTTTTGTCAAAACTTCCCATTTAGCAAGGTGAAATTTCTTCTTGTCTTCATTACCTTCATTGCATTGTCAGAAAAGTTCCTTTTTAAAAGCATGTATCTTATCAATCACATTGACAGGAAAATGGAATATTGACATCATGTATGTTGGTAGTGCATCAAGCACACTGTTAATCAGAGTCAATCTAGTACTCTATTTCATATTTCTTTAGATTTTCTTTTTGCCCCTAAGGGCATGCCCAGATAATTAGTAGGAAGAGTCTCTATCCCACCTCTCAAAATATTAGCCAGTGCTTGAGTCTCATTCGCCTCATTGACAGGGTATATAAAACTTTTACTCCAGTTGATGTGTAGTCCTGAAATGGCTTCAAGCAGGATGAAGCTAATAGTGTCCTCCTCAAATAAAACATTATCGAGATAGGCAAAAGATATGTAAAAATTACATAATACTGGAAATAAAAAATAGAGATCACTCTCAAGATTAGAACGTGATCTATGGAAGCCTCACAGAAAATCGAAGTATCATCTGCGTATTGTAAATGAGTGATTTCTAAGCTATCTGGTAAATTTGGATTTGCCTTGAAGCCTCTAATCCACCCATTTGTTTTAGCAGTCATAATCATATTGCTCATGCCTTCCATGGCTAGAATGAATAGAAAATGAGATAGTGGATCTCCTTGTCTCAAGCCTCAACTGGAGGAGAAGAAACCATTGGGGAATCTGTTCACTAGGATTGAGAATTTGACAGTGCTAATACATTTTTTAATCCACCTTATCCACATGGGGCCAAACCCCATCTTCTTTAAAAGCTCAAGAAGGTAGTTCCAGTTTAGATGATCAAAAACTTTTTGAATATCTAACTTGCAAAAGATTCCTGGTATGTTGTTTCTCTGTCTACCTTCAACACATTCATTTGTTATCATGATTGCATCCATGATCTGCGTTCCCTTAATGAATGCCATCTGTTGACCATCCACCAACTTGTGGATCACTTTCTTCAATCTTTCTACTAAGATTTTAGAAATGATCTTGTAACCACTCTCAATCAAGCTTATTGGTCTGAAGTCAGTTAATTCAATGGCTCCCACTTTCTTAGGGATTAGAGCTACAAATGTAGCATTGAAGCTTTTCTCAAAGGAACCTTCAACATGAAAATTTTGTACTGCAGCCACTACCTCTAAACTTATTACTGCCCAACATTAACTGAAAAGGCCATGGTGTAACCATCTAGTCCTGAAGCTTTATCTCCTGCACATGATTTGACACAGTTCATAATCTCATGTGGCTCAAAGGGAGCCATCAACATCATATTGTCCTCAGTGTTGATCATAGGGAAATCCCTCATGATGAAGTCTGGCCTCCATTCCTCTGTCTCTGAATATAGAATTTCATAGTAAAAGACTATTTCATTCATGATGTGAGCTGGATCTGTTAATGTTTCTCCCCCTACTTTTAAATTTTTTAATTTTTTTAAAAATTTTTGATCATTCTACTTTGCTTGTCCTGAGCCGAGGGTCTCTCGGAAACAACCAATCTACCTACCAAGGTAGAGGTACGGTTTACGTACACTCTACCCTCCCCAAACCCCACGTTGTGGGATTTCACTAGGTATGTTGTAGTATTGACTCTCCTATGTGCATTGGCTGTCTTGTTGTAGATTTTGGTATTTCTATCTCCTTGTTTCAGCCATAGTGCCCTGGATCTGTCTCCATGCAGTCTCCTCACGCTTGGCAATATCTTCAAATTTCATTGTCAAAGCCAGTCTTTTGTTTATTTCTTCTTCTGTAACAACCGCTGCTCTTGAATTTCTTCCAACTCTGCTAGCTGAGTGAGAATGTTCTGCTTTAGAAGTCCCAAATTGCCTCTGACTGTTTTACTCCACTCCTTCAGTTTCTCCTTCAAAGACTTCATCTTGAAAGACAAAATATAATCTGGTCTTCCAGTGCAATGGAAGGAATCCGACCAAGTTTTAACTCTATCACCAAAATCTTCTGTTTGGAGCCACCAATTCTCAAACTTAAAATAAAAATATTACTTCTTTCCCAATCACCATTTTGTAGCATCAGAGGTATGTGATCAGAGGTCACCCTGTGAATGTTGGTCTGTCTTATATTCCTGAAATGAGCATCCCATTCTTCTGATACTAAGAATATGTCTAGTTTTGCAGCTACTGCATGTCTATTCCCTTTTTTCCAAGTGAATTGAGCACTTGTTAAATCCAAATCTATCAATTCCATGTCATCAATGAATTCAGAGAAATCTGTCATTGATTTGTTGATTCTATTATAGTTCATTTTTTCTGATTGGAATCTAACAATATTAAAGTCTCCACAAACTACCCATGGGCCAATGATCAAACCCCTAACTGCTCCTATTTCCCCCACAACTCTTCCCTCTCTTGCCTATTATTAGGTGCATACACTCCAGTCAAGTGCCAAGAGAAATCTTCATTCTTGCCAGAGAAATTGCAAGACATTGAATAAACTCATATGCTGGTGATTTCACCTTCCCATACTCTGCTGTCCCACATCATGATTATCCCTTCCCTAGTTCCACTTGCTTCTAGTTGGGCATAATTTACCCATCTGTTCCCCCAAAGTTCTTTGACTATCTCCCTGATTTCCCCCTCCAATTTGTATTCCTGGAAGCATATCACATCTTCCTTCCAAGAAGGGATTAGATTTTTTTATCAAAACCCTCTTCCTAATGCAATTTAACCCCCTAACGTTCTATGATACTATATTGAGCTTCATTGATCAAGAATGGCTAGATAAACCCCCTTACTCCTAGTCCCGTTACTCATAAAACGATTTCCCATCCCTAAACCTTTCAATTTATTTACTCTTTTCTTCTTGTGTTTGGACTGATCCTGTTGCTTGCTTGTGTTCTCCTGTTGGTCGCCATCAATTTTCATAAAAAAATATCAAGCACCTCTTTTTCATGTCTTTTGAAATTTACACCAAATTTCATGCTTAATTGCATGATGCACTGATGAAACCGAATGGGAATATTGAAATCTGGGTCGTCATTATCTTCCATCAGATAGTGAATCCCCAAAGGAGTTGCATCCTCCACTGTGAGATTCAATCTTGCATGTATCCAATTTCTAGTGAAACTACGCTTTGGTGATCTTCTATTATAACATAAACTAAATTCTGTTCCAGTCGAGTTGGGATTACTAGTTCTGCTAACCTTTTGTTAATTTCTGCCATCTTCCCCTTCTTTCCTGTCGCAGCAGTATCGGAAGTGTGATGTAGTATTCTCAGCTTCTGTTTGCATATATTTCTATGTTTAAAATGTCATCCTGTTGGCCCATATTGCAATAAGAGGATCTGCTTTTGCTTGGCCCATTTTGTGGCCCAACTGACTGTTTCAAGAAAGGCCCACTTGGTTAAGTGAATGACCCTTTCCAGTCCCACATGTCACTTCATTAAAAAAAACCCCTTCTTTCGATGTACCCACATGTTCAGCCGTGTTATACGCTGAATTTTGGTATTTTTTTTTTTGGTTGACGAAGGAACTCGCAGCCGCTACTCTTTCGAGTGCGCACAGGGTAAACCCCGGACTGACGCAATAGCCTGCAAATCACGTCAGCCGATTAACCACACTTGACAAGCCATGTGTGACAGGCTCAACCAAGAAGGTTTATGCAGAGGATCGAACTCGTGAACTTGCGGTCCCGCGCTCTTTACCTGTTATCCATTGGGTTCTTCACTGGTTCCTCTCACTTTTTCTCCATTGCTCTCACCTTCACCGGATTTTCACACCATATCGAAATGGTGTACGAAAATCCACCACTTTACGTTTTTCTATCCCCCTTCAGCTTGATTCAGGCCCAGTAGAGGTGATTTTTGAGAGAGGTTTCTTCTTCAGTTTTGATGAACCCAACACATTTGTCTCCGATCGATTTGAATATTTTGGGGGACAAAAGACTCATCGGCAGTCCTAGAAGCCTTATCCAGACCCAATCTCTCCTGATTTCCTCCGGCCAACATCCAAATGTTGGGCTCCACCATTCAAGCTTCGTCTTTTCTTTCTTCCATGTCCATTCACCCGAGAAGACATGCTTAGCAACTTTCCTTGGGTGGAGGAAGTGCCCATCATTCATTAAAAAAATGTTGGTTACAAAGGTGCAGGAAACAGAAATTACAACTGCTAAGTAATACAAGAAGTGAAATTATAATTCAACAACAAACTGAAATTACGATAATCTTGAACAAGAAACTGGAACTGTTTTTGTGTATGCTGAGTCGAATGTTTGCACTCTGTCTTTAAGACTATATTGTTCCGTATGTATCATTTCTACGTCCTGGACAATTGTCTCCCAAGATAAAACAGCAAATGAATAATTGAGCAAAGGAAACTCAAGTGCTACTGTGAAGAATTTTGAGTAATGAAATGATGCTTGGAAGGTTGTAGGAAGACTGATTCTTTGTTTCTGTTTTTCTGTGTTGTGTGTAACTCAACAATGGTGACAAGGGGTCTTTATATAATTGAAGGAGAGGCTCATGAACTACCTCCATAAGTGCCATTACTGGCCAAGTAATGGCAATTATGAAGGTAGTAATTCCTCCAAAATAAATGGTGAAGATGTGCAACGGATTGGCTATTTAGGAAGAGTAATTCCGCCAAAATAAATGGCTGAATTGAGTGATGTTGACGTTTCTGATCTCTGCCCAATTCTGTCTTTCTTGAAACTTCAGGGATCAAACTGTACATGTTGAAACTTCAGGGACCAAACTGTACATATGAAAGAATTCTGGTCCAAACTATACATATGAAACTTCAGGGATCAAACTGTACATATGAAACTTCAGGGAAGCACAATCCACGACCCACGACCCACGACCCGAGAACTCGAAACTCGGACCGGACGGGACGGGCGGACGACGGCGGCGTGCGTGTGGGCTTTCCTTGAACCGAAGCACATCTAGGTCCTCCCTCATTTAAACACATGGGATACCCCTTGGGGTCCCAACCCCCAAGTCAACCTTGAGACTTATAAACAAAACAATTCTTTCTTCCTCCACCGATGAGGGAGAATTGATCTCAATACCACACTTTTTCATGCTTCAAACACCTCACTTCGTGAACCAATACTCTTTCATTTCTCAATGAAATTTGACGATCATTGGCCCTACGGTTATCTACGTACTTAGTAGATTATGCACGTGTGAAGAGCCGGATTCTCCAACATGCGGAACACTAGTGTTTAAGCCGTTAAAGTTGGTCGAATGCAAATCCCGCCAAAGGAAAATTTCCAACAATCCCTTCTTGAAAGAGATTTTGGCGCACTCACATGGTGCCTTTTCCATTTCAAGCAATATTTCAGCGGATCGATGTTGCATAAGGAGAGGTAGCTTCAGCTTTGAACCTTTCATAGTTAAATACCATCGGACTTACTTACTGCGCGGTGAACGTGATGTCTTGAACCGTCAGTGTTTAGTGTAAGCCAAGTCAATAGTACCAACACAATAAATTCCCTTACTCTCTTCTTCGTAATGTTTTGTCCGTTTTGGCCATGGACAACTTCTTGGATTCTTAAGTGCGTTCATTTGAGGCGGCCCATCTTCGCACTTAAATAGGTGGTCTCCTACAAGGTATTATCATTTGACTTAATGTAATCAATGGATATTATACCCATGGTTATCAGTTGCCTAAAGGTCTTATGCCTCCGTCGAATATGACGAGACTTGCCGTTGTACATAATATTTCGTGGCCTTCCTAGAGCCGACTGGCTGTCGCAGTGGATCATTACCGAAGGTGCGGGTTTGTTCCAACACGAAACATCCTCTAAGAAGTCATAAAGCCACTCAGCTTCTTCTCCTGCTTTGTCTAAAGCGATAAACTCCGATTCCATTGTGGATCGGGCGATGCAAGTTTGCTTAGAGGATTTCCAAGACACAGCCCCACCACCAATTGTAAATACATACCTACTGGTGGACTTGGTGTTCTCTATATCAGATATCCAGTTTGCATCATTGTACCCCTCTAGTACAGCTGGATATCTCGAATAGTGTAACCCGAAAGTTAACGTATATTTCAGGTATTGTAATACCCGATTCAATGCCTTCCAGTGATCATCACTCGGATTACGGGTAAACCTAGCCAACTTATTGACTGCATAAGTAATATCAGGTCGGGTGCAGTTTGTTATATACATCAAACTACCGATCACCTGTGCATATCGCTCCTGGTATACGGGTGCACCAAGATTTTTATCAAGCTTTTGATTTGTATCCATTGGTGACTTTATCGGTGAACTGTCAAACATCTCAAACTTTCTCAAAACATCCTCGATGTAGTGAGACCGAGATAAGACCAGTCCGTCAGACGTCTTAGAGATTTTTATCCCTAAGATGACATCTGCGATACCCATATCCTTCATGTCGAAGCATTGTTTCCACATGTTCTTAGTCTCTAGGATTACCCTAGGACTGTTTCATGTGATCAACATGTCATCTACTTATAGGCATATCATGACGAATGAGTCAGAGTTACCTTTTGTGTAGACACATTTATCACACTCATTAATGGCGAAACCTTTCGATAGTAGAGTACTATCAAATTTTTCGTGCCATTGCTTCGGGGCTTGTTTCAGCCCGTACAGAGATTTGACAAGCCGATAGACTTTCTTCTCTTGCCCTTGAACCACATACCCCTCGTGTTGGTCCATATAAATTTCTTCTTCCAAATCACCGTTTAGGAAGGCTGGAGTTGACAACGCTTTAGCAATTGTCATTGGTTCATCATTAACCATATAAGCTACAAAGTCAGGACCGAAGGATTTATCCTTCTTGACCCTTTTACTTCGCCTTAGATCCATCTCTGGAGTCTCCAAGTTCTGAGAATCTGGAACACTAGATTCCGGATGTTCAGCCACCTCGAGATCCGCTAGATCTGAACCATCTAGATCTGGGCCGTCAACGACTCCCGGTTCTTGAGAGCTTTGTTCATAACTTCGTTTGCGAGCGATTATGTCTTTTTCCTTTCTAGGAAAGGTAGCTTCAAAGAATTGAGCATTCCTTGATTCCATGATTGTACCCTGGTGGATATCTGGAATATCTGACTTATGCACTAAGAAGCGATAAGCACTACTGTTATTTGCATATCCGATGAAAATACAATCTACAGTCTTAGGCCCAATCTTGACCTGCTTTGGCTTGGGTACTTCAACCTTTGCCAAACAACCCTACACCTTAAAATATTTGTAGGTGGGTTTATTTCCCTTCCATAATTCATATGGAGTTTTGTCCTTACCCTTATGTGGGACTCTGTTAAGAATCGTATTAGCGGTAAGGACAACTTCTCCCCATATATTTTGGGGAAGACCGAAATTGATGAGCAAGGCATTCATTATTTCCTTCAATGTGCGATTCTTACGTTCCGCCACACCGTTTGATTGAGGTGAGTATGGAGTCGTCGTTTGATGAACAATGCCTTCTTGGGCACAGTATTCCTCAAATGGTGCTACGTATTCTCCCCCTCTATCGCTACGAATGGATTTAATCTGTAGGCTTAGTTGGTTCTCAACTTCTGCTTTGTAACGTCGGAACACTTCAAAGGCTTCATCCTTACTTTTCAACAAGTAAATGTAACAATACCTTGTGCTATCATCAATGAATGTCACAAAGTACTTGTTCCCACCTCTAGTTTGTGCGAACTTCAAATCACATATATCTGTGTGAATAAGTTCTAGAGGAGAGGTATTCCTTTCGACGGATCGAAAAGGAAGCTTGGTGAGTTTTGCCTCTACGCACACCTCACACTTATGTTGAGGGTTTACGTCGACAGACGGCAACAACTCCATCTTTACCAGCCTTTGGATAGACTTGTAGTTAACGTGTCCTAATCTATGATGCCATAAATTAGAAGACTCAAGCAAATAAGAAGAAGGTTCAACTTTATTACTTGGACACTTTACAGACATGACATTCACTTTGAAGAGGCCTTCACAGACGAAGCCTCTCCCCACAAATGTGTCATTCTTAGTGAGTACAAACTTATTGGATTTAAACACTAGCCTAAAACCAGCATTAACCAATAAAGGTCCAGAAATTAAATTTCTTCTAATCTCTGGGACGTGCATCACTTCCTTCAGAGTGAGCTCCTTTCCGGAAATCATCTTCAGGACCACCTTTCCTACCCCCAATACGTCAGAGGAAGCGTTGTTGCCCATGAACAGCTTCTTGTCGGTGACCGGTGTGTACGTAGAGAAGGCATCTTTATTGGAACAGATGTGTCTAGTAGCACCTGTGTCCATCCACCACTGTATTGGATTCTCAACCAAGTTGGCTTCTAGTACCACTGCCGAGAATTCCTCAATCATGTCATCTAGGAGCGTGTCCTTGATGACGTTAGCATGCGCTTTACCTTTAGACTTGGCTTTCTGTTGTTGCTCAGTCTTGAGCTTGCGGCATTCCTTGATCCTATTACCAGGTTTCCCACAGTGGTGACAGTTACCTCTGAACATCTCCACTGCGTGGGCCTTGCCGTCTTTCTGGAACTTCCGTTTCTTGCTTGAGTTCCCTTTGGCCTCAGCCAGATTTGCCTTTGCCTCAGCAGGTTGTCTACCCTTAGGCAATGTCTTCTTATTATCTTCCTGGATTTAGAGTTTGATAATAAGCTCTTCAAAGGTCACCTCATTTGTCTTGAGTTTTAAGTAACTCATAAACTCATTCCACGAAGGAGGTAACTTTTTAATCAGCGATGCAACCAAAAACTGCTCGTTTGGTTTCATTCTTTCCAAATCCAGGTGATGTAAAATCATTTGGAATTCCTGGACTTGGGACATCACTGTCTTACACCATTTGGAATTTTAGAAATTTCCAACGATGAACTTCTTAGTACCCGCATCTTGTGCGTTGTACTTTTTTTGCAGTTTTCCCACATCTCTTGGCAGTGCCAACGGTGCAATAGACCGTGTAGAGAGGGTCTGCCAAGCAGTTCAGTATGTAATTCTTACACATGAAATCGCTATGATTCCACGCATCAAGAACCATCTTCATGCCGTTAACGACATGGATACCAAGGCCCCCTTCACCCATTTCAGCAGGTGAATAGTCCATTTCATCTCCAGCTCGTGGAGGATCTTTCGTTAGGAACTGGGCCATGCCCATAACAGTTAAGTAGAATAGCATTTTTTGTTGTCATCTCTTAAATTCTGATCCCATGTATTTTTCAAGGCGATCATGATGGTGTGAGGTAGAAGGTGGAACACCAGCAGTCGAGAAGGCAACGGAGTTGCTGCCTTGAACAGTAGCGGGGAAGGCAACATTGTTGCCTTGAGTGGCAACAACAGTAGCATCAGTCATATTTCCAGCCATGTTGCAGCAGTTACAGTAAGCAAATATTGTCTTAAACTTGTTGGTTGCAAAGGTGCAGGAAACGGAAATTACAAGTAACTGCTAAGTAATACAAGAAGTGAAATTACAATTCAACAACAAACTGAAATTACAATAATCTTGAACAAGAAACTGGAACTGTTTTTGTGTATGCTGAGTCGAGTGTTTGCACTCTGTCTTTAAGACTATATTGCCCCGTATGTATTCTTTCTACGTCCTGGACAATTGTCTCCCAAGATAAAATAGCAAATGAACAATTGAGTAAAGGAAACTCAAGTGCTACCGTGAAGAATTTTGAGTAATGAAATGATGCTTGGAAAGTTGTAGGAAGACTGATTCTTTGTTTCTGTTTTTCTGTGTTGTGTGTAGCTCAACAATGGTGACAATGGGTCTTTATATAGTTGAAGGAGAGGCTCATGAACTGCCTCCATAAGTGCCATTACTGGCCAAGTAATGACAATTATGGAGGTAGTAATTTCTCCAAAATAAATGGTGAAGATGTGCAACGAATTGACCATTTAGGAAGAGTAATTTAGCCAAAATAAATGGCTGAATTGAGTGTTGTTGACGTTTCTGATCTCTGCCCAATTCTGACTTTCTTGAAACTTCAGGAACCAAATTGTACATATGAACCCGGAACCGGACCGGACGGCGGCGGCGCGCGTGTGGGCTTTCCTTGAACCGAAGCACATCTAGGTCCTCCCTCCTTTAAACACATGGGATACCCCTTGGGGTCCCAAACCCCAAGTCAACCTTGAGACTTATAAACAAAATAATTTTTTCTTCCTCCACCGATGAGGGAGAATAAATCTCAATACCACACTTTTTCATGCTTCAAACACCTCACTTCGTGAACCAATATCTCTTTCATTTCTCAATGAAATTTGACGATCCTTGGCCCTACGGTTATCTACGTACTTAGTAGATTATGCACGTGTGAAGAGCCGGATTCTCCAACATGCGGAACACTAGTGTTTATGCCGTTAAAGTTGGTCGGACGCAACTACCGGCAAAGGCAAATTTCCAACAAAAAACACTAACTCCAAATAATGTTTTCCAAGTGTTGCAGGCCCATCTTCGAACATCGTTCAATGTTGGGACTTCCTTTGGTGATTCTCGAAATTTGCCAATTAAACATCTAGCTAGAAAATAGAGAAATCACCTAAGTTCTTTATATTTTCATTAGGATTTAAACCTTAGACCTTTTTCCACTTCATTGATAATTTATCCACACATATGTTCATGCTTAACTGTATATCTAAGCAAAATCGATAAAACTAAAGTTCCTTTTAACCTCTAAACAGTAATTCTGACACACTAACAATAGTGTGGAGAGCTCTTAAATTCTTGCCATCCTTTTTTTTATTCTGATATCCAGCTTTCCGGCTTACGCTAGGCTATTTCTAGAGATAGTAGTCTCGGTCCCTCAGCACTACTACTAGTAAATCACAGGATGTGCTTGAATGACCAAGATTTGAGAACAGAGCAACTAATATCACCTACAAGGGCCTACCCCAAAAGAGAACAAATTGCTCCCACCAGGGTTCGAACCCACGCTGCAGGCCTCCAACTGGATTTTAAGTTCTCCTCCTTTGTCATCCAGCTATGCCCGGGGGACAATTCTTGCCATCTTTATACTCCTCTTGCCGAGGCTTTCAGCTCAGCGGGGCTATTTCCTTATCTAATCTCTAGGGAGGTAGCTAGGTCGCCCAGATAATAGATTTTTTTAACAGTGGTGTCCGACTAACTTGTGGGATTACACTGGATATGTTGTTGTGTCTGACAAACTTGTGCGTACTTCAGCTATTACAACGGGAATTTGCTACTTCTCACCAACACATGTATCAGATAATTTTGCCCATCAAGACTTGGCAAATCAGAATAATCGTTTAGTGCTGAGATTTGAACCTTAATGTCCAAGGTTTTGACACATTTTATTGACTGGTTAGGCTACACCTGTGGATGTGGTCTCCTAGATAATATTCGATAGGGCGTTGTAGTGTAAACACTTTCATTTTTATGTAGCTGGCCATGTCAAATTACGAAACAAAACAGCTGTTCTTGGTAGAAGCAACTCTCTTTCAGTAAAACAAATACGATTGGACTATGTGAGAATAAATACACGAGCAGAATAGGCATCTGAACAAATTCTACCTGAAATCCATCTTCACATGGAAAATTGAAAAGGTTACCTAATCCTATTCCACTCATTTACAAGGTAAGACAGCCTGTTAATAATATTGTTCATCCTGTCTTCATTGCTATTGATCTTAATTGAAAGCTGCAGGTTGCACTAAGAACCACTCTAAAGTTTTGGTGGCCAACTATATTAAAACAAAGTTAGACATGGTATTCAATATTTACGAAATATATCTAAAATGATAATAGATTAGGACTTTTGTATTAGGCTTACAAATTATATAGAAGATTAATAGTGCTCAATACATAAGAAAGCTTTATTATGGTAACATTGTGCATAGAATCTTTCTGTCCTACCGAAGGCAAGGATGGTCCTCGTGCATGAGAAGTGGTTTGCAGCCATGCATGAAGAATCAGAATCCATGTCCTTTTCGTACCACTCAATTTATTCTCTCAAAATATTAATTAAAAGAAACAAGGGACCCTCCATGAAGAAAAAGACTCTCATAAGTGTTTGACCGTCTTTAAACATTATTTTATCTCCTTGGGCTGCCCTTAATGTGGAAACCATTTCTACCATTTGTCTTTCTTCCAAAAACAAGGTGGACACCAGGATCATGGTGAGTGCAAGAAGCATTATGGAGAATGGAGTTGTTGATTCCTTGGACATTGCTGTTCATGAATGCAGTCATAGGAATGGACTTATTTTGAATTTTATCTCCCTTCCTTCCACTTTCACTCCCTGATTTCTCTCCATCATCCTCACTGCTCCACACCTTTGGGCTTCCGTTCTTTTGAAGGCTCTGAGGGCTGTATGTCTTCCTTGAAGGGCTTAACTCCATGATAGCTCCTTTGTTTTCACCAGCTAGTGTTAGAACACTCATTCCATAGTCATCCGCAGTATCGGAGTTAGACACCTTCTTTTGCTGAACCCCATTATCTTTTTTAACTGATTCTCGTTTCCCATTTTCTACGGTTTTCCCATTTCGAGTAGTCTGCATGACATGATGACTGTTAGAGTTAGCCCTCGTGGTTTCGTGGACCACAACAGATTTCTGATCAACCTGTGGAGGAATCTTGGACTCAAGTTCAAGTTGAGGAGGGGGAAGCTTTAGTGGGGATGGAGGGTGAGAAACTGCAGGCTTAGTTTGAGGAGAGTAGGTCTGGGATTTCACTACATTAGGCCGGATGACTTTTTGAGATGGTGATGATTGATTGATTAGAGTTTGGATAGAATCTGCTATGTTTGTTTTTGGAGATGGTGGTAACGAAGAATATGGAGTACTAGTTGGAGCGCTCACTGTTGTAACATTAGAAGCTAATGTCTTGAATGGGGATTGTGGCACTGACGTGGTGGCTCTAATGACAGGAGATTTAGGGACGTCAGTGGCAGCACGCTGTGGTTGTGCTGCCACTGGAGAACGTGGTGAAAGATTCTTTGGTGTCGAAACAACAGATTGAGGAGGTGCAACAGGTGATGACCTTGGAGGTGGAGTTGCCAGAGTGGAACGTGGGGAAGCTGCAGCCACAGGTTGAGGTTGCGGTACTGAAATGGGGCTACGTGGAGCCGACACTGCTGGTTGCGGTGCTGAAATTTGGCTACGTGGGGTTGGCACTGCTGGTTGAAGTGGTGCAACGACTGCTGCAACGGGAGGAGCGGCAGTAGCTGGTGTTTGTGGTGCAGGTTCTTGAGGTTGAGGTGGCTGAGTAGCAGTAGTAGTAGTTGCTGGTGATGGAGGCCTAAATGGGGTGGCAGGTCGAAACAACGGTTGTGCGGCCGGCGCTGGTGGAGCAGAAGCTGGAGGTTGTGCAGCCGGACGGACCATAGAAGCGAAACGGAACAATGGACGAGATGGTTGTTGGCTTGCCATTGATAGAAGGATAGTATAGTATAAGTCTTAAAAGATTATTTTAAGTACTTATGAAAAACTAAACGCCCCCCAAAAAATTCCACAATGAAATAACCCAAATACATTACTCTTATTTATAGTCCAAGAGTGAAAGGCGTCAAATAGACATTTCAAGAACAGAAACACATGAAAGAAGAGGGAAGGGAAAGAAAGGCATCAGATTCACAGCAAACATAAATTTTCATTTCACAAAAGTAATAAGCAAGCATCAGATTCAAACCATCACCAAGCAATTCATATATAAACCAATTAATATAAAAAGGACAGTTCAATTTGGCATAATAGCTACAAGTAGGGGGACCCCACTTGTTGTAAAAGTGAAAATCACTGCATTTCAACTCTTTTTTCTTTTCATGATGATAGAAACTCCATCGTCCATAAAACATTTTGAAGTGATTGTTAGTGAATTTATAGCTGTTTTCCAATTATAAAAGCCATCTCTGCTTGCTCACTGAAAAATTCCTTGTATCGTATTGGACCTCGGAAAGGCATCATCTACGCCCTCCAAATACAAATTAAAGGCCATAATCGCTACGACTACTGTGGTTAAAGACAAAAATGATCACAACCATGAATTATGGTCGCACACTTGCATTTTGGGGAATAGTTTGAGGGATAGCAATTAAACATATTCTTTCAACTTATTCTCTGTTTCAAAAAAGCCACACCCTGTTTGGGTATTTCTGATTTGTCCTTTCATTACCGTCCATATATAGAGGAAGCGATTCTGGATTAATTATACTCATTCGTCTCATTTATATATAGCGGTGTTATATTGGGCACATGATTTAAGAGAGAAAATATTTTAGGTACATACTATAAGTATGGATTTAAGTGAGAGAAAATATTTTCGGCACTTACTATAAGTAGTGACATTTTTGTGACCTATAAAAAATGAAAAGAAAAGAGTGACAGATTAAAAAATAGAGAGCATACCGTATAAGACTTGATAAAAACACATTTACCAACTTCACTTGCCTCTGTGGGAGGCTCGCCCGGACAGGTTCGAATCACTTACAATACACGGGCTCTACGAAGGAAGGGGCTGCAAATAACAGGTGATCAATATGGTCTATTTCACCTTTTTCAGGTTTTATATTTATTCCATTTCTGGTTTAAAATTACAAAAAAACCCGAGACCAAGTATTTCTTATTGTAAAGAATGAGTTTTGGGCCTAACTCAATCCCAAAAACTAGCTTGTAGGGTGAAGATTGTTCAAGTCCATATAAAGAGTCCAGGTTCCCATTCCATTTCCGATGTGAGACTCTTAACACTCCCCGCATGCACATACCTCGTTAACTGGAGTGTGGACAATATAATTTGGAGGCTCAACATCGAGATCTTGGACCTAACTCAACCCAAAAAGCTAACTTATAGGTTGAGTATTGTCCAAGGTCATATAAGGAGTCCATATTCCTATTTTATTTCCGATGTGAGACTCTTAACACTTATCTCCCTCTTTAAAAAAATATCAACACAAACAATACTGGAGTTGCGGCTGTTAGTCTTTCAAGTACTATGTAAGGCAATAAAAAGAGAATAATAAAAGTTAGACATCTTAATAGTCTAATAGTGACAAAGACAAGATTCTCTTAATGTTCTAAAAGTGAAACAAATAATCAAATTGGACACATGATTCATTCACAAATGAGTTGACATCTTTTCATTAACTAATGAATTCTGACAATTTTATCTTCCTTTTATATATTTTTGGAAGCAAACTTGATGCTCGACTGATTCATCAACTTAAATCATTCCAAAGACAAAAAAAAATGGTAGGAAACGAAAATAATAACTTAAATTTCACTTGAGTCGACATGAAATTTAGAATCATCCCACCAATATTCATCTTACCAAAATACATCTCTCAAGGTTTAAAAGCAGAACACAAAGATCCCTCTGTTAACTTTTTATTTAGAATGGATGGTCACTTGTCCAAGACAAAAGAAAAAAGGAAAGGACCAGCTTTAGCTCTGATTTCCCCCAAATTTGGGTATGTTACATTTTGTTGTCGTGGTTGATGTTTTTGGATCAAATCTAATGATCAAAATAAGCATTAATTTATATCTAAATAAGATTTATAGTCAATAATATAATATTAGGGTTTTTAGTTTCTAATTAAAGTAAGTTTTACACTATTATAAATAAGGATGATATTACTCCCTCAGAATAAAAAAGAGTGTTCACTAAGTCATTTGCACACCCCTTAAGAAAATACTACTCCCTCCGTCTCAAATTATTTGTCATTTTTCTGGTTTACACGCTCCTTAAGAAATATTAATTAGGAGGGTATTTGACCTACTTTATCCTTATTTATGTCTAAGTTATAATCTCTCTCCATTAAATGTTTACTCTATTTATATGTCATCTTCATTAATGACAAAGGGTAAAATTAAAAAAAAATAATAAATTATGCCTTGAACTTCTAAAACGACAAATAATTTGAGATAACTATTTTTAGTAACCACGCCAAATAATTTGAGCCGGAGGGAGTAACTTGTAGACAAAAATAGGTAATTTGATGAATATGTCCCTAATTAAATATGTATTGAGATTTGATCACCTAACACTTAATAAGAGCAAATCTGAAAAAGTAGATTAATTTTTTCTTAATTTGATAAGTAAACACTCTTTTTGATTAAAAAATAAAAAATAAGTCGACACTCTTTTTGATCTGGACGGTATATCTATTTTCTTGGAATCCATAAGCGTGAAGAATTATTTGTCTTCACTGAATTACATAGTGCACTTTCATAAGTCAAGGGATTAAAATAAATCTGCCTCTATCATTTAAAGGGTAGAAAATTCTTAAGTTTATTTTACTTCTATTAAACAAATATAACAATTAATAGCCAGATCGATCAAATTAAACATGTTCAGACATCATTGGCGGTTTGGAGAGGACAACCGATTGAGTCTGAACCAACATTTAAAGATGGAAGGAAGACCCGAATGGACTTAATTAGGAGCATGGGCAACCCTTCGCGCATGAGATAGCAATGACAGGAGATTGACCGGTCGGAGTCGAGTGATCCTCAGGGTTTAGGGCTCCTTCTACTGCTGCGACTACCTCTCTTCTCTTTTAGAAAGGTAAAGTTTGTTTCTGTCTTTTATTGAATCTTTTTCACGGCTCGATAGATAATTTGATAAGCCAATGATTTTTTTTCCGTGTGAGTTACCAAATTATATACGTGACTCAAGTATGACGAACCAGGCAACAATAACAACCATTGTTGGAAATTTGCCTTTGGCGGGAGTTGCGACCGACCAACTTTAACGGCTTAAACACTAGTGTTACATATGTTGGAGAATTCGGTTCTTCACACATGCATGATCTACTAAGTACGTAGATAACCGTAGGGCCAAGAATCGTCAAATTTTATTGAGAAATGAAAGAGATTGGTCCACGAAGTGAGGTGTTTGAAGCATGGAAAGTGTGGTGTTGTGTTCAATTCTCCCTCATCGGTAGAGGAAGAAAGAATTGTTGTGTATATAAGACTCGAAATTGGTTTGGGGTTTGGGACCCCAAGGGGTATCCCATGTGTTTAAAGGAGGGAGGACCTAGATGTGCTTCGGTTCGAGGAAAGACCACACGCGCGCCGCCGCCGCCCGCCCGTCCGGTCCGGGTCCGATTCCGAGTCCACGGGTCCACGGGTTGTGGGCCTTCTGATATTATCTTTTTGGGCCAGAGAACTTTGCCAGAAGTACAGTTTGGTAGCTGAAGTTTTCAGAAAATCAGAATTTCGACGGTCAAAGCAGAAACGCCCAAGCACTCAATTCAGCCATTTATTTTGGCTGAATTACTCCTCCTATAATGGCCAAATCCGTTGGTCTTTCACCATTTATTTTGGTGGCTTTACTACCTCCATAATGGCCATTATTTGGCCAATAATGGTTGTTATAGGGGCAGTTTAACAGTCCTCCCTCACCTATATAAACACCCCCTTACACCATTGTTGAGCACTACAAATAACAGTTTATACAACTCACAAAAATACACAACCAAAACAGTTTTCTTCCTACAACTTTCAAGCATCATTTCGTTACTCAATATTCTTCACGGTAGCATTTGAGTTTCCTTTGCTCAAGTGTTCCATTGCTGTTTTATCTTGGGAGACAAATTGTCCAGGACGTATAAAGGATACATACGGGGCAATATTGTCTTAAGGACAGAGTGCCACACTCGACTCAGCAAAACCAGTTTCCATTTTTCCGTCTTCAACAAAATTGTAATTTCAGTTTTGTGGTTCTATTGTAATTTTCACATTTCTAGATGAATTATTGAATCTTTGTTTATCCTTTCGAATACTTGTAATAGTTATATACTTCTCGTACTGCTTTATAAAGTACAATAGAGTAAAATCTCCCAACAACTTAAGACAATATTTGTATAGTATTACTATTAGTGTTCGAAAGATGTCGGTCAAAAGTTGTGTGACCAAATCTGGATATGGCAATGATTTTCTGGTAGAAGAGAGTGATGATGATGAACGTGTTCATGGTGTCACCACTACCAAGACTGGTGGGAACAAGCGCTCTCGAGAGCTTGAGGATGTCAACTGGGACAAGAGGAGAAGACTGAAGATGTTATTGTTATATCCCTGTTATGTTATTATTCATGCCTAACATACTCAGTACATCAGTCGTACTGACGCCCCTTTTGTCGGATAACGCTGCGTTTCATGCCCGCAGGTTCACATAGGCAAGGTGACAGTTCACGTTAGTTGATTGCGGATTCAGCAGATTTTTGGAGCACTCCCCTTGTTCGGAGTGTTGGTCTAATTTCGGTACGGTATATTTTTGCTTGCAAATATGGGCATGGGGGGGCCCTGTCCCGACCTTTGATGTTGCTACTCTTAGAGGCTTGTAGACAAGTGTCTCGTGGATAGTGGTCATGTATGGCCGTGTCGGCCTTGGTATGGGTACTTATATACATATGTTGGTTTTCTGTATAAAGGTTTCACGTAGTTTTCTTTTGGCATAGTCTGTAATTAATGATGATTAGGTGGTAAATGTACGATTAGCGGTACCCGGCGGGTGGGATTCGGGTGCCCGTCGCGACCCTCCGATTTGGGTCGTGACAAGAAGTATTGGGGAGAGGTGATTAGATGAGATATGGCGCATGTACAACTTATTGAGAACATGACCTTAGATAGGGGGTTGTGGAGGACACAAATTATGGTACAAGAGTAGCAGGTACTCGAGCGTAGCCCTACTTATGCTTACAAATTGATAGTTGTAGTGGTATTACTGTAGGCCCGATTAGCCTATCACACTTATAGACACATTATTGCTTTATAATTCACTGTAGTTTGATTTCTGATGTTATGTGTTCTTTAGTGTATTTTGTTTAGCTTATTTAGTTGTGTTAGCTACTGCTCTCTTTTGTTCGAATGCACTTTGTACTGCTTTAATTCCTTATCTGAGTTTGACCGTTTCTCTTGATTTACTCTTTATCCTTGCTTTTCTCTGGCTTTGTTTTGATTACCTTGCTTGTGATTATGATTTGTCCTGAGCTGAGTGTCTTCCGGAAACAACCGCTCTACCTACCAATGTGGAGGTAATGTCAGTGTACGCTCTACCCTCCCTAGACCCCACGATGTGTGATTTCACTGGATATGTTGTTGTTGTAAAGACCGATTTTGGTGTTACAATTCCTTACACTCAATTTTTTTTTTCGCCCTAAAAGCTTTCTTTGTTGCTCTCTCGCATTTCTCACTTTCTCCCACACTTCTCACTTGATCACTCAGTTATTCTTGCTTCTTGCTCTCACTTCTTACTTACTTGAGCTCATTTGCTTACTTGAGCACACCTACAACTCAAATGAATTATCTTTATTTATAAGTGGTAAATGGAAAGATCTAGTGTAAGTTTTATTCTAGAATCTTACCTTCAACTCATTTTTAGAGATGCTCCTTCTAGAATATTTTTAGACTTTTCACTCTAGAACACTCATTCTAGCTTCTGACTATATTTTTAGAACTCCTTAACTATTCTAAATTCTTCATTGAAATCTTTTAAATATTAATTTAGTTGGTGATGATTTTTTAACAGTCCCAAAGGTCCAAATTGGATGTTAAACAATTGAGAGTATACTATATATGACTCTCAATCTGATGATTTTAGCGAGATAGCATTCATAAATGAATCATAGAGAAAACATGGATATGTCACTGGAGAAAAGCAGATACATTTTGGAAATGGATCAAATGCAATGGTGAAACAATCTTTTTGAAGTAGATGTAGTCAATTCTCCAACAAACAATATAGCATCTTCTTGAATTTTCTCTGGAATTTTTGTTTTTGTGTATTCTGCATTTGTGTAATTAATATTATATATGTATTCTTTTCAGGACAAAGAAGCAAACTTAACAAAACAAGTAGAATTATTATCAAGACCTATAAGTGAAAACTAAAAGTTAGATGTATATCCTAAAAGTAACATCCTCATTGTAACTAACTGTTAGTGGTTTCACAGGGGAGATTCTCTACTTCATCCGCTCAGGAAAGCTTATGATGAGGTGTTTGGTGCATTCCATGGGGTGAACACCAAGAACGCTATCTATGCTACCATGGAAGAGTTGGTCCACAAGACTGAATTCTTCAACTTGATTGATAATAATGGTTAGTTTTATTTACCCTTTCACTAAGAAAATCATGTGCTTGAGAACTTATCTAATTCAATCTGACATGTATATTAGAAAGAGGAAAGGTTGAAGTTAAAGTTGTTCATCTAATTCAAGCAAAACTCAGTACAATTGCTTGTTAGAATTGTTCATCTTATTAGTTCTATTATTATGTTGAAAGTTGAATAAAATTGGTTGACCACAATTTATCTTTCAATATTGGTAATTTAAAACCAGTTTTGGGCTTACAAAACTTTTATACTTAATTTGTCTTCCACTCTCTCAGTCTGGCACCTCTCTTTGTTACTCCTTCTTGGACACTTTTACTCACTTACTCTAGTACTTCCTTTTTTAATGCACTCACAATTCAAATGACCATCTCTAAAGAAGGTACTAGAATTATACCCTTCATACATTTTTAAAATTGCACTCTCTAAAATACTTCTTAGACTTCTTACTCTAGAACTCTAGAGCACTATTTCTCTAAAATATTATGGAGATTAATGTCGTTACAAATGGCGATACTACACTTGAAATAATAAATTTCGGAATTAATAGTGCCATCAACTTTAGAAAGGCTTACTTAATTAGTTAATATTCCTCAAAAGAGTTGTAATAAAACATGGTTTTCTCAAGTAAATTTATCTTTCCCAAAGAGATTTGAGTGGTAATTTAGTGATAGAATAACTATCTTGTATTTCAGAGGACGCAGTGAGGAAGCTGATGAAAAGATACATTTCAGCATCTGCCTGTGTTTGCCAACACATTGAGCAGTTGTATCGCTCTACCGAAGATGGTGAAGAATTGCTTACGATGATTTGAGTCACCTCATCTTATATATCTCCAAGAATTATTGTGTCCTTAATGAACTTAATAAATTCTATTTCTTGGATTAATAAGTGGTTATGCTTACGATCTATTTGGAGTATGTTGTCTCTCATAGTTTCATGATGTATTGTTTTATATTTTATTGTATCGTAATGTTCTGAAAATTGTTTAAGCAATGCTTGGACTGGCTGTGTTGTTGTTGTTTAAATACTTCCTCCATTTTAATATACTATGTGTTTTACTTTTTGTTTGTCTCCAAAAAGAATATCATTTTTAATATTTAGTAATTTTTTTATTTCAAGATATCCTACCTACATTTTTAAGATCACAATATTCAAAAGAGATTTAGATATGGCAAAAAACCGACATGATTCCCTAAATATGGGTATGAGAGTATTTTTGTCCCTTATCTGCGGTACTACTGAATACAAAACCTCCATTATGTTTGTAAAATTAGATTGCTTTAGTATAACCTTTAAAACAGTTTATAGTACTTTCATTTGTTATTGTTAGGAATATAATTGATATGTCCTAGATCCAATTTCACATTTGATGATGTGAACATATTTTGTGAATGTTATTTAATATAAATTTATGGTACTTGATAATCTTTTATGATACATTGTTATTATCATTATTTGATTATATTTGAGATGCAAGCATAGTAATTGACATGTTATTTACTTTCCTTTGATACCGGATGCATCTGGCCCTAGGGCGGTAGTCGAAAGGATATTGGGTATGATTAAACACTTGTAGAATTAGTGATTGATCGAGATGGAAACTGTCAACTATTGATAATGAGTTGAAGTTCTATGTTGTCATGAATTATAACAGACTAATTTAGGACCTTGGCCAGGGCATTCGAATGAAAGAAGAAAAGAGTTTCTTAGATCATTCAATAATTGGTTATATTTGAGATGCAAGTATAGTTGATCACCTATTAGGATTTGACAGTTGAACCATATCCTAAGGTGATTCGGAGCTATAAAGACAAACACTTTGGTAATGCTCCCAAATAATGAATCAGAGCACATGGAGCCATTTCCTTGTCTTTTTTTCTATCAAGAAAAAAATGGCAGACTAACTGATATTCATATCAGTTAATGAAAGAGCCCAATGGAAAAAAAATGCATGTTGGGTCTTTGAAACAGTTCAGATCATTTTAATAATAATAAGTTTGTTCTGTTTTACCGAGAAGGTCTACGGTTCGAGTCCGTATAGCCCTATAAAAATGAAAAAAAAATTGTATAATTTTAATTTCTTCATTATTATTTATTGCTTGTAACTAAATTATTATTTATTGCTTGTAACTAAGTTGAATCCAATTATTCCTATAAGTTTACTCACGGCAATCATTTAATCAGAGAAGAAAATGATACATTATTCTTGTACATGTTTTTGAGAGTAAATTGTACACTTCATGCTATCCGGTCGTTAAAGAGTGTTGCAAGACGACACTCTTGATTTGTATATTGATCGGATCGATTTTCTACCTGTTTAATATTGAACCTATAGGGTCGCACACTAACGATTGTTCTAATCTTTGCTAACGGATTAATTATGTGTTTGATAATTACATTATGAAATTTAGTTAGTCAAATAAATAATATTTTAATCCAAATAGAATATTTTTATATTCTTTGCTAGCACGTAGAATATAATTAATATTGTGAACAAATTGAATCTTACTATTTGGAATTACAAAATAATTAATTAAGGGCTCATGTATGATGTCTAATTTAGAATTAGACCAACATGGGAGACCATCACGTGTGAGTTGTGATCCCATTTTGAATGGGATTTGGTTCTTTAATAGAAAGTTTTTCAAATCCAAACTAGAATTGGAAAAGAACTCCACAGCCACCAACATGTCCTACTAGGTTAGGACTTAATTAATGTAATCCCTATAAAGGGAGTTGTTGGCAACGTGAGTATGCAGAAAAAGGAAAAAACAACACACGGCCGCACAAATATTCTCCAAGAAAGCCAAGAAATTGTTTTCTTTGTTTCTTTCAAGTTTCGCTGAAATTCTTAAAAAAAAATTTAGCACAATTATTTTCATTCAATTTGTTCGATGTATTCAGGGAGTAACATATAATATTATCTAATTAACATCTTTTGGGTTAATCTAAATTTGAAGAGATATCAAAAGAAATTAATATTTTGAATTTGAAGGAAAATAAATTTACCACAAAGCTCTAGCTTACCGTAAATCCCACTCTTTGCTTCTTCCTTTGAATATCAGACATATATATATGCTACAAATAAAGTGCTTGAAATTTCACTTGTAGAGATGTAAGATACTTTGAACATCATCTAGGCTCGGGCTTACATCAAAGATGCATATGCTACTAATGGATAAGACGAAAATGTTATAATGAATCCTAAAAACATATTCTTCCAATTTTGCAATGCATATGTATCATTTAGCATTTTATTCAAGAGTATAAGAAGATTACTGCACCAATTTCAAAGTAATAAAGCTTTCTGTTGACAAAGAGCCCATATGAACTAAATTAAATAATTTTCTGCACAACTAACATTATAGTACACAACAAATAAATAAATTTACCTGCATAATGATGTTGAGCAACATACAGAGCAATATGTTTTTATGGGTAGAAGAGAATTTGACAAGAATAAGAAAAAAGAGGACAAAGTGATTTGACATTTTTGTTATGCACTTTTATAGCAATAAACACGTGAAGTAGCTACATATAATTGTGTGGAAGATTAAAGGACAAAAATAAATAGAGCTAAAATGTGAAAAGGTTATAACTATTCAAATTATAACTCCTCAAATTCTCCATATTGTATGATAAAGAATGAGAAGATTGATTAATTAAGTAATATATTAGGATAAGATTTCTTGATAGAATTAACTTGATAATTATTTGCATGTAGACGTTTCAAGAGTTACTACTGCAATAAATGGTGGGAGTTAAAAATAACTCCAAAATATTCAATAAATAAACATTATATTATCAAAGGAGCACTATTTTGCATTTTCAGAAAGGATCGGATAGAACTACGTATAATTATAATACGGACTTAACTAATAGACTTTTGTGATTCCATATAACCCGTTACTTTTTTAGTATAATAATATGATAATTACTCTCCCCATTACTGTATGAAAAGTTACACTTTTTAATGCACCATCATTAATTAATAGGGATCCATTATCGAAAAACAATCTTCAAACTTAGATATATCTGTGCAGAATACCAAAGGTCTTGGTAAAAGCTAATTATTCATGGATTGTCTTCATTTATTTAACTTTTTCTCTTATTAATCTTTATTAGGATGTGTAAGCTTAAAGAACCTAATAATGATTGGTAGTAGAAGATACTTATTTACATTATCTTTATAATTCTTAAAAGCACACTATTTATTATAAAGTGTATTTACAATTGTAATTTGTACATAATTCCTAAAAGAATACTTACTATTTATTATGAAGTGTATTTATTATTTTGTACATTATTGTTATGGAATTAGTGTTTTCTTAAAGGACAAAAACGTCGTTCAATATTTAGCGGACATTTTAGTAATTCTCTAAGCTTAAGAAAATGATATGAGCTATCTGTTTTCCTGCCAACGGGGCGGGTCGGCTCGGTCCCGACACGACCCCGCCTCGACCCCGTTAAAAAAATCGGTAACGGGACTCGAACCGGGACCGGACCTGAGCTCGTCCCGCCCGGGCCCGTTCCGCCCCAGTCCTGATTCACCCTCCCCGATCCCGCCCGATCCCTCTCTTTTGCAAAAAATGGCTGTTGCACAACGGCCATTTTATATTTTGGTCATTGTGCAACGGCCATTTTTGGCCTCCCCCCAAACCCCCTACCCCCTTAATATTTATTTTAACTCCTAAGTTAATATATTTACACTTTAATCCAATTTTCCAACTATAAATACCTAATTTTCTCTTCATCTTTCTCACAAATCTTCAGACAATCTCTCTAATCTCTCAATATATCTCTCTACAAATCCACATTGTCTACTAAATATTAAATTTTATTTATTCATTTGTATAACTACATCAAAGTTCAAAAATTGGGAGTAAAGTTGGCAACTAGCTTGAGGATCATCCATCGAGCAAAGTTTCAATTTTCAATCTCGATTACACATCGACATTTGGTACATTCGTTCATTCTTTAAATTATTATTGTTACTTTATTTTAATTAGCGTACTTAATTTCATTATCTTTAACTATTTATTAGCATAATTAAAATGAAATGAATAAGAGGTATGTTTAAGGGTAAGGGTAATGATGCTTCTTCTAGTAGGGGTAACAAGGGCAGGGATACTTCTTCTAGTCATCATATTCCTAGACAGGATGATTTGGTTGATTACACACATATAGATCAAATTAAATTTTTTAATGACGTGAAGATTTGTTGAAATACTGGAGGGAGAATGAGAAGACCTTTCAGACACTGTCAAAGATGGTCCGAGATGTGTTGAATATTCAAGTGTCATCAATAGCGTTTGAAAGCGCTTTTTCGGCCGGAAGATTTCACATAGGAGAGCACAGACACTCACTAGCGGGAGACATCTTGGAGATTGCAGTATTATTCAGAGATTGGATACGAGTGGAGCGTAGAAGGTGCGGTCAACCGGAGATCAACGAAGAAGACGACGAAAACTACAATGAAATCTTATCTGACGGAGGTGGAAGCGATGTCGAGCAATTTGACCAACAAATTCCAATTCCAACCGAAGAACCACAAGACATTATAATGAAACTAGAAAATGTGTTTTTAAATATGTAATTTTTTATTGTAATTTTACTATGTTCTTTGCAACTTTCAACACCACAAAGTTGCAATATAAGAGGCATAAATTTATTCACTATCTTGTTCAATTATTTAAGTGTTTAAATATATTTTATTTTAACTTAAGTGTAAAAAATCCCCCAAATCCGACAACCCGACCCGATCCGACACGTCCCCCAAATCCCGGCCTCTCTTCCGGCGAGATGTGGGACGGGACGGGCCCTCTTCCCGTCCCGCCTATCCCGGCCCGCCAGTCCCGCCGGATCCCGATCCCGACCAACCCCTGTCCCGCCAGAGCTCGTCCTCCCAAACCCGCCCCGACCCAGCCCACTGACCAGCCCTAGTTGTAAATATGGTAAATCAATAACCGAATCAATGAGATATTCATTACCAGTTCTCATTTAATTGGTTAGCGGTCCTTAACTATTAGATTATCAGTTAAATCAGTAAGAAAATGTCTTCTAGGGGCAGCGACCAACTTGCTCCTCTAGATATTTTTTCCTTTAGCTTCTTGTTTACATTTTTAAATATGCATTTTCTTCAACCATGGTAACCTCTAAGCCTAAATTAATCGTCTTCGACTCCCTCATTAGCACGCATGCTTTACTACAACAAACAACTAATGCAAAATCACAATCTTTTAGCATCAACCTGGACTAAGCTTCTTTCTTTATTTACTTTCAATTTAGTTGAGGTTGTATCAAGAAATTTAGTACTACTAAATGGATGGTACATTAACCAGATGGGTTTCACTTGCCTTTTGTTGGAGTGATAACAACATAACTGTTCACTGGGTAGAAAATCTCAGTTATGTTATGAACTATAAATTTGTTTAAGTAATTATAACTAACTCCAATGCATTATAGTCAAGCTAACAGAACTTATGAAAGAAAAATAGGAATTAGGAATAGGGTTTCTACTTCTAAATCACTTTTACATAATCAGGGATAAAAAGATAAATTAATAGAATTTTATTGGACTATCGGTTTAACCGTTAAGTAAATTCAAAGAATTTATAACCGATCCGATAGACCAATATAACACAAAACCATTTGAAAACCATTAAATAGATAATGCGATAACCCGGTACCAATATACCCAATAATATTATTTTTTTCAGTTTGATTTATCAGTTAAATCAAAATTTACACACTATTTGGAAGAGGAAAAAAATGTTGTCTTCTTAAAAATAAAGGAATTGAATCAAACTGAAATAATACAATATTTGTACTTTCTTGTGTTCAAAGGAATAGAAATTTTTTTCTCCATTCAGTGTTTTTCGTTGAATCAACTAACCAATACTAATTACTATGGTAATTAATTGAATGTAATACTCAAGTTAGCATGTTTATATTATCTCCCCAAAATTACGAGAATAAATTAAAGATGTATGATATTTATATCATCTCTATTAAAAGGTAATCATAAAAAGTTTCAATGTTTCAATTCATTATACAAAATAGGAAGTTAGTGCCTTGAAGAATATAACATACTTGGTAGGAGAAGTGAGATTGAAATTTGAGAGTTAACACGGAGACATTGTTTGATATAATAACGATGACCGTTTGTCCCTTTTTAAACAGATGTGTTGGTTCTCTTTATGTCAATTAGGTTTTATTGGTTTTTTTTTATTTATTAATTAAATAGTAGGATATTTAAGTTGCAAGAGGGGTATTATTGTAATTTAACTTTTTAAGTTAGGGCTTTCATGCTTTTAATATAGTATAGATAGATTAGTGGTAGATAATAATGATATGTAGAAGTATGATAAATGTAGAAGGGTAGAAGTGTCATTTCGGTACTATGCGTTAACGATAATCCGGAAGAATAAATGTAGTTAGTTACTAGCTTAGTGGTTAATGATATTAGTTAGTTAGTTAGTTAGCTTGATCTCAAACAAATCTTGTATATATATCTACCTCATACATTGTGTAATGTAATTGAATGAATAAAAATATACAATAATTCTCTCTCTACAATTTACATGTTCTTCTTATTCATTATCTCATCTTGACCAGATCTATCTTCTCTCTCAAGAACAATGCAGTAGCATTGATTCAATCACACAAGATAACATGGTATCAGAGCGTTCAACACGATATAGGTGTTGATTTGATTCAATTTCAATCAAATTCCGCAATCGATAATTTTCTTTGAAAACCTTCAAAATCTTGAAGTTCATAACAATGGCTATAGAAGAAAACTTGATGTAACGAGCCGCTTGATCATTTCTTGCTAAAGACCCTTATTTGCTTGTTTAACTCTTCCCGTAGACTCTTTGACTCATCACACATGTTTTTGTTTGATATCCCGATTTGATTGGATTTGCTCATGTATTGTTGAACTATTGAAAGCATGTGTATATTATCTATATACTTGATTGCATCTCATTATATCATGATATCTTTCCTTGTATTGTCATTGCATTCATACACTCATAATTTTGTGACTTGATGTGAGAGTGGTATGGCTATGTTGTGGTCCAAAAGACCAGAAAGGTAAGAGTAATATGAGATTATGGCACTTGAGATGATACTAATACGCAGGGAGCGGAATTGCATGCCTGCAATATGATTTAGACTCAGCAGTGAGTCATTGGCTCTAGTAAGATTCTTATGTGGAATTCCGGCTAGCTAGGAGCAGTATATGGACTTTGCGGGTCCCCCAAGGGTATACAGATCATAATAAAACCTTGGCATATTGTATACTAGGTTGAGAAAGGTACCTTGCATATGCATTGCATTCATTATCATACATTCTTATGCCTTATTTTGATATACTGTGAATGGAAACTGTCATTGGGTGATATTGAGTAACTTGGTTGAATTGTTAACTTGAAGGGGATTATTCTTGCTACTTGATACTTGAGATATTGTAGACTCTATGAACATCTTGGTGATTATATGATATACCTGGTCATTGAAATGCTAGCATATGATTTCCACCTCTGCAGCACCGCGTGGCTGAGAGTTCGAGTTGTTGATTCCAGGCATTCAAGGTGAGGACGTTATCTCCAGTATACCCTTGGATACTCTTCCACTATTTATTGCTTTTACTCGTATTTGACAGATATATTCAGATTATGTTTACATTTTTGGCCTGCGTGTCCACTTTCACAGACTTGTTTCGTATTATGTTAGTGCTATTGTATCTACAGACTAGATCTTTGGGGGTATTTGTTGGTGTTTCAGACTTATTACTTATTCCGCATTTATCGTATGAGACAACCTATGTAGTATTTTGTTATTTTTCACTTTTACTTATATTATTTCATATTAGATATTTGGGAGTGGTTCGCCTACTAGTGGGATTGTGTAGGTGCCACCACGATTTTTGAAAAGGGGTCGTGACACTTGAATAACAATGTCAACAATACTCAAAATAACAATAACAATAACAATTCACAATCTGATCAAGGAATCTGATCTTCGCAACATGCAATTAAAAATCAAGGGTTTGAAATTGATTATAATCATCCCTCACCGGCAGATCAGATTGGAACACAGATTATTTTATTTCAGTTAACTGGAGTAGAAAACTATTCAATCTGGTATCGATCTATGCGAATTTCCATATTAGGAAGGAACAAAATCAGACTAGTTGATGGATCATGTAGCAAGTACAAGTTCCCCTAAACATTGTAGAATAGATGGGAAAGAGTCAATGCGTTGTCCTGGATTATGGGATCAGGTGAAAAAAGAATTCTAGGTGGAATCATGTATGCAACAAGTGCTCAAATGGTTTGGGAAGATCTGCACAAAAGATTCAACAAAATTGATGGTTCAAGAACCTTTAATGTACACAAGGAAACTGTTGCTCTTACACAAGGTACAACATATGTTTCTGCCGATTTCTCTAAACTAAAAAATTTGTGGGAAGAATTTGAAGCCTTGATTCTGATACCTAGTTGTAATTGTGAGAAATCTAAGGAGTTTGTGATCCATTTGAAAAACTTATAACTGTTTCAATTCTTGATGGATTGAATGAGAGCTATTACCAAGATAGAAGTCAAATTCTATTGATGTGTCATATGCCTACTTTGAATCAAGCTAATGTTATGATAACTAGTGATGAAGGACAAACGTCCATTGCTGTAACCTCAGGGTTGCTAAGATCTAATCCTGCTTCTATGGGAAATATAGATGTTGCTATGTTTACTAGGAACAATACTAGTAATCAGAAGTACAAGAGGAATTTTAATCAGTCACAAAATCAATCTCAGAATGTATAATGTGATTTATGCAAAATAAGAAATCATTCTACTAAGAAATGCTTTAAGATGGTGGGATATCCGCAATATTATAGACAAGAGAAGAAGCCTTAAAACTCAGGGTCAGAAAATGGCTATAGACAATCTACAAATAATTATCAGGGTAACAATACTGGAAGATTAGTTGCTTACAATGTGATGTCTGCAAGTGGAGGCCAAACTAGTCAATTGAGTACAATTCAACATACCCATAGTAGTAATGTGTCAACATAACATATGATGAGTGGTTCAAAAGGAAGTCAACTCCATGGAATGCATCCTACTACTCTGATTGGCTCTCAGACCCGTACATATGTACATCTTACTACTACGGGCGGTTCTCAAACCCATGCAAGAGGGGGAATACTCAGACCCCCGAGTTTCGTACGCCTGATATTCAGCCTGCGGTAATGTCAGCACCACGTATAGATGAGGTTCATGCTATAAAGTTTGGTCCCCGGCCTATTGGTGGGATAGTTGTGACCCGCGATGAGCGGAAGTCTCCAGATTTCTTTGGTCAGCCTGAGGAGGACGCATTTGAGTTTATAGTGAGCAACCATGAGAGGTTGCATACTCTGGGTATTGTTGAGACTCACTGAGTCTGTTTTGTGGCCCTTCAGCTTAGAGGTGATGCGAAGCAGTGGTGGAGGGCATATGTTGATTGTTTGCCAGCAGGGACGCCTATGTTATCTTGGGTTCAATTCTACAGAGTATTTCTTGAGAAGTATGTACCTTTGAGTTTGAGTTATGGCAAGTTAGATGAGTTTTAGAAAATTGATCAGGGTCATTCTACAGTGGCACATTATGAGACTCGCTTCCATGCTTTGTCATGCTATGCAATGATGTTTCTTCCTACTGAGGCAGAGTGAGTGAGATGTTTTGTTAGAGGGTTGACTATTCCACTCCAGTTGGCTACACTGTAGTTGGTGGCTTCTGTAGCCTCTTTTGAGATCATTGTTGAACATGCTATGATGGTAGAGAATATGAGGGGCAAGTTGTCCAGATATGAGCCCGACAAGAGGGCTAGGTGCTATGGATAGTTCAGTTGTTCTACTTACCATAGTTATGGTTTTCAGAGGAGATATCACCAGTCCAAGCTTAGTCGATCGGTTCAGACAACTCTTCACATTACTGATGGACGTAGTGGAGGCCAGTTATTGAGGGGTTCTCTATCTCGATATTCCGACCATGACAACTAATTTTTTTCTATCTCTATTCAGCAGCCAAAGCATGTTATACTTGAGGAGAGGTTGGGTACTTCAGGAGAGATTGCCCCAGGCAGTTTTTGGGTGGCTCTCATGCACCTAGGACCCCAGTACATACATCTAAAGGTGGTAGTCAGACTAGTCGATGAGGATCTCAATCGGGTCACAGTGGCCATTAGTCTAGTTGTAGTGAATCCCAGTTGCGGAGATGTGGAGCTCATTCGGGCTGAGGTGGCTAACATGGTACTCAATTCACGATAGGGCGCACTCATTGCTATGCATTGCTTGGTAGGGTAAAGGATGAGACATCAGGCACATTCATTATAAATATCATCTTAGTCGATCATGGAGCTGCTACTGTGTTATTTGATCCAGGGTCTACTTTTTCTTATGTATCTGCCTACTTGTTTGCTAAATTGGAGATATAGTGTGATATGTTTGATATTCCTATTCGTGTGTCTACACCAGTCAATGATTTTGTGATTATTGATAGAGTATATCGCATATGTGTAGTTACATTCATGGGTTACAATACTTGGGTAGATTTGGTTATATTAGATATGGTAGATTTCGATGTTATATTGGGTATGGATTAGATGTCACCATATCATGCAGTTCTGGACCGTTATTCAAGACGGTCACGCTAGCTATGTCTGGTCTTTCGAGGTTAGAGTGGAGAGGTGTTCCTAGCCCTGCTCCTAGGAAAGTGATTTCTTATATTCAGGCTAGGAAATTAGCGGACCGATGTTGTTTGGCTTATCTTGCACATATTTGGGATACTAGTGTAGAGTTTCCTTCCTTTGATTCCATTTCAGTAGTTAGTGAGTTTGCAATGGTCTTTCCTTTAGATTTACCGGGTATGCCGTCAGACAGAGATATTGACTTCTGTATCGATATTGAGACGAGTACTCGACCCATTTCTATTGCCCTGTACCGTATGGCTCCAACTAAGTTGAGGGAATTAAAAGAGCATCTTCAGGATTTGTTGAGTAAATGCTTTATTCAACCGAGTGTATCTCCATGGGGTGCTCCGATCTTGTTCGTGAAGAAGAAGGATGTCACTATACATATGTGCATTGATTACAGACAGTTGAACAAGGTCACTATCAGAAATAAGTATATGATTCTGCGTATTGATGACCTGTTCGACCAGCTTCATGGTGCTTCTGTGTTTTCGAAGATTTACTTGAGGTCGGGGTATCACCAGCTGAATATCCAGATAGAGGATGTGCCCAAGACGACCTTCTGAACTTATTATGGGCATTACGAGTTCTTGGTGATGTCATTTGGGCTTACCAATTCCCTCGCAACATTTATGGATTTGATTAATGGGATATTCAAGCCGTACTTGGATTCTTTTGTAATTGTGTTTATTTATGAAATTTTGATATATTCGAAGAGTCGGGAGGACCATGAGAAACACATGAGAGTGGTTCTTGGGATTTTGAAGGAGAAGAAGTTTTATGCTAAGTTCTCGAACAATGAGTTTTGGTTGAGTTCTATGGCATTCTTTGGGCATGTGGTGTCCAAATATGGGATTATGGTTGACCCTAAGAAGATAGTGGTAGTCAGGGACTGGCCTAGATCGACTTTTGTGATAGAGATTCAGAGTTTTACGGGTCTTTCTAGCTACTACCGTCGATTCGTCAAGGGATTCTCTTTTATTACTTCTCACTTGACGCGTTTGACTCAGAAGGAGGTTCCTTTCTAGTGGTTTGATAAGTGTTAGCAGAGCTTCTAAAATCTCAAGACTTTACTGATCACATCCCTAATTTTATCCCTTTCGGTGGAGGGGAAGGACTTTACGGTGTATTGCAATGCTTTTAGGATTAGGTTGTTGTGTGTTGATGCAGGAGGGTAAGGTGATCGCTTATGCATCGAGGCAGTTGAACGTTCATGAGAAGAGCTATCATGTTTATGATTTGGAGTTGACTGCCGTTGTGTTTGCTTTAAAGATCTGGAGGCATTATATGGTGTCCATTATAAGGTGTACACTAATCATCACAGTCTTCAACATGTGTTTAATCAAAGAGACTTGAATTCTAGATAGCGTCGCTAAATGGAGTTGTTGAAAGATTATGACATGACTATTTTATATCATCCGGGCAAGTCTAATGTGGTGACAAATACATTGAGCCAAAAGACGTTTAGCATAAGGAGTTTAGCTTGTTTGGCTATATCTGATCGTCCTTTGGCATTAAAGGTCTAGACTCTAGCCAACCATTTTTTGAGGCTTGATCTTTCGAATCCGAGTAGGATTTAGGCTTATGTAGAGGCGAGATCATCTCTTTTGGATCAGATTCGGGCACACTAGTATGATGATGTGGGGTTATGCAAGATTCGAGAAAAGGTGATGAATGGCAAAAGGCCTAGAACTCTAGGTATTCGATTCATCTGAGTGCTACCAAGATGTATCGTGATTTGAGGCAACACTATTGGTGGGGAAGGATGAAGAGAGACATTGCTGATTTTATGTCTTAGTGTCAAAATTGCCAGTAGGTCAAGTATGAGCACCAACGTCTAGGTGGTGTGTCTTAGAGGATGCCCATTCCCGAGTGGAAGTGGGAGATGATCGCTATGGATTTTGTAGTGGGATTGCCCAAGACTTTGGGCAAGTTTAATGCAATTTGGGTTATTGTTGATAGATTGACCAAGTATACGCATTTTATTCCAGTTTAGATGACGTATAATGCATTGGCTAAGATCTATATCTAGGAGATTGTTCATCTTCATGGGGTTCCTATTTCTATCATCTCAGATCAGGGTACTCAGTTTACTTTACATTTTTGGCGGACTTTGCAGAGAGAGTTAGGTACTCGCTTGGATCTCGGTATAACATTTCACCCTCAGACCTACGGTCAGTCCAAATGGACTATTCAGGTATTGGAGGGCATGTTATGAGCATGTGTGATTGATTTTGGTGGTCATTGGGACCAGTTCTTGTCTTTGGCAAAGTTTGCATACAACAACATCTATCACTTCAGTATTGATATGGCACCATTCGAGGCCTTGTATGGTAGGAGATATCAATCTTATATTGGCTGGTTTGATGCATTCGAGGTCCGGCCTTAGGATACTTATTTATTGAGAGATTTCTTAGAGAAGGTAAAGATGATCCAGGACAAGCTCCTGGCAGCGCAGAGCAGGCAGAAGGAGTTTGTGGAGCGGAAGGTCCGATATTTAAAGTTTATGGTGGGTAACAAGGTTCTTCTGAAGGTTTCACCCCTGAAGGGTGTGATGATATTCGACAAGAGAGGGAAGTTGAGTCTGAGGTATATCAGACCATTTGTGGTTCTTCAGAGAGTGAGAGAGGTGGCATATGAGTTGGCTCTGCCAGCGGGTCTTTTAAACATTCATCCAGTCTGCCATATGTCTATGCTAAAGAAGTATCATGTCGATAGTTCATAAATTATCTAGTGGGATTCAGTACTACTTGATCAGAATATAGAGTTCGATGAGGAGCTTGTGGCTATTTTGGACAGGCAGGTGAGGAAGTGGATATTGAAGGAGATAACTTAAGTAAAGGTTTAGTGGAGGCATCGTCTAATCGAGGAGGTGACTTGGGAGACCGAGTCTGATATACAAAGTAGATATCTGAGCGTATTCACTACTTTCGGTACGTTCCTCCTGTTTGTTTCTCTCTATTCGAGGATGAACGTTGTTTTAATTGGTATCTGATGTAATGACCCGCTTGGTCATTTCTTGCTAAAGACCCTTATTTGCTTGTTTGACCCTTCCTACATAATCTTTATAGGGTTTGTGATATACGGGGATGGGTGGCACAGATCTCGACGTCTATTTGTATGAGTTTCGGATGAAAAACCTAATACTAGAAACTTAGTGTTGGATAGTTTGACTCAAAGTTAACTTGTGGCTAGATGGGTTTGTTTTCGGATTTTGTCGCTTCCGGTAGTTCTTAAGGATTATTATGACTTAGTCAAGTCATTGGTTCACTTCTCGAGGTAATCGCATATATTTTGTGACATTATTTGTAAAGTTTGAATTTTTTTTGTCCCGAACAGTTCTTTAGAAATATATGCCTTGGCTAAATTATTTGTGAAATCTGAGAGTACGAGCGAGTTTGTAGCACTGTTTACCATAAATGAGCATGTTTGGTTTGTGTCCGGGGGGTTCCAGGAGTGTTTCGGGTGTTGGATGTGAGTTTTAGCCATGTTTCTACTGCTGGTATCTGGTGTCGGCTGTGGTGACACCAACATCCGCTCTGGCGGGTCCACCTCAGAGTAAGGTTGACTCGTCGAAGTAGAAGATGGGAAATTGGAAAGTTTCGCCATAGTAGAGTCGGGTCCGTTGTGGCGAAGTATGAGGTAGGCTACAATTTCGCCTTTTGAGACTCCGATAAAGTACATAATTAGTTATAAATATTGAGGGGTATTAGGTGTGTTTGGGGGTCTCATTCAACCATTTGTGATGAACGGTTGAGTGGGTACCGATGTTGAGCTGTAATGATGGGGTTTGGGGAAGCAGCCTTGTGTTGGTTTCAATTGCTATTTTTTTGGGCTCGTTGCCATATTTGGGCTTGTCTCCATGTTTGTTATTGTTTAGTTACTCATCACACATGCTTTAGTTTGATATTTTGATTTGACTGAATTTGCTTATGTGTTATTGAAATCTTAAAAACATGTGTATATCATCTCTATACTTGATTGTGTCTCATTATATCATGATATCTTGCCTTGTATTGTTATTGCATTCATACACTCATGGTTTTGTGACTTGATGTGAGAGGTATGGATATGTTGTGGTCCAAGAGACCGTAAAGGTAAGAGTAATATAAGATTATGGCACTTGAGATGATATTGGTACGCGGGAAGCGGAGTTGCATGCCTGCATCATGATTTAGACTCGGCAATGAGTCATGGGCTTTAGTCAGATTTGTGTGTAGAAGTCCGGCTGGCTAGGAGCAGTATATGGACTTTGCGGGTCCCCCATGGGTATACAGATCATAATAAAACCTTGACATATTATATACTAGGTTAAGAAAAGTACCTTGCATATGCATTGCATTCATTATCATACATTCTTATGCCTTATCTTGATATACTCTGAATGGAAACTGTCATTGAGTGATATTGAGTAACTTGGTTGAATTGTTAACTTGAAGGGGATTATTCTTGATACTTGAGATATTGTGGACTCTATGAACATCTTGGTGATTATATGATATACCTGGTCATTGAAATGCTAACCTAGGATTATTTGGTGTTAACTTGATATTTATCTCTGATTATGTATTTCCGTCATTGTCGGCCTATGATGTCTACGGGGGTATGTCGTGTACTCATGCTACACTTGCTGCATTCTTTTTTTATGCAGATTCAGTACCTTCCACCTCCGCAGCACCGCGTGACTGAGAGTTCAAGTTGTTGATTCCAGGCATTCAAGGTGAGGGTGCTATCTCCAGCATACCCTTCGATACTCTTCCACTATTTATTGCCTTTTACTCATATTTGACAGATATATTCAGATTACGTTTACATTTTTGGCATGCGTGTCCACTTTCTCAGACTTGTTTCGTATATGTTAGTGCTATTGTATCTATAGACTAGATCTTTTGGGGTATTTGTTGGTGATTTAGACTTATTACTTATTTCACATTTATCGTATGAGACAACTTATGTAGTATTTCGTTATTTTCCGCTTTTACTTATATTATTTCATGTTAGATATTTGGGAGTGGTTCGCCTACTAGTGGGATTGTGTAGGTGTCACCATGATTCTTGAAAAGGGATTGTGACACTTGAGTAACTAGGGGTGAGCGGGTCCGGATACCCTAATATTTTTGAACTACCCGGACCCTACCCGGTAAAAGATCGGTTCCTAAATTTACTACCCGGAACCTACCCGTAGCAATCATTACCCGGAACCTACCCGTAGCAATCATTACAGGAACCTACCTGGACATGCAGGTCCGGTAGGTTCCTGCACCTCTGTAAATAAAAAACACAAATTAAGCAACTATTTTTTTAGCCTATGAGAATCAAAAAGAGTTCTAAAATAATTTCATCAAGTAGTTTTTTAGCATGCAATCGGAGTTTTTAGTACCCTTATAAGAATTAGAAAACTTATTCATTGTAAAAAAGCTAACTCTGTAACCAAAACCTAAAATTGCAAACCAAATTTGACACTCAATTAATTGAACGTGTTGATTTCAAAATAAATTTAGAAATATCTGAATTAAACTTATTTTCGTGTTCATAAGCTTTTCGATACAGAAGAAAATCTTTATTATACTAGTAAATCCCTAAATTTCATCTTCACAGCTACAAAAATATACACAAATTTTAAAAATAGATTTACATTTCAAATCAAAAAGTAATACAAATTGAAGATGAGTATCGCCTGAAATAGAACAGAAGCATAGGATATTAAAAAGAAATTGAAGAGTTAGATATGAACCCATATGCATTTTAGGAATGACGTGAACACAACCAAGGGAGAGAAAGAGGCAAAAGTGAAGCTTCAACGACGACAACGATGAAAGTACCTGAGAGAAAGCTTCAACAACGATGACGATGAAGCTCGGTGGTGTAGCTAAAACGTCATTGTTATTGAGAGAGTTTTGGGTGTTTCCTCTTAGGCACAAAGAGCATTCTAGAATAAAGAGATGAAAAAACTTAAATATTTGCGTCTTGGGGTGGGGAAAATCAATGTGCAGGCGTGCAACAAACAATTTTGGAGAAAGTTAAAAGTGGTCCAAATGTTTCTCAAAAAAAGTAAAAATATTTAATATTTTATAGGTTCCGGGTCCGGGTACCCTGTCTCTAGTTGCCGGAACCGGAACCGGAACCGGACCCGACATTGATCGGTTCCTAATTTTACTACCCGGACCCTACCCGTTATTATAATATATCTACCCGAAACCTACCCGTTAGTGTCGATTCCGGTCGGGTATCTGGGTACCCTGTACCCGTGCTCACCCCTATGAGTAACAATGTCAACAATACTCAAAATAACAATAACAATTCACAATTTGATTAAGGAATCGACACGACATATGACAGTGACCACACACACATCTAAATCACTCTCTATTCTCAAAACTCTTCGATCCAGAAAATTTCTTCAATTTTTCAGGGAACATTCGCCATTGCTAAAATTTTTGAAGCTTCTCAACGGCCGGCAAGTACTTCACTTTCTAGCCCTTCCCCAAGCCCAACGTTCCTTTTTCCCGACTTGAAGTTTCTAGATTCCTCCTTCACCATCGTTGAGTTGATCGGAAGTTATCATTCGATACCGGAAGATACTCTTTTGGTTTTCTCGGTACTTGGTTGAGCTGAGCATTTAAGCCCAAGAGTCGAAAATATCACTAATGCGCCGATCTCTGTTTCTAGTTTGCTGCATTAGATATCAGTCTTCTCAAGTGACTCTAAGGGTGGCTAGTGGGCCGAGCTCGGGATCGTCAGGCCGGGTTTGGCGGGATCGGGTCGGGGCGGGTCAGGCGGGATTTGCCGAAGTCCCGCCCCGATCCCGATCCCGTCGGAATCGGGTCGGGTCGGGAATGGGATCCAGGGCGGTTCTTTTTTTTTTGCACTTAATTTAAAAAATAACATATATATAAAAAAACTCAATAATTAAACAAGATAAGATAGTGTAATAAAAATATCCCAAGGCTGTTTTTGTGCCTCTTATATTATTTAATAGACATGATTTTTTTTGTAATACAAATACAATTTTCAAAATTGCAACTTTGTGTTGTTGTTCAAAAGTTTCAAATTACATAGTAAAATTGCAATTAAAAAAATTACATTATGAAAAAAACCTGTTCTAGTTTCTTGATAATTTCCTGTGGTTCTTCGGTTGGAAATGGTATTTGTTGGTCAAATTGCTCCACGTTGCTTCCACCACCTTCGGATAAGATTTCGTTGTAGTTTTCATCTTCTTCTTCGTTGATCTCCGATTGACCGCACCTTCTCTGCTCCGCTCGTATCCAATCTCTGAATAATACTACAATCTCCAAGCTGTCTCCGTCTAATGAGTGTTTGTGCTCTCCTATTTGATATCTGTCGGCAGAAAAAACAGTTTCAAACTCCATTGATGACGCTTGAATGTTCAAAACATCTCGGGCCATCATTGAAAGTGTCGGAAAGGTCTTCTCATTCCCCCTCCAGTATTTCAGCAAGTCTTCACGTCCTTCTTCATTGAGAATTGCTTGGTACGGTACAGAATCCAGTAAAACAAAAATATCAAACTCTCTAATTTGGTTAGTAGCGGTACGGCCGCAAATTCTATTTCTGAGGCTTTCAATACTAGTCGCAGAAACAACATGTCTTTTGTGAGGTTGTGTTGAAGAAGAAGAAGATGGTATGGAAGCCGGTAGGTTACTAGCACTTTCTTGTTGGTAAAACCTATATACTTTTTTGCATTCGTCTTCTACGCTAGACAACACTTCTTCTTTAGTTTGTTCAAAAGGTGGTGGGTAATTTGGATTTTTGGGACTTAGAGGTGGTAGTACTTCTATACAATCGTAAATAGTTTCAATAAGTGATTTAGTACCGTCTATTTTAATAGTCGGATTTAATACAACACCAATAATATAAATAGTGGGAATAGGAATAAAATATTTTTTTATTTTGATAAACATTTTTTAATAGCTGCCTTATAAGCTGGTTTTTTCATATTTTCAATAAGTAATAAAAATATTAGAGCTATATAAAACAACATAATTGAAATAGTAGGATAATATATACCGAATTTTTTTTTTGTTGCTTGAAAAAATTTCTCTAAAAATAGAATAAGTTCAGAAATTTTTCCCCAATCGCTATCTACAACCATATCAGCTGGATTTTGATTATGAGAGTTAAAAAATAAAGTTATAGGTTTTCTATAGTCATAAGCAACAAGTAGTTGCTCGTATAAAGAATTCCACCTAGTGGGTACTTCTTCTGAAATTTTTCTATAAGGTAGTTGGCAATCGTGACAAGTTTTTTATAATCTTTTCTTCGTTGTATTCTATTATTTTTAAAAATAAAGTTTATAGCAAATTGTATTTTACTAAGAATGTCTTCAAAAAGTGATAGACCATCCTTTATAATTAAGTTATATATATGGCAAACACATTTTATATGAAAATAATCTGGAAAAGATGGAGTTAAACTATTTTTAAAAATTATAATAGCTTAATTGTTAGAAGAAGCGTTATCTAATGTAATAGTCATAATTTTATCAGTTATTCCGTAATAATCACACACATGATAAATATCTCTATGTTTATTGTATTTAGGGCCTACAATTCCCCCCGTCATAGGGTTAATTTGACCATGTACTTGGTCCGGGACAGTATCAGTATGTGAACCTTGTCCCGATGGAGCGGGCATTTGCGCACCCGATTTTGAAGCCTGGTATTGGGCATACCTAGTTGGATGAGCACTTACTACGTGTCTAATTAAACCCCCCTCCCACCGTGACCCTTTCCAGTTTTAAATTTTAAAATATTTTTACAAATTTTACATCTAGCTACTTAATTCTCTACGTCCCTATCAAAAAATATTCATGCATCTGATTTTAATGGTCGATTTGCTGGACCTCGTCTCATACTAGGGGGAATATGAGGCATTTCAGTTGAAGGTGCACTAGTGGGTGTGTTGTCATCAATATTAGTGGGTGTATCATCTAAATCATCGTCTAAATTAAAGTCTTCTTGAGTTCCAGAAAATAGCTCATTGTCTAAATCTAACGGTATTGTAGGAAAATGTTGAGTATCAACAAAATCATCTTGTGTAGGAATATGATGACTAGAAGAAGTACCCTTGCCCTGGTTGCCCTTACTAAATAAAATAAATAGACAATAATAATTTAATGAAGGAACGAATGTACCAAATGCCGACGTAACGTCGACGTGTAATCGAGAGGTTGAAAATTGAAACTTTGCTCGATGGAAGATCCTCAAGCTAGTTGCCAACTACACTCCCAATTCCCAAATGAATAAATAAAATTGAATATTTAGTAAATAATGTAGACTTGTAGAGAAATATATTGAGAGATTAGAGAGATTGTAGGAAGATTTGTGAGAAAGATGAAGAGAAAATGAGTTATTTATAAAGTGTAAATATAATAACTTATGGGTTAAAAATAAATATTAAGGGGTAGGGGGTTGGGGGAGGGGGAGGCCACAAATGGCCGTTGCCCAACGGCCAAAATCTAAAATGGTCGTTGGTGCAACGACTATATTTGCAAAGGGGGACTTACGGGCAGGATCGGGGCGGGCTCGGGACGGGCTCGGGGCGTGCTAAGGATTGGCGGGCCTGGGGCGGGCTCGGGCTCGGGACGGGTCTGGACGAGACATTGTCCCCTCCCAGTTTGAGTCCCACTACCGATTTTTTTTTAAACTAATTGGGGTGGGGACGGGGCAGTATGTGAACCTTGTCCCGATGGAGCGAATGTTTGCGCATTCGTATTTGAACACTCGTATTGGGCATACCTAGCTGGATGAGACCTTGATACGTGTCTCATTAAACCCCCCGTCTCACCTTGACCTTTTCCAGTTTGAAATTTTAAAACATCTTTACAAATTTTACATCTAGCTACTTGATTCTCTACATCCCTATCAAAAAATATCCATGCATCTGATTTTAATGTTCGTTTTGCTGGACCTCGTCTCATACTAGGGGCAATAGGAGGCATTTCAGTTGAAGGTGAACTAGTGGGTGTGTTGTCATCTACATTAGTGAGTGTATCATCTAGATCATCGTCTAAATTAAAGTCTTCTTGAGTTTCAGAAAATAGCTCCTCGTCTAAATCTAATGGTATTGTAGGAAAATGTTCAGTATCAACAAAATCATCCTGTGTAGGAATAGGATTCTGTCTAGAAATAGAACCCTTGCCCTTGTTGCCCCTACTAGAAGAAGCATGACCCCTACTCGTAAACATACGTTTAAATCCTTCCATTATAAATTTATAATTATACTAATAAATAATTAAAATAAATGAAATTAAGTGCGCTAAATAAAATAAACAGACAATAATAATTTAAAGAAGGAATGAATGTACCAAACGTCGACGTGTAATCGAGAGGTTGAAAATTGAAACTTGCTCGATGGAAGATCCTCAAGCTAGTTGCCAACTTCACTCCCAAATGAATAAATAAAATTGAATATTTAGTAGATAATGTAGACTTGTAGAGAGATAGATTAGAGAGATTGTAGGAAGATTTGTGAGAAAGATGAAGGGAAAATGAGGTATTTATAGTTGGAAAATTGGGTTAAAGTGTAATTATAACAACTTATGGGTTAAAAATAAATATTAAGGGGTAGGGGGAGGCCAAAAATGGCCGTTGCACAATGGTTAAAATGTAAAATGGTCATTGGTACAACGGTTATTTTTGCAAAATGGGGGGTTTCGGGCGGGATCAGGTCGGGACTGGCAGGCCTGGGGTGGGTCGGGACGAGACCATGTCCCGTCCTAGTTCGAGTCCCGATACCGTAATTTTTTTATTTTTTAAATAGTCGGGTTCGGGTCGGGACCAGGGCAGTGTCGGGGCGGGATCGGGCCGGGACCAGGGCAGTGTCGGGGCGGGATCGGGCCGGGACCGGGGCAGTGTCGGGGCGGGATCGGGCCGGGACCGGGGCAGTGTCGGGGCGGGATCAGGCTGGGACCGGGAAGACCAGGCCCACTGGCCAGCCTTAAGTTACTCTCACCGGCAGTTCGTCTCTCCGGTAGGTCACCTCCTCCGACAGCTCGTCCCTCTCCGATAACTCATCCATTTCAGATCAGATTAGGTTGTTAGTTGGAAAGGTGCTTCAGACCCGATTCTCGTTGGTTTCTCTCTTCTCCTTTCTCCTTTTATTCTTTTTCTTCTCGATCTACATAGTACTCGGCTTTTTAATTAAAACTCAAATGAACAGTACTTTCGGTGCCGGTGAACAGGTTCGATTCAACTGGAGTTGGTACCTCCGGTTATCCATATCCATTCTTTATTGTTAAATTTTGCTGCTTCGCTGTATTGATTCGTGAATTTACGTTCTTGCATTTACTCTTTTTGTCTTTAGTCATAGCATTCTTGGCGTAGTGGTTTTACTTGCCTCTATATTCTTGTTAACTTGTGATTTCACTTTGATCCCTTCTTGTTTTAGGGTAAACGTTTGAGTAGTCTATTATTTTATATTTGCTTTGGTGGATTTGGTGAATGATGGTAGACTAGGGTCATGTTCTCGATCGGGGAAGGGAGCGAGGGTTAGGGAGGGTAAGTGGGATAAGTGTGGTAAGTGAGATGCTAGGCTGAGAATAGGGTCTTGAAACATTGGGACTTTAATGGAGAAGTCCATAGAGCTAGTTAAGATTCATAAGAAGATGAGGATTAATATATCCCGTGTCCAGGAGACCAAATGGGTAAGACCTAAGACTAAGGATATGGACGGGTATAAGTTATGGTTCTCGGGTAGGTCGAGGTATAGGAATGGGGTAGGCATTTTGGTAGACAACGAGCTAAGAGATCAGGTGGTAAAGGTTAGGAGGGCCAATGACAGGATGATGACGATTACGTTGGTAGTTGAAAGGTTCACTATGAATATTATTAGTGCTTACGCGCCACAAGCGGGCTTGGACAAGGAGGAGAAGATGCACTTTTGGGAGGATTTGGACGAGGTGGTGGGAGGTATACCACCCACTGAGAAGTTATTTATAGGATGGGATTTCAATAGATATATAGGGTCACTTTCGGTGGTTTATGATGATGAGTATAGAGGCTTTGTCCTCAGGGACAAGAACGGGGGAGACGTCTCACTTTTGGAGTTCGCTAATGCTTTTGGGATAGTGATAGCAAATTCGAGGTTCCTGAAGAAGGAGGAGCACGTGGTGACTTTTCATAGTTCGGTGGCTAAGACTCAGATAGACTTTTTGATCCTTGGGAAGGTTAACAACGGTCTTTGTAAAGACTGCAAGGTTGTTTCGAGGGAGTATCTTACAACCCGACATAAGCTTTTGGTGATAGATTTGGAAATCAAGATGAAGAAGAAGAGGAGGAGGGTTGTGGATGACATGTTAAGATTCAAATGGGGGAGTTTGACCATGGCTAGTGCAAAGGAGATGGGGGAGAGGTTGATGGCCAAGAGGGCTTGGGGGAGTAGTGGGGATGCGACCGGTATGTGGGATAGGATGACCAGTTGCATTCGAGAGGTAGCTAGAGAAGTTCTTGGGGTTTCGAGGGGTAGCCATGGTAGGTATCGAGGGGAGTGGTGGTGGAATGGTAAAGTTCAAGAGAAGGCGGAAGCGAAGAAAGTGGTGTATGCAAAATTGGTAGAAAGCAAATATGAGGTGGATAAGTGGACGAATAGGGAATTATATAAGATGGCAAGGAAGGAGGCAAATCTAGCAATTACGGCGGCAAAAATGACGGCTTTTGAACGCCTGTATGTGAAATTATAGGAAAAAGCAGGGAACAAAATTTGTAATGACTATCCAAGGTGAGGGAGAGGAGGACATGTGACTTGGATCACGTGAGGTGCATCAAGGATGAGAACATAAATGTACTGGTGGAGGACACATATATTAAACGGAGGTGTTAGTCTTGGTTCCATAAACTCTTGAATGAAAAAGAAGATAGAGACATTGTGCTAGGAGATCTAGAGAAATCTGGTAGGTACCAGATTTTGGGTATTGTAGAAGTATTAAGGTTGAGCTGGTTAAGGATGTTATTCGTAGGATGCGCAGGGGATGAGCGACCGGGCCTGATGAGATCCTAGTTGAATTCTGGAAGAGCGTAGGCAGGACAAGTTTGGAGTGGCCAACTGAGTTGTTTAACATTATTTTTAAGACGGCGAGAATACCCGAAGAATGGAGGTGGAGTACAATAATCCCTTTGTAAAAGAACAAAGGTGATATCCAGAGTTTCAACAACTATAAGGGTATCAAGCTGCTAAGCCACACTATGAAAGTTTGGAAAAGGGTCATGGAGAAGAGGGTGAGAAAAGGCGTGTCTATTTTTGAGAACCAGTTTGTATTCATGTTGGGGCGTTTGACCACAGAAGCCATTCATTTTATTAGGAGGTTGGTGGAGCAGTATATGGAAAGGAATAGAGATTTACATATGGTTTTCATCGACCTCGAGAAGGCATACAAAGAAATTCCTAGCGAGGTTCTATGGAGATGTTTGGAGGTTAGAGATGTACATGTGGCGTACACTAGGGTGATCAAGGATATGTATAATGGAGACAAGACCAGGGTACAGACAGTGAAAGGAGACCCGGAGCACTTTCCAGTGATGATGAGGTTACACCAGGGACCAACTCTTAGCCCATTCTTATTTGCCTTGGTGATGGATGGAATGACGCGACAAATCCCATAGTGTATGTTATTCGCAAATGACATAGTCTTGATTGATGAGACTCGCAGCGGAGTGAATGCTAAGCTGGAGGTTTGGATACATACTCTGGAATCTAAGGGTTCAAGATGAGTAGGACCAAGACAGAATACTTAGAGTGCAAGTTCAGTAACGGGAGAGACCTTGAGACAGGCATGGAGGTAAGGCTTGGTACTCAGGTCATTTCAAAGAAAGAAAGTTTCAAGTACCTCGGGTCTATTATCCAAGGGGATTGAGATATTGATGACGATGTCACACATTGTATTGAGGTAGGGTCGATGAAATGGAGGCTCGCATCTAGAGTCTTATACGATAAAAATGTGCCACCAAAACTTAAAGGCAAGTTCTATAGGGCGGTGGTTAGACCGACTATGTTGTATAGGGCGGAGTGTTAGCCAGTTAAGACTTTGCATATCTAAAAGATAAAAGTTGCGGAGATAAGGATCCAGAGATGGATGTCCGGGCATACAAGGAGGGATAGAATTAGAAATGATGATATCCGAGACAGAGTGGGAGTGGCCTTGGTAGAGGATAAGATGCGGGAAGCGAGGTTGAGATGGTTTGGGCATACGCAGAGGAGAGACATAAATGCTCCAGTGTGGAGGTGTGAGAGGTTGTCTATGGACGGGTTAATGAGGGGTAGATGTTGGCCGAAAAAGTATTGGGGAGAGGTTATTAGACTGGATATGGCACAAGTAGAACTTACTGAGGACATGACCTTATATAAGGGGTTATGGAGGAGATGGATTAGGGTAGAATGGTAATAGGTAGTCGAGCGTAGTCCTACTTACGCTTGCAAACTGGTAGTTGAAGTGTTAGTATTGTAGGCCCGTTTAGCCTATCATACTAATAGAACCAGTATTGCTTTATAGTTCCCTGTAGTTTGATTTCTGCTGTTATGTGTCATTTATTCTACTTTGGTTAGCCTATTTATCTACGCTAGTTACTGCTTTCTTTTTCGGAATGCGCTATCATGGCTTATTCGCTTTTGATACCAGCATTTTCATACTACGTTTTTAAAAAAATTGATCGGGTCTGACCGTTTCTCTTGCTTTGCTTTTGTTGTTGCTTTGCCTGTTCTTATGCTTTGTCTTGAGCCAAGAGTCTCTCAGAAATAGCTGCTCTACCTACCAAGGTAGAGGTAAGGTCTATGTACACTCTACCCTCCCAAGACCCCCACGTTGTAGGATTTTACTAGGTATGTTGTGGTAATCTGATCAAGGAATCAGATCTTCGCAATATGCAATTGGAAAGCAAGGGTTTGAAATCGATTATAATCATCCCTTGTATCTGTCATCGATAGATCAGAGTGGAATACATATTATTTCATTTTTGTTAATCGGAGTAGAAAACTATTCAATCTGGTATCGATCTATGCGAATTGCCCTATTAGGAAGGAACAAAATCGAACTAGTTGATGGATCATGTAGCAAGGACAAGTTCCCCTAAACATTGTAGAATAGATGGGAAAGAGTCAATGCGTTGTCCTGGATTATGAGATCAGGTGAAAAAAGAATTCTAGGTGGAATCATGTATGCAACAAGTGCTCAAGTGGTTTGGGAAGATCTGCACAAAAGATTCAACAAAATTGATGGTTCAAGAACCTTTAATGTACACAAGGAAACTGTTGCTCTTACACAAGGTACAACATATGTTTCTGCCGATTTCTCTAAACTAAAAAATTTGTGGGAAGAATTTGAAGCCTTGATTCCGATACCTAGTTGTAATTGTGAGAAATCTAAGGAGTTTGTGATCCATTTGAAAAACTTATAACTGTTTCAATTCTTGATGGGATTGAATGAGAGCTATTACCAAGATAGAAGTCAAATTCTATTGATGTGTCATATGCCTACTTTGAATCAAGCTAATGTTATGATAACTAGTGATGAAGGACAAACGTCCATTGCTGTAACCTCAGGGTTGCTAAGATCTAATCCTGCTTCTATGGGAAATATAGATGTTGCTATGTTTACTAGGAACAATACTAGTAATCAGAAGTATAAGAGGAATTTTAATCAGTCACAAAATCAATCTCAGAATGTATAATGTGATTTATGCAAAATGAGAAATCATTCTACTAAGAAATGCTTTAAGATGGTGGGATATCCTCAATATTATAGACAAGAGAAGAAGCCTTAAAACTCAGGGTCAGAAAACGGCTATAGACAATCTACAAATAATTATCAGGGTAGCAATACTGGAAGATTAATTGCTTACAATGTGATGTCTGCAAGTGAAGGCCAAACTAGTCAATTGAGTACAATTCAGCATACCCAGAGTAGTAATGTGTCAACACAACATATGATGAGTGGTTCAGAAGGAAGTCAACTCCATGGAATACAGTTAGGATCCTATGGATTCGCAAGAGATCGGTATGAGCAAATTGAGAGTCTACTCAAAGTAAAGGGGATAATGATACTGCATTTTCAACTGCTATTGTAGGTATTAACACTGCTTCACTTGCCTAAAAAAACTGTTGATATTTCATTACTTATTTCAAAAAGTTTAAGAGATTGGATTATTGATACTTGTGCTACAAACCACATGATAGCTGATAAGAATTTACTAGATGATCAAACAGTTACACAAACTAATGAACCTAAGACAATATTTCTTCCTAATGGTGATGTGTCATTAGCAACTCATATAGGATCTAGCACTATATCTGATAGAAGTACTATTAAAAATATGTTTCATAGACCTCAATTTCAGTTTAATTTTATGTTAGTATCTCAGATAACAAGAGAAGTAGGTTGCTCAGTCAACTTTTTTCCTGATTTCTGTGTATTCCAGAATCCCTACACTGGAAGGTGAAAGAGATTGGTAAGCTGGAAAATGGATTGTATATCTTAGTGAATCAAACATATAATTAGAATAGGAGAATTACTTTAATTGTTGGGAATACTGAAAAAGATAACACTAGCTGGAAGAGTATAATTGATATAGCTTTGTGACACAAAAGACTTGGGCAAATGTCTGCAGTTTCTATGAACAAAGTGTTAGATATAATCCTAGATACTATTGCTAAAAGAATTGATACTTGTATTGTTTGCCCTTTTACAAAACAGACTGGACAAAAGTTTTCTATTAGTGCTATTAAAACTGTTGCATCTTTTGAGGTTGGGCATATGAATGTTTGGGGTCCCTATTAATTTATTACATATGATGGAAACAAATATTTCTTAACTGTGGTTGATGACTTTACTAGAATGACATGGATATTTTTTCTTAAGTTGAAATCTGATGTATGTGTGATTATTCAATATTTTGCCAATTATGTTTAAGACCCAGTTTGCAAAATCTATTAAGACTATTAGGTCAGATAATGTGACTGAATTTGTGAACTCAACATGTGATAAGTTGTTTCAGAATATAGGAATAATACATCAAACTAGTTGTGCATATACCCCTCAGAAAAATGGTGTTGCTGAGAGGAAAGACATGCACATACTAGAAGTCACAAGGGCTCTAAGATTTGAAGAGAATATTCCTATTAAATTCTGGGGTCTATGTGTTCAGAATGCAGTCTATTTGATCAACAAGATGCCTAGTAATATTCTTCAAAAGAAGTCTGCATATGAAAAACTTTATAATAAACCTCCTATGCTTAGCCATCTAAGAGTTATATGATGTCTGTGTTTTATAAAAAATATTCAAGAACAAGATAAGCTTATGTCTAGGTCCAAAGTTGCTGCACTTATGGGTTACTCAGCAACACAAAAGGGCTATATCCTTTATGACTTACAAGCAAAAATAGTATTTGTGAGAAGAGATGTACAATTTAAGGAAGATGTATTTCCTTTTGATACTATGTTGACTAATCCTTCTAGTTTGTTTCCTGATAAGGTAAATTCTGAGGTATACATGTATGACACTGAGTTTCAACCACTTCAACAAACTACATCATGTCCAAATATCTTACCAAATGACATTGAAAGACATATTGAAGAAGAAATATCTTATTTATCTACATAACCAGTACCTATACAATCTATACCTACATAACATATACTAGTACAATCTATACAACCAGTTCCTGCACCACCTATTATCGGGCCTGCTCCATTAGAGAGGAAATCAGACAGACACAAAAATCCACCTATTTGGATGAAAGATTTTGTGTCTCTAAACATACATCATGATCTCCCATATCCTATTTCAAACAACATATCCTACAAAAATATCACACCTACCTATCAAGCCTACATTGCTGCTACATCAAATATTACAGAACAAAGAACTTATGCACAGGCTATTCAAGATCCAAGATGGGTGGAGTCCATGAAAAATGAGTTAGAAGCATTGAAAAGCAATAACACCTAGGATACTGTTAAATTGCCTCAGGATAAAATTCCTATAGAATGTAAGTGGATTTACAAAATAAAGTATCAAGAAATAGGAGAGATGGAAAGATTCAAAGCTAGACTAGTAGAAAAAGGCTATAGTCAGAAGGAGGGAACTGACTACCAAGAAACTTTCTCCCCTGTGGTAAAAAAGAAAACAGTCAGAACTATCTTGGTTACGGTTGCTATAAATAAATGACATATGCATCAAATGGATGTCTATAATGCCTTCCTATAAGGTGATTTGTATGATGAGATTTACATGGAATTACCCTAAGAATTCAAGAGTCAGGGGGTGATAAAAGTATGTAGACTCATTAAATCCTTGTATGCGCTTAAACAAGCCCCAAGATAGTGGAATGTAAAGCTGACTAAGGCTCTTGTAGGGGCACAGTTCAAGCAAAGTCAATATGATCACTCATTGTTTATTAAAAATTTTGAAAAATACATCACTATAGTATTGATTTATATTGATGACATATTAATAACTGGGAGCAGTTTGCAATTGATCAAGAAAACCAAAGAGACTCTCTAGAAAATCTTCAAAATAAAGGATTTTGGTGAATCTAGATTCTTCCTTGGCATTGAGTTTGCCAGATCAAACAAAGGTATCTTGATGCATCAAAGAAAATGTCTTATAACTAATTTCTGAAACAGGTCTAGCATCAACCAAACCAGCTATAACACCTATTGATACAAATGTTAAGCTTACTACTAAGGAGTATGTTGAGCATATAAAGCAAGTACAACAAGCAAACAGTGACAAGCAAGTAGAAAGTGGCAAAACAATAGTTCAAGACAAACTTGCAGATAAAGGACTATATCATAGAATTATTGGCAAGCTTCTATACCTTATAATGACAAGGTCAGACATATCATACAGTGTACAAACACTAAGTTAATTCTTACAAAAGCCTAAACAGTCTCATATGAAGGTTTCTATCAGAATGATAAGATATTTGAAGAAACAACCTGGACAAGGTATACTTCTGTCAAGCAAAAATAATCAAGAGATGAGTGCATTTTGTGATGCAGTTTGGGTTTCATGTCCCATATCTAGAAGATCAGTAACAAATTATCTTGTGAATCTAGGTGACTCACTAATTACTTGGAAATTAAAGAAACATACAACATTATCAAGGAGCTCAGCAGAATCAGAGTATAGGAGCATTGCTTCAACAGTTTCTGAAATTATTTGGCTACTTGGATTGTTAAAGGAGCTGGTAATAAATCATCAAAAGCCAGTTGATATTCATAGTGACAGTAGTCTGCTATACAGATTGCAGTCAATCATGTCTATCATGAAAGAACCAAACACATTAAGATTGATTGTCATTTTATAAGGGAAACAATACTTCAAAAAATGGTGGCAACAAAGTACATTCAACCTTGGAACAACCTGCTGACATTTTGACAAAAGACCTTACAAGAGTGCAACATGAATATTTGAGTTTCAAACTACGTATGTTGAATATCTTTGAAGTACCCCATACCTAGCTTGAGGGGGAGTGTAGAATTATGATAAATGTAGAAGGGTAGAAGTGTCATTTCAGTTCTATGTGTTAACTGTAATCCGAAAGACTACATGTAGTTAGTTACTAGCTTAGTGGTTAATGATGGCATTAATTAGTTAGTTAGCTTGATCTCAAACAAATCTTGTATATATATATTCTACGTCATACATTGTGTAATGTAGTTGAATGAATAAAAATATACAATAATTCTCTCTCTACAATTTACATGTTCTTCTTCATTATCTCATCTTGACTATAACTATCTTCTCTCTCAAGAACAATGCAGTAGCATTGATACAATCACACAAAATAACATGATCCGTTCAGCAAGGAAAGAATAGACTGGAAAGACCAAAAAGTTCCTTCTATTAAAAAGATCGAAAAATGTGTTTAAAAGGTAGTTAAAAAAATTTAAAAAAATGACTACAGTGCTAACTGGTTAACAAAATCATATATATATATATATATAATCTTTTAAGAGAATGTTGCACTACAAATTTTGAGCAACATTCATAGATTTGTTTTATGAAGTAATGCAACTTAGGGTTATCGTTTGTTCTATCTTTTTCTATGTTTGGATTTCCTTTTAACATTGACAGATAAGTAATCTTTGTTACTGTAGGGTCTAGAAGGAAAAACCAGTATTTTTTCAAGGCACCGTTTGGACAATACGCGATTGAAGTAGAAAAAAAATGTGTATTTCAAGTTGAGAAGTATTTGGAAGAACTTGCAATTAAACCTCTCTATAACATCATTGATTTTGAGATTTTTTTTGCTGCTATAGAGATTGATTGTTATATATCTATAATAACATTTGACATTTAAATAATATTTGGTTGTTATGAAATGGTTTAATATCAAATACTAAGTTTAATCACACTTTGTATAAAAAAGAAAAATCTATTAACGATGGAAATATATATATTCATATACTAATATTTTTATCATAAATAGTGTATTGAAGTATCACAATATTTGATTAAAATCTCTCCACCTATTATTGATAATTTTAGATATTTTATTTCTATAAAGATGGTTAATTATTATATTACCAAAAGAAGATAGTTGTTATAAGTGAGTAATTTTACAAAGAGATTACTATTATAAAGATGATTGTTGTTGTTATAGGTAAAAAAATTATTATAGAGAGGTAAAATATAACATAAAAAGTTGATTCCTAAAAAAACTTAATTGGTATATTAAGGTGTTATTATAGAGAGGTCTGACTGTACAATGATTTGCCCCTCTCTCTCCAGATATACATAAAAGCTGACTTAATTAGTGGTCTCTAACAAGTATTTATAATCTTCAATAATAGCCCTAAAAGGATGACATTTTGTGTCCTCTTCTTTTATAAGCTTGACAACAAGAAAACAATCTCGATTCCACTTCTAAATATTTATAATATATCAGTTCTTTTTTCACTTTAGCCCATGCTCTATAGTTCACTAGTAAGGGTATGCTCTATAGTTCACTAGTAAGGGTTGAGGTGGATTTCAACTTACCAAAATATTTTATATTCATTTAATTATTATCTTGATCATCTCTAAAAATTCCTTCTCGATTCCACTTCTAAATATTTATAATATATCAGTTTTTTTGCCACTTTAGCCCATGCTCTATAGTTCACTAGTAAGGGTATGCTCTATAGTTCACTAGTAAGGGTTGAGGTGGATTTCAACTTACCAGAATATTTTATATCCATTTAATTATTATCTTGATTATCTCTAAAAATTCCTTCTCGATTCCACTTCTAAATATTTATAATATATCAGTTCTTTTGCCACTTTAGCCCATCCTCTATAGTTCACTAGTAAGGGTATGCTCTATAGTTCACTAGTAAGGGTTGAGGTGGATTTCAACTTACCAGAATATTTTATATCCATTTAATTATTATCTTGATCATCTCTAAAAATTTATTCGAAAGCAGCATCTTCAGTTTGAGTCTACACACTACCATCAATATTTAATTTAGCCTTTTATGCATAAGAAAATTAAACCAAACTATTAGTTTAGGTTGTTTAGGTGTACAGATTTGTTTAGGGAATATTTCAACAATAACAAAATAGATCTCTCAATTTTAAAACTGAAAACAAAGGTCCCTCTGTTTACTTTTGGACGGCCATTTGTGCAAAACATTGACTTGATCCTCCTTCCACTCATTGATACTTATGAGCAATTCATGCAAAATTCAATAATTTTAAATGTGATAAAAAAAAAATTGTGACTTTTACTATAATGGATAAAGTTCATTGAGTATTAACTCATTGTCGAAACTCCAACTTGTGTCGCGTTATGCATTAGTTACAAACAATCTAGCTATGATGGTCCACATCACATGAACCTTAGTCCTTACACATAGAACTAAATTTATTAAAGACTCTAGAATTCATGCAAACATTATCCATAGCAGATAAAGAGATAATTCAGATCATCCTGAGCAATTCTGCACCAACTTTGGTAGAGAGATACAACTGCTCAACGTGTTGGCAAACACAAGCTGATGCTGAAATGTATCTTTTCATCAGCTCCCTCGCAGCATCATCTGAATTAAAACATATACCAATTTAATATTAAACAAGTTACAAATGCATATATTGTTTTCTTACTGAAAGGGTCAAATAATAGAACTAACCATCATCATCAATCAAGTTAAAGAACTCAGCTTTGTCCATGATCCATTCCATGGCGAAATAGACAGCGTCCTTAACACTCGCCCCATGGTATGCACCAAAAACCTCATCATAAGCTTTCCTAAGCGGAGGAACTAGAGAATCTCCCCTGTCAAATTAACCACTAAATGTTGGCGTGTAACTTGGAAAAATTACATATTTAGTTTTCACCTAAACAGGAAATAATCAGATTGACCATCATAGTATATATGCTTAATTGTTCACTTTGCAAAATCAAATTTGGGTTTTTGATGTGCTAGATTTGGAAAATTTAAGATTTGCTAGATATACGATATTAAACCATATTATGACTTTATTTTTGTTGTTGTCTTGTTCCAACTTACTCTCTTGCAAGGATTTCCTGGAAAAACACCCTTAGTAGATCTACTGCGCGCTTCATCCTGATATTGAATCTTGTATGGCTGCTGTTTTCTCTTGCCAGACCATTTGTAATCTCATAATCCAGCATAACCTCCACGGTATTGTATTTCTGCCAAGCTTCTTCCAGATCATTTGCCTAGCGCAATTGAAAGTATATTAGATACAGAGAAGAATAAACCACGTCGTTAAAAAAGTTGCATATGTTAACAGTTTTTAACCGCTGCAATTTAAGCTTTTTTTGTAGTGCACCAAAAGGGATATTCAGGTTAGAGATTTGTTTCCAACCTATAGAATTAGTTCAACTACAAGCTAGTTCTGATACTATGTTGCTCGAATTTTTTAAGAATACATTATTTTTGAAGGATTAGATACGCGCAACGACAATTTTGAAAGTCTGGACAATATAATTCAGGTCGAGTCTTTTTAAGCGGAATGAGCCTTAAAAAGAACGTTACATTATGCCATATATACGATAGGTTGGAGTTTGTGTACCTAGTAGAATGAGGACATTCACATCTTACACGTGGAACACGTCAAAAATTTGACTAGGTAATACGTCATACGATATGACTTGTTTTTTATATTCATTTTATTTGGTATGGGAGGACATAAAATAAGCTTAAAGAAAGAAGTGAGGATTCATATCACCAACTCTAATTTGTTTGGACCGAATCATAGTTATTATTATAATTTTCTTCCCACACACACATACAGGAACTGTTTTTCATACGCTTAAATATCTCTATTTTTCGGTGAAAATGGTTTCAATCAGAAAATCAATTAAAGATTTGTTTTAATAGGGTTTGAAGATAAGGGGTTGTATTCGATCCTGGAAACTCCTTTACGAGTCCGATTTTGCTAATAAATAATGGATATGGTTAAAAACCAGTGTAAGCTAAAAGGCAAGAAATGATTCAAGAAACTCTATGCAAAGTAACAGATATTCTTCCGTATATTGCTTAGAGAGAAAAGAGAGCTAGGGTTACAAAGTGTGAGCAAGATGTCCTTCCTTTTATCCTAAGCTATTGGACTTTTCAAACCCTAAAGTAGGGTGATGTGACCTCTCTATAGGTCTAACGTGCATACATGTTGCGGCGCTCTAATCGAAGCTGACAGATGTGACCCGAATTGATAGAGGTGGGAGCCAGCTGTAGAGATCCGCTAATCCTCTGAGCACCCGATCACGTGAGCTTCTCCGGGCGAGTACATTTTAGCAAATTACTTGTTGGAAATTTGCCTTTGGCGGGGAGGTGTGTCCACCCATGTTTAATGAATTAAACACTAGTGTTCCGCATGTTAGAGGCTTTGTCTCTTCACACATGCATAATCTACTAAGTGAGTAGATGACCGTAGGGCCAAGAATCGTCAAATTTCGTTGAGAAATGAAAGAGATATTAGTCCACGAAGTAAGGTGTTTGAGGCATGAAAATATGGTGTGGGACAAATCTACCACATCGGTGGGAAAATGAAGAATTGCTCTCTTTATAAGTCTCTAAAATGGTTAAGGGTTTGGGACCCCAAGGGGTATCACATGTGTTTAAAGGAGGGAGAACCTAGATGTGCTTGGGTTCAAGGCTAAGCCCACACGCGCTCCGCCTCCGCCCGCCTGTCCCGTCCGGTCCGGGGTCGTGGGTCGTCGGGACTTTCTGATATTATCTTTTTAGATCCCAAATTGCTTAATATTTACAGTTTGGTTCCTAGAGTTTCTGGAAAGTTGATTTTGGGATTGACGGAAGGCAGAAACTTTCTGCCTACCTTTTGGGCTATTTTTTGGAGCATTAACCAGCCATTACTTGGATGTTAACTCCTCCATAAACAACCCTCCTTCAATGACCATGAACAGCCTCACTAATGACATTAAACCTGCCATTATCAGTCTCCCTAATGGCCATTAACAGCCCTCTTAATGACTATTAACAACCATATTTTGGGCAGTTGAACAACCTCCCTCATGCTATATATTGGAGTTGTTTTGCTCAATGGTGTTACACGAAATAGTGACGAAAAAACAGTACACATACAGTGACGAACATACACACATATACGCAAGATATACACAACAAAGACACACTATATACACAGAGACAAAACAGAAGAGAAAGTCAGTCCAAATACGTTGGACGAAAACAGAAACTCTTCCTTCCTTTTTCATTTCTTCAACAAGTCGATTTGTATTTGTTTTCTTCGTCAGACTCAATCTATTTGCTTTGTAGTGTTGAGATTAAAGTGTTGTTTTATCTTAAAAGACTATTGCCCATTAACGTAAAAGCATATATACGGGGCAATCTTGTCTTAAGGACAGAGTGCAATCACTCGACTCAGCACACAGTTGTAACCATCCAGATTTAGTTGTTTCTTGATTTCAGATTATCAAGATTCAAGACTCAACAAGCTTGCGGTAGTTCTGAACATTGCCTATTTATTTATCCTTTCGAACACTTGTAATATTTATTTACTTCCGCTTTACAATAGTAGCCAACATTACTATATTAAACTTCTTAAGAAATTTGTAAAAGGAGATGCGATGGTTAAAGTCAATAAGGTAATCGGGTGTGATATCGGCACTTATTGCGGAGTCAAATGACTGTTAAACAAAGCTTTGTTTTTCGTCGTCAAACGTACAGCTAATTCATCAATGCCTTCCTTAGACTTCTAAAACCATTTCCTCGCTTCCGCTATTGCCCTCTCCCATAAACCACAACTATTCTTCCCATATCTCCTAACTAGGAGCTATATCCTATAATTGACCTTGAATTTTTAGATTTAATAATCGATTAAACTGAATTAAAATCAGAGGGGAAAAATAATAAATCTGAGGAAATAGTTAATTGCATTTCCTGATTTATTGTGATGCCACATCACCTCTCAATTGCCCTGCTTTATATAGATATATAGATCTTACAGTATGGAGCAGTTTATGATTTTGGCGGTACTGGAGGTGAAATATTTCTTTAAAATTTGTCTCCCCTCCTTAAATCTTTTATTTAAATAAAAGGTCATAATATATATTAATTCTTGAGTTTATTAATATATATTGACGGCTTAAGTTTTTCTTTTTACACTATCAGATCACTAAAAACGTATTTACAGACAATCTTTGATAAAAATGAGACTTGTAATCTTAAAATAAAATAGATTATCTGATATAATAAATATGATCTGATATTATAAAAATTATTTATACTACGGATGAATATTAGTTAAGCTCAAACGAATCTAACTAACTCCTTCCAAAAAGAGAATTACATACAACACTACATATCAGATGAGCAAATACACAACTAAACACCATGTCTCCATTAAAACGGAAGAATGAAAATGCAATATGAGCAAAGGCAAAATACTCAACAAACCAATTGAAAATTTTAAGAGAAAAAAAAAAACACTCACACACAAAATATCTTCAATTAATTAGGTTAAATACCTTATTTTCGACTTCAACGGCAGCAAACTTGAATGCACCCTCAAAGGAGGATACAAACTGAGCTCCGAGGCGGCAAACACGAACAATGAGCTGAAGGTCTACTGTAGGGTTCTCAGATCTTACGGCGCTCTCAAGCTGTTCCATCGCTTCGACCATGCCTCTCATTGGATTTCCTTGTCCAACCATGGGAGATGTTTGCTCTTGCAACAAGTTAATTGGTTCACTTGTGTCGTTATATAACAAGCAACTTAACTTGTATTTTGTTATTATTCTTGCATACCGTCGTTTACATGGAAAAATTAAAGTTGACCATCGATAACAATCATGTATGTAGGACATGGTATTGTTGAACTATTAAACATGTTCACATTTTATTTGTGAACAAGAGTAGGGGTGTCAAATCGGGGTTATTTGAATTTGGGCACGCAATAAATGAGCGGGTTACCTTGGACTGATATGAATTAGGTTGAAATGGGTTGAACAATGAGTGATCATAACCTAACTCGATCAACTCTTACAAAGTTTTAAATTCTTTGTTTATTTTCTTATAATTTGTTTATGTACCCAATAATTTTTTTATATATTATGGCTATGTATAATATATCAAATAAAAAATGTCTCTTTAAAAATATTTTGACAAAGTTTCTTATGAGTAAATTTCAATTGCATATCAGTCCAATTTTTAGATAGGCTAAATTAGACAGGTCAAAATGGGTTCAATTAATAAATTTACGGGTTAACTTGTACTAATTGAACGAATCATAATTTCATAGGCTAATTTCATCACCCGTAAATTAGAGTATTAGTTAAGTGTCTTAAATTTTTAGATACATATATTAGGGTATGGATTTGTTAGTGTTCTTTGGAAGAAGCAAAATCTAGTAGTGTTATTCATGTATTTTAAAGAGGTGAGGTGTAGACTAAATTAATGAAGATACATATACATTAATCTAGATACATAGTGTAATTCACCTATAAATACTCATGTATGCTAGCTAATCATTTTGTGCAAGCCAAGTTGAAGAGAAAAATCACCATTTCCTCCACTCCTCTTGTAAGTGAATTTGAATGTTTGTTTTGTTGTCTTTTTCTCCTAAATTTCTAGCATTTGATGAGAGACAGTGTCTTAGAGAGACAACTAAACATAAAGAAAGATGACTAACACAAGTGAAACTCATTTTCAAGTTCCTATGCTCACTAAAAAGGACTATACATTTTGGTGCATTCAAATAAAGGCTTTATTTAGAGCGTATGATGTTTGATAACCAATGATAAGTAGAGTTGATAAAACGAAAATATCGCTGCCACAAAAAAGGATAAAAAAGCATTCACTCTCATCCATCATCAAGTTTGAACGAACGGATGTTCGAAAACGTTACAAATACAATCACCTCATTAGTTTAGTAGACACTAGGAGGAGGTTGTGGGGGGTGAATGGTATCTTTATAAAATTTTGACATATTAAAAAATTTCCAGTATAAACACAACTATTGAACTTAGGCACAAGAAACATGTTCTTTGTACGGGTCCAACTTATTTATGTAGTAAATAACACGCAGAAACATGTAACATAAGATATCTTGCTCGAGTGAGTAAAAATCACGATTCATCTTTGAGCACTAAAAGCAATGAGTAGTTTTAATTTTATAACCTAAGAAACTAAATTCTAACGACTTACCTTCACAATTATTCGAAATGTAGCAACACTTTCAAGCTAACTCTAGTCTAAAAGTATAAATGTTTCCTTTAAAACCACCTATAAATATGCTTCTAGAATAAGCACTGCTAAAATCACGCCCAAAATCGATTGAAAATTACCAATGGAGAAACTGAACAAATTAGGTCTGTTTTTGCAATAACAAACAAAATAAAAGAACGACTGAAATCGATCAAATTTTTTGGCAAAAAAATTCGGTAAATAGAAAAATCGACTGACGCGATCGATTTATTATTTAATTTTAAAAAAATTAATTTTCATAAAAACGATCGAGCCAATCAATTTTTTGATCAAATCTTTGGTCAACTTCTTTAAGGGAAAAAAATGACAAGCGCTTGGTAATTTATATTTTTGAGGAATAAAATAACCGAGGCCGTTGTTTATTTTCGCAAAAATATTAGTTTGAAAAGCATAACAAAAAAAAGTCGTATACCAATAAACATCAATGGTCTAGTGATAGAATTATATGCTACTCCCGTACAGACGGCGGGTTCGATTCCCAGATGATGTATAATTGTTTAATTTTAAAATACAATAAAAATTTCTATTTTTTTTTACTTGTGTCAAAATAATCGATAGATTTTATATTTAAGAAACTGAGCGAACAACCTATCAAATCGGTCGGTTTTCCATCGAATTTTTGGACTGACGGGTTCTTTTCCGACAACCCATTTTCGATCAATTTTCCCCTAAAACCGATCGATTATCGGTTTTGATTACAACTCAAGAGCACTTACTACAAGATTGAGATTCTACACAAATCAAAGAACTGACAGAAATTTCAAACAATAAAGCTAGGTTCTTCAGTTTGATCTCTCTTGCTCAACATGAATTGCTTCTTTCTATTGCTCTCTCAGTACTCTCATTGTAGATGTGTGAAACTGCACGAAAGCATACTCATACAACAAGAAAACCACACATCTTTTTTTAAAATAAACTTTTATTGGAGCACGACTTTCCTATAAACTTGAACTCACTGATTACAATAAAGGTTCTTCAACACACTCTATTATTGAACAACTGCTGAATCATATAATACCAAGTGTCATTTACGTATTAATACTGAGGGATCGAAATTACTATCTTCAGAAATAATTTATCATAATTTGAAAAGTTGAATATAAAAAAAATAAGATAGTATCACACGTGAAACATAATCCTAGACCCACTAGGATAAAGTTCTAGATACTTTGAAGAACCACCTAACAATAAACTAGGTCCTGCAACTTCCTATTTCCTACCAAAGACAACTGTCCCTATTGATGTATCGTTACTTGATTCAACTCAAAACTTGAGAAAGGAGTTTTATTATCTTATTAAAAATAAAATAAAATAAAATTTAAAATAAAATAAAATTATGTTTAAATATAAATGAAAGACCGATATACACGGACTTATATCATGGTCCGAATTGATCTCCATAAATTGTAAAATTAATATACAATTGTAATTATGGTATTAATCTTGTATTAGAAAAAACTATTAGAACTAGAGTAGAAAAAGGTAGAATTAGTCATATTTAGAAATTGTGTATTTGTATATATACATCTCTTTATTAATGAAAATAATCAAGAAATTATTTCTTTCATTGTATCAATAGTCTAGGGCAAACTTTTCCTTCTCCAAATATTTCTCCTTCCGCTGCCCGGCGTGAATAGTGGCCGACGGCCATACTCCCACCTCCCTTCAAATATTTTTTCTTCCAAAACCTTAATTCTTCACTTGTTCTTTCATTATGTTCACATCAAAGAATAAGTTTCATCCTGCTCTTACAGTCTCCAACATCAAGAATCACATCCATATTGTTCTTGAGATGGAAAACGTCCAATACGCGACGTAGGCGGAATTGTTTAAGGTTTACGCACGCTCACATCAAGTGTTTTATCACATCATCCCCTCGATCACAGGCACGAATAAGATGTCTGCCCCGGAGGATGACCCGATATTATGAACAACCCTTGATACTACCGTTCTCCAATTTCAATAAAAAAATACCATTTTTTTAAAAGATATTAAGAGAACTATTACATAGATTGAGACAAATGGTAATAAGAGGCAAGGAGAACCTTTTGTCGTCCCCACAGAGTGCAATGTGCTCAACTAATATATGTTCCCTTCGTACATTATAAAGTTTTTCTTTTTTCAAATATTAGAAAGCAATCTTATCTTTTTGTAAAAATGTTATCTTCTTTTTAAAAGTTGTTTGTCGTTTGTAATGATTAGGTCATTTTACTGTTCCTTTGTAATATTGTAACTAGGCAAGGCATAATGAACGAAGGAATTATGAATGGCCTTGTACTTTGTATAGATGTGTGAGGAATTATGAATTCCTTTGTAACGTCCCATAAATTTTTAAACTGGATTGAAAATAGTCACGAACCATGTAGGAACAAATTGGTGGACTTAGATCAAAGAGAATATGAAATTCACTACTAGAAAACATGAAATTAGCTACGAAAATTGTCGGTAATCTCCAACTAATCTATCGCTAAATAGCTCCTAGCTAATTGAATTTACTTACAATTCATCGCTAATCCGTAACTAAATGAAATTAGCATAAAAATTTTGTTATTTAACTACAAAATTTTATATATCTCTAATTCCTTATTTTCTAGTAGGGTAAACAAGGCAAACAAAAAGGAGCTGGAGGATGAGTGATATACCTGATATGCCTCAATTCCTACAACAGCCACACAAATATTTTTAATTTCGGGAAGAGAAGAAATACACTATTTTTAGACTTGGTTGAGAATTTTGGAGAAAAATTACGACCTAGGCAATTCAAAGATACATAAAAAAAAAGTTATTCATGACGATTTGAGTAAATTTATATCTTTTAATTATGGCTCTAACATCGTAATATATGATGAATGTCTAAGTTTTTAAGAACCTATCTCTAAAAATTGAGAGGGAAGAAAACCTATGACTTTTTTAAAAAGACTTTTGAATTATTGAACACGCATGAACGTCGAAAGGGAGAGTCTTAGAAGTAATTTCAGAATTCAGACTAACTTACTAGATGGGTTTTTGATAAGTTTAATGCTCTCTACGTATTTGATAAAATGCATAAAGGGTATTTTGTTTAAATAATTGTCAGTTCCCCTATGGATGACTGACACTTGGACTTATAAGCATGAAAGGTTAGCAATTGATTTTTAACTTATTTTTTATTATATTCTTTATTAATATTAATCTTAAAAGATCAATAATGTGCTTTGATCTATTTCAATTTTTCTTACCCATTGAACTTGCCTTTGTGATTGATAGTTTGATACATTATCTTAAGAATTTTATAGTATGAGTTGCGAGTTCTCTCACCAATTATGTGATATCACTATAAGATGATATTAATCTCTCTTGGAGAGTCTTTCATTAATATCAAGGTATATATAGAGTACAATATTCATCCCTTATACAATAGGAATCCTAAGCCTATACAAAAGAGAAATCCTAGTCTTACCATAATTATATTTACACAATATATGGAAATATTCTAATTATGGGTAGGGAATATATTGTTTCCTATATTTACACATTTACACACCCCCTCAGTCGGAGTGGGAGGAGGCTGAGCCGAGATCAATCAAGTCAAGAAATAAGCATGCGAGAAGTCCTTTGGTAAATATGTCTGCATACTGATAGGATGATGGAACATGTAACACTCTGACATGGCCTAACGCAACTTTCTCACGAACGAAGTGTAGGTCTATCTCAATATGCTTGGTACGCTGATGTTGAACCGGATTATGAGAAAGATAGATGGCAGAGATGTTATCACAACAGATGTCTGATGCAAAGGACACTGAAGTTCTAACAGTAAATTTCTGAGCCAACAAATCTCAGCTACTACATTTGTAACTCCTCTGTACTAAGCCTCGGCACTGGAGCGAGATAGGGTAGCCTGTCGCTTGGCAGACCAAGAAATCAGATTATCCCCTAAGAAAACACAAAAGTCGGAGGTGGAGCGTCGCGTGTCCGGACACCCTGCCCAATCTGCATCCATATATGAAAGCAACCTGTCTGGTGCAGAGGAGTATAGGTGCAAACCATAATCAAGAGTGCCCTTAATGTATCGAATGATACACTTAAGAGCAGTGAAATGAGACTCCTTGGGGGCATGCATGAATAAGCACACCTGCTGAACAGCATAAGCTATGTCTGGCCTGGTGAATGTGAGATACTGAAGTGCACCTGCAAGGCTCCTATACAGAGTAGGATCAGAGACTGGAGCACCATCCATAGCACTGAGCTTAGATTTGGAATCAACTGGTGTAGGCACCTCTTTGCAGTTCACCATCTTAGCCCTGTACACAATCTCTTATGCATACTTACGCTGACACAAGAACATATGATTGGCAGACCTGGTCACTGATATCCCTAAAAAGTAACTCAGCTTTCCCAAATCAGTCATTGCAAATTCGGACTTGAGCAAGACAATAATCTCATTTTTCAATCTGTCGGAGGAGGCAGTAAGAACAATATTATCCACGTAAAGTAATAAGTAAGCAGTGCTACTACCTCGATGAAAAATGAAAAGTGATGTATCACTCTTGCTGTATACAAACCCAATCTGAAAGATATACCTGGCAAAGCGATCATACCACGCGCGGGGGGCCTGCTTCAGGCCATATAGTGACTTACGGAGACGGCACACATAGTGAGGAACTGCTGGATGGGTGAACCCTGGTGGCTGATACATGTAGATTGTCTCTCGCAGATCCCCATGTAAGAATACATTCTTCGCGTCAATTTGATGGATCGGCCAGTGTTTGCCCATGGCTATGCTCAAAACTGTGCGGATGGTAGCCGGTTTGACAACCGGGCTGAAGGTCTCACCACAATCAATGCCCTCCTGCTGATTTGTATCATTAGCCACAAGACGGGCCTTATACCTCTCAAGATCCCCATTGTCTTTGAACTTGTGACGAAATAGCCACATGCAACGAATGACATTCACCCCCTCAAGTCTAGGTACTAGATCCCACGTGTGCTGTTTAGTTAAAGCATTGAATTACTCATACATAGCCGCATTCCAATTAAGGTCTTGTTTGGCCAATTTTGGGTTCTTTGGAAGTGGAGAGATGGTTTGGGCAGACAAGTTGAAATGAACTTTGGGTTTGAAGATTCCATGCTTTGAACGAGTTTCCATTGGATGGGTAGGGACAGTGAGTGGCGGAGTGGTGTTTGAGACGGGGGGTAAAGTCGGATAAGGAGAAGGTGGGGCGAAGCCGTCGGAGGCGCCGCGGCTCCTGGATCAAGAGTCGCCGCGCTAGAAGGTTGACAGGCTTCTATGAAGTTTGGGCGCCTCAGCACAGGGCCGCGGCGCTGTCGACGGTGTTTCAAAAGATTGCTCTCTGGAAATCAGGCGCCGCGGTGCCTCCCCTCGAGGCCGCGGCTCTGACGACGGAACAGAGGATGTGAGTTGTTCGATTATGAGGGGAGAGATGGAAGACTCGTCAAGAAATGAGTAGTCCTGTTTTTGGAATTTTGGAAGATTCGAAAATGGGAATGTGGTCTCGTCGAATGTGACGTGACGAGATATGTGGATCTGACGAGTCGACAAGTCATAGCATAGATAGCCCCTATGGTTCGGCGGGAATCCTAGAAAGACACATGGAGTGGACCTAGGAGCGAGCTTGTGAGGGGCGGTGGAGCTAAGGTTGGGATAGCACAGACAACCAAAAACCCGTAGATGATCATAAGAGGGGATTCTATGGTAGAAGATTTCGGTAGGGGTCATATTGTGAAGAGTGCTAGTAGGGAGAATATTTAGAGTGTATTCGACATTTTAGCAAAGATAGACCCGAGAATGGTGGATGGAGGAGGCATGAATCAATAGGGTGTGAATCATATTGTTAATGGTGCGGATGATTCTTTCGACTTTACCATTTTGTGGTGAGGTGTGAGGCGGAGAAGCGAAAGACCATGCCATTATTGGTACAAAGCGGTGAAACATAGAGTTATTGAATTCACGACCATTATCGCCTTGAAATGATTTTATGCCTTTTCCAAATTGTGTTTGAATGAACTTATAAACTCAAGAAATTTGACAAACACTTCCGATTTAAATTTAAGAGGGTATAACCAAACGTAGTGTGAAAAATCATCAAGCAACACAAGATAGTATTTATGACCGAGAGAACTAGAGATAGGAGATGTCCATAAATCGGCATGTATGATATCAAAAGGAGCAAATGTAACACTAGTAGATGATTTAAATGGAAGACGAATATGTTTGCCTAAAGAGCAAGAAACACAATTTTGGGCAAGTTTTCCATTACAAGCAGAAATTGTTGCCTCTAAGAAAATTAAAAACTGGGGCTCCTGGATGACCAAGTCTATTATGCCAAGTTGAAGAAGAAACAACCGCTAGAGTGACGGGAGAGCAAGATCTGGCAGCGGAGGTGAAAGTGAATGGATAGAGATCTCCCGTGCTATTGCATCTCGTAAGAGATGTCCCCGTATGAAGATCATTCACAGTAAAACCAAAAGGGTCAAAATCCACGGAGACAGAATTATTACGAGTAAATTGGCGGACATATATGAGGTTCTTAATCATGTGTGGGGCATATAAGGTGTTTTTTAGGGAGAATGGTGGATGAGGAGGTTGTGTGTATGAGGTACCATAACCCTTAACTGGAATGCGTTGTCCACTTCCAACTGTAACATATTGAGGATGCTTTAACCGAAATAGTTTAGGAATAGTACCTGCAGACTGGGTGACGTGAGATGTGGCGCATGAGTCCATGTACCAAGTATTGTCAGGCTATTGCATAGAGAGGGTGTTGAACGCTTGACCCAACTCAGTGGGTGTCATGCCGGAGGAGGGCTGCGGGACCTGACCTTGCATAAAGTGGGCCTGCTGTGGGGCTGGAGCGGGGCCTAACAAACCGGGGTAAGAATACGGATTGTATGGCTGCTGGTACTGAAATGGACTTGGCGTGACTCAGGCCCAGGCGACGCGGCTCTGATCTTGGCGCCTTGGCCTGGCAAACAGCTGGCGAGGCCGCGGCCCGATTGTTCTGCGATCTCTGTTGTTATTCTTGTTGTTGGTTACGTTGGCCGCGACCGCTTGCCACGACCACGGCTACTCTGCGGCCTTTTCCACCCTTGCCGCCGCGGCCCTGCCGCTGTTGGGAGTTGTCTGGTGGCGTCTGATCTTGGGGTTGCGTGTTGAAAACTAACACCTGCTGGGCGTGCTCATCCTGTTTAGCACGACGGGTTTTTTCGAGCAACAATTGTGAGCGAGCTTTGGTAAAACTCGGTAGCGGATCTGCCTGTTGAATAATGGTGGCCAAAGTATCATATTCGCCCTTAGTAAGGCCAGAAATCATTTGTAGCACTATTTTATCGCCAGTGACAGGCGTGCCGATGTTGGAGAGTTGATCCGCTAGAAGTTTAAGCTGCTTGCAGTACTCAGAGACATTGGAGAAGTTTTCAAGACGTGTTTTGTTGAACTGTTCTTCCAAATACACGGCACGAGTGTGCTTGTTGTCCTGAAAAATTTCCTCCAAACGATTCCACAAGTCAAGGGTGTGGAGTCGATTTCATGATAGTAAGGAGCAAATCCTGAGAGATACTACCATATATCTATTGTTTGGCCTTGGCGTCGAGGCGATGCGGATAGAATCATCAACCTCCGTAGGCGCGGAATAGTGTCATCAATATGGTCAAGCACGTTATAGAGACATGCATGATTGCGAAAAAGTTCAACCCAGGAGAATCTTGGTTGTTTTCTTGATCAAGAATAATGGGAATATGGTTCTTGATGTTGGAAGCGATGAGGCGGGATGAAAGCGGGGTGATGACTTTGTGGTGGGATTTGTGGAGGTAGAGGCGTCGAGAAAGTGTGGAAGAATCGAGGATAGCCATTTAGAGAAGAGAAGAAAGGAAGAACAAAATCAGAAAAACAAGAAGAAAATCCCAGGGAGGGTTGGCGTAGAGAGAAGCGTGGCTGTGTGGAAGAGAAAGGTTTTTAGGGTTTTGTTTATTTGGCTCTTGATACCACGTAAGATGATATTAATCTCTCTTGGGGAGTCTTTCATTAATATCAAGGTATATATAGAGTACAATATGCATCCCTTATACAAAAGAGGAATCCTAAACCTATACAAAAGAGGAATCCTAGTCTTACCATAATTATATTTACACAATATATAAAAATATTCTAATTATGAATAGGAAATATATTATTTCCTATATTTACACATTTACGATCACTTTTGAGTAAGAGAAAATATGCATAGAGTGCATTGATTTTTTATTTTATCAATTTATAACATTCATTACAAATTTTCTAACCTTACAGAACAAGGGAAGACCAAGGAAACCACACATCTTTTCTTAAAATAAGTCTTTACTGGTGCACGACTTTCTTACAAATTGGACTCATTTTACCTTTTCCAAGATTCTTTGTTATTGGACGACTGCTAGATCATATAATACTTAATCCGTTCCATAATAAGCAGTGTTACTTTAATAAAAAAATACACATATTAAAAAATTAATAATGCAATGAAAAATTTATCAAACTATCCATATTTAATATAAATAGATTATTTTTCTCTGTCGATTTTATATGTATGAATGATAATTATTTATGTCTTGAATAGAGAACTTGTTAATAAATTTTTTCTTGAATAAAGAGCTTGTTAATTTTTATTTAAGGATATAGTAAAAAAAATAATCAATTTATGTTTTGAATTTTTAAGGTGTCATTATTTTGTGACCAAATTTTTTTACTAAGATAACACTTATTTTGAGATAAATTTTTTTTATTAAGATGACACTTATTATAAAAAGGAGGGAGTACCAAACTATACACTATCACGCGTGGAATAGAATCCTAGACCCACTAGAATAAAGTTATAGTCTTCTAGATACTTTGAAGAACCGCCTAACATGAGTAGGTCCTGTACTTATATCCTGCCAAATACAAAGTCCCGAGTGATGTATCCTTATTTCATTCATTGCGGATTTGAGAAAGGAAAGAAATATGATTTAAAATAAATTATAAATATTTATATGGTTTTTTTTATGTTATTAAAAAAAGAAAAAATTAAAAATTAAATTATTGTATTAATATAAATAATACTAGAGTATTCTTTTTTAAAAGATATTAAAACAATTACTACTCTCAATATTCTAATTTATATGACACACTTTCTTTTTAGTGAATCCCAAAAAGAATAATATTTTTTTATTTATCAATAATTTAACTTTAAATATTACATTTTACGTTTAGCGAAATGATTTATAATCACATAAATATATTTGAATTATTTTAGATCACAAAATTTAAAAATCTTTTTCTATTTTTTAAATTTCATATCCAGACAAACTATATAACATAAATTGGGAGGGATACACTACATAAATTGAGACAAATGCTTAATAAGAGGCAAGGATAAATCTTTTGTCGTCCTCGTGGAGTACAATAGGGTCATTTACACTTTTGCCCCTATTTTGTGCTGGTCTTTAATTTTTTTTTTCTCCAAATGAAACTTATGCATATTGAGGCATAAATTCTTCAAGAAATCTAACACAATTTGTATAGGATATTTTTAAAAAATTATGCCTGAATAAACATAAATTTTATTTGATGAGTAAAAATTAAAGATCATCTCATTTGAAGGAAAACTTTGTAGTTGTACATAAGCAAACTATTAAAAATAGTATTTACTCTTTCTATTTATACACTCCTTCAAGTCTTTGAAAATAGAATCTTCGTTTTCACGCGGTTTTCGGTGCAATTAAATGATTACAATATGGTCAATTAGTAATATTTATTCTTTCTTTCGCGGGCCGTACATTATGCATGTGAAGATGTGATATTAATGTGACTTGACAAAAGGACCACAATGCATATTTGTCGGTTGGTTTCTTTATTTCGGTGCCAAAACATTTTGGTAACTTAGGATAACTATGATTTTTTCCAGATTGTACGTATGCTTTATTAGCTACCATGCTTGGAGACTAGAGACATACAAGTGGTATATATTAGGACGATAAATGACATGTATGATGAAATCAAGATTAGAGTAAGGACAGTGATAGAAGATTACTAGGACGATAAATGACATGTATGATGAAATCAAGATTAGAGTAAGGACAGTGATAGAAGATTCAGAGCACTTTTCAATGATGATGAGGTTGTACCAGGGGTCAGCTCTTACCCATTTTTATTTGCATTGGTGATGGATGGATTGACGCGGCAAATCCAAACTAAGGTGTCATGATGTATGTTATTCGTGAATGACATAGTTCTGATTGAAGAGACTCACAACGGAGTTAACTGCCAAGCTAGAGGTTTGGAGGCAAACGATGTAGTCTAAAGGGTTCAGGTTGAGTAGGACCAAAAAAATACTTGGAGTGCAAGTTAAGTGACGTACCGCATGAGGCTGACGTGGAAGTGAGGCATGAAAATCAGGTCATTCAAAAAAGAAAATATCAAGTATTTGGGGTCTTTTATTCAAGAAAATAGAGAGATTGACAATGATGTTACCCATCGTATTGATGCAGGGTGAATGAAATGGACGGTCACATCCGGAGTATTTTGTGATAATAAGGTGCCACCAAAACATAAAAGCAAGTTCTACAGAGTGGTGGTTAGATTGACTATGTTGTATGGGGCGGAGTGTTGGTCACTCAAGAACTCCAGAAGATGAAAGTTGCAGAAATAAGGATTCTACGATGAATGTGTGTGCATACTAGGAGAGATGTAGAAATGAAGATATTTGGGACAAAGTGGGAGTGACCTCGGTGGTGGATGAAATGCAGGAAGCGAGACAGAGATGGTTCGGACATGTCCAGATGCACGGATGTCCTAGTGTAGAGGTGTGAGATGTTGGGTATGAATAGTTTCATGAGGGGTAGAGGGAGGCCGAAGAAGGATTGTGTATATGTGATTGGACATGACATGGAATATGTCCAGCTTACCGAGGACATGACCTTAGATAGGAAGTTATGGAAGACTCGAATTAGGGTAGAAGGTTAGTCGGTAGTTTAGTGTTGTCATACTTATCATTTCATACTAGTCGTAGTATTATCCTTGTAGTTTCTTGTTCGTCGATTTCTATGACTATATGTTGTTTCTTGTACTTTGATTATTAATTATCGTATTAAATTGTGATAGTTACATCTATTTTTTTCAGACAGCTTTATCATGCTTTTATAATTTTTTGTCATAACTTTTTATATTGGTTTGAATTGCTGGTCCTTGTGCCAAGGGTCTATCAGAAATAAACTCTCTATCTCCCAAGATAGATGTAAGGTCATCGTACAATCTATCATCTGTAGACCCATTTTATGAGATTTCACTGGATTGTTGTTGTTGTTCATATGCTTTATTACAGTAGTTATTTGCGCCTTTATTTTCTAATTCTGAAGAATACTAGATTTACCGGAATTTCAACCGAAGTAAGCTATTCCAAGAACAAAGTGCAAATAATCAACCGACTTCAGTACCATCTTTTTCTACTTCGCTGCAACCTTATAAAAGACATGTTATTTCTGCCTCAAGTATTCAAGGCCTTAGAAATAGAATGTATAGTAGTTCAACTTCTTCACAAATTAGAGAGTTTGATGTTTATGTCTTGCAGGGTGCTGTACCGTACGAAACAATTGTCAATGAAGATGGACGTGAAGACTTGCTGAGATACTGGAGGGAGAATAAGAAGATATTTCCGACACTAGCAAAGATGGCTCGAGATGTGTTGAATATTCAAGCATCATCAACAGCTTCAAAAAGCGCTTTTTCTGCTGGAAGGTTTCAAATAGGAGAGCATAGACACTCATTGGCGGGAGACAGCTTGGAGATTGTAGTTTTATTCAGAGGTTGGATTAGAGCGGAGCGTAGAAGGTGCGGTCAACCAGATATCAATGAAGAAGACGACTATAACTACAACAAAATCTTATCAAAGGGAGCAAGAAGCGACGTCGAACAATTTGACCAACAACTTTCAATTCCAATAGAAGATCCTCAAGAGATTGTGAGGAAATTAGAAAGAGTATGGTTGGCTATGTATTTTTTTTAATGGCAATTTTACTATGTGATTTGCAACTTTTGAACTACGAAACAAAGTTGCAATTTAAAAATTGTATTACAAAAAAATAATATTTTTATTAAATAGTATAAGAGGCTAAAAAACAGTCCTGGGATGTTTTTATTCACTATCTTGTTCAATTATTTAAGTGTTTAAATATATTTTTTTAAATATTAAGTGTCTAAAAAAACCCCAAATCTCGCAACCCGACCCGTCCCGTCCCCCCAAATCCCGACCCCTCTTCTGGCGGGATGTGGGATGGGACGGGACCTCTTCTCGTCCCGCCTATCCCGACCCGCCAATCCCGATACCAACCCCCGTCCCGCCAGAACCCGCCCCCCACCCCGCCCCGACCCGGCCCACTGGCCAACGCTAGAAAATACAATGAAAAAGAGTATTCCTTGGTGTTACACTACGTATTTCTACGTTGGGACATGTTGTGAATAAACCAATGCTACTCTGGAGGATTAGGACCTTATATAATGATAATGATGGTTTAAAACAAGTATTAAGGAAGTATCGGAAAGTGTAGAAGTCAAACGAATCGAAGAACGCGTGTTTCATCAACGATTGAAAGTAGGACTCACTGTAAACACCTTTCACATCCCATTAAAATGAAAAATGGACCTTGTAAAGTGAGGTCATCCACAGTACTTCATAGGCAGAATATTTGTGGCCTGGCCACCTTAACACGGTGGAGGCATGACCCATCAATCTGCTTCACAATGGCCTTATCTACCATGTAAAGTTTAACGAACCGTAACTGCCACCGTGAAAGTGCCACGGTGGCAGCTTATTTAATCGACCAAACCTAAAGCTTTCATCATTTTCACTCTCTTAACCTCTAGACAGACCCATAAACTCTCCCAAAATTCTCCCAAGGGTTATTAAGCATCCAAGCCAAGATCCGCAAGATAACAACGTCAATCTCTTGTCGGTAAGTTCGTAGCACTAGTTCTCTTCTTGTCATTCCTCTTGTTATTGAATTGAAGACTTATTCAAATGGAAGTAAGGTTTATCAAGGTTGGTTCTTAGTGTTTAAGGTAAGAACTTCACCTTTATTCATGTGTAAAAAGATCATCTAAGATTTAGGGTGTTGATTGTTAAGAGTTTGCAAGTCGGTAACTGAGAAATGCAACGTTGAGGTAGGTGGTGGTTGTGCTGCATACCTTTCGTAATGCTTCGTAAATTCGGATTAGGTTTGTGTATATTAAATGAGTATTAGTGTGATATTTTAGGCATATGAAGTCCTATCAAGATAAGTTTAGGTGGAAATGGTTGATTTAAGCTCCAGACGAATAGTGAAGTACGTAAGATTCGATATAATTGACTATGTTTATGGTAGGTCTGATTTCTATCCCTTTTATGAGACAATCTGCTATGAATTTGAGAAAACGTAAATATGAAAGTTGTATATCTCTCAATTGGAGCCTTGTGGTAGGAGTTATGACCATTTTACTGAACATTGTCGATGTAGTCAAAATTAAGCCTAGCGCGGGGAATGACCCTTGGACGTGGGCGCGGGGCGCCAGGTATATTTTTAGTGTGGGAAAAAATCAGACAGGCTTGTCAAAATAATCCTGGCACGGGGCATAGCCCTTGGACGTGGGCGCGGGGCGCCTGACTAATTTCGGCCTGTCATGACTTTACCCGAATTTTATATATCTCTAACTTCATAAAACCTACCCCACTTCATTCTAAGTCGTCTTTTGTAGAGAAAACACTCTAGAGGCTTCTCTAAACCTCTAAATTAAGTTTTTACTCAAACTTCATAATTGTTACCTCAATATAATAAGGATTAACACTATAATCCTCATCTGTTCCATAGATTGTGAGAATTCGATTTAAGAATTGTTGAAAAAAATAATCGTTGATAATTCATCATGAGGTAAGTTCATGTACTTATTATATATTCATAGGGATTTATCTGGGTTTACATATCATACCAAACACGCTAGAATCCATGGGTGAAACGTATAAAAGTAAGAACACGAATTTGTCTTAGAAATCATAGTATCAGAAAATGGTGGAAATTCAAGACAAAAATATAAAATTCTAATCTTCATCGTGAAAATTGATTGTAGAGATATTATTGAACATTGAGGGATCCAATTAGGGCATTCTTAGCGGAATTTAAGATATGTCTACGTTTTTAAACTCTTTCTTAAAGAATGTCTAGATTTCAGAAATCCTCTTTGATTATATGTGCACGTGCAATCCTATTTTGGTGGTTATTCCTCGTTGAACTTATTTTCTATTTTGAAGATGATTTTATACAAGTTCATGCATGTGTAGGTTCAAGCCCACATTAACCTTTTACATAATATACTACTTGGTTGAACTTGTTTTACCTAGGGCTGGCCAGTGGGCCGGGATAGCCCGACCCCGACCCGAGCCCGTCCCGAGCCCGCCCCGACCCCGCCAAAAAAAAAAAAAAAAATTTACAGGCGGGACTCGAACTCGGACGGACGATGTCTCGTCGCGAGACCCGAGCCCGCCCCAGTTCGCGAGACCCTAGCCCGCCTCAGTTCATGAGACCACTAGCCCGCGACCCAGGCCCGACCAGCCGCTTTGCAAAATGGCCGTTGGTAATCTAAAATGGCCGTTGGCCAACGGCCATTTTAGCCCCCCCCCCCACAACCCCCTACCCCTTAATATTTATTTTAACCCATAAGTCATTATATTTACACTTTAACCCAATTTTCAACTATAAATAACTCATTTTCTCTTCATCTTTCTCACAAATCTTCCTACAATCTCTCTAATTTCTCAATATATCTCTCTACAAGTCTACATTGTTTGCTAAATATTCAATTTTATTTATTCATTTGGGAATTGGTAGTGAAGTTGGCAACTAGCTTGAGGATCTTCCATCGAGCAAAGTTTCAATTTTCAACCTTCGATTACAGTCGACGTTACGTCATGCTTGGTACATTCGTTCCTTCATTAAATTATTATTGTCCTGTTTATTTAGTTTATATCACTTAATTTTATTGTCTTTAATTATTTATTTATTTATTTATTATCATAATTAAAATGGAAGGATTAAAAGGTATGTTTAAGGGTAAGGGTAAGGGTGCTTCTTCTAGTAGGGCAACCAGGGCAAGGGTACTTCTTCTAGTCATCTTATTCCTACGTTAGGATGATTTTGTTGATACTCAACATTTTCCTACAATACCATTAGATTTAGACCAGGAGCTATTTTCTGGAACTCAAGAAGACTTTAATTTAGACGATGATCTAGATGATATACCCACTAATGTTGATGACAACACACCCACTAGTGCACCTTCAACTGAAATACCTCCTATTCCCCCTAGTATGAGACGAGGTCCAGCAAAACGACCATTAAAATCAGATGCATGGACATTTTTTGATAGGGACGTAGAGAATCAAGTAGCCATATGTAAAATTTGTAAAAATGTTTTAAAATTTAAAACTGGAAAAGGTCACGGTGGGACGGGGGGTTTAATTAGACACGTAGTAAGTGCTCATCCAGCTAGGTATGCCCAATACCAGGCTTCAAAATTGGGTGCGCAAACGCCCGCTCCATTGGGACAAGGTTCACATACTGATACTGTCCCGGACCAAGTACAGGGTCAAATTAACCCTATGACGGGGGGAATTGTAGGCTCTAAATACAATAAACATAGAGATAGGGAAGCAATATCAAAATTAGTTGCTGTGGAGGGTTTGCCTTTTTCATTTCCTTCATCTCCCGGTTTTATTCATTACATTAGAGATATATATAATCCTGCTTTTAACGGTTTTCCTAGATCAAATGTTAAGAGAGATGTATTTAAATTCGCGCATGAATATCAACAATATTTACATTTTTCATTATATCATTTTAATGGCAAAGTATCCATCACGTCTGATATAGGTCGTAGTACTAACGGCTATGATTATTTAACTGTAAGTTGTCATTGGATAGATTATAAATGGTCTATGCAAAAATGTATTTTAGCGTATAGATATATAGATGATAGGCACACTGGTACTTTTATTGCAGAAAATATTTATCAAGTGTGCGATTATTACGGAATTACCGATAAAATTATGACTATTACATTAGATAACGCTTCTAATAACAATTACGCAATTACAATTTTAAAAAATAGTTTAACTCCGTCTTTTCCAGACCATTTTCATATAAAATGTGCGTGCCATATATATAACTTAATTGTAAAGGATGGTCTATCACTTTTTGAAGACATTCTTAGTAAAATACAATTTGCTATAAACTTTATTTTTAAAAGTAATAAAGTACAACGAGAAAAGAATATAAAAATTTGTGATGTTTGTGGACTACTTTTAAGAAAAATTCCGCAAGAAGTTTTCAGTAGGTGGATTTCTTTCTACGAGCACCTACTTGTTGCTTATGACTATAAATTACGTATAACTTTATTTTTTAACTCTCATAATAAAAAGCCTGCTGATATGATTTTAGATAATGATTGGAAAAAAATTTCCGAACTTATTGTATTTTTAGAGAAATTTTTCAAGCAACAAAAGAATTTTCCTAAGTATATATTATCATACTATTTCAACTATGTTATTTTATATAACTCTAATATTTTTATTACTTAGTGAATATATGGAAAAACCGACTTATAAGGCAGCTATTAAAAATGTTTCTCAAAATAAAAAAATATTTTATTCCTATTCCCTCTATTTATATTATTGATTCTCAGATTAAATCCTACTATTAAAATAGACGGTACTAAATCACTAATTGAAACTATTTACGATTGTATAGAAGTACTACCACCTCCAAGTCCCAAAAATCTAAATCACCCACCACCTATTGAACAAACTAAAGAAGAAGTATTGTCTAGCGTAGAACACCAATGCAAAAATATATATAGATTTTATCAACAAGAAAATGCTAGTAACTTACCAACTTCCATACCATCTTCTTCATCTTCAATACAACCTCACAAAAGACATGTTGTTTCTGCGGCTAGTATTGAAAGCCTCAGAAATAGAATGTGCGGTCGTACCTCTACTACTAACCAAATTAGCGAGTTGGATATTTTTGTTTTGCAGGGTTCTGTACCGTATCAAGAAGTTATCAATGAAGATGGACATGAAGACTTGCTGAAATACTGGAGGGGGAATGAGAAGACCTTTCCGACACTTTCATTGATGGCTCGAGATGTTTTGAACATTCAAGCGTCGTCAACTGCGTCTGAAAGCGCTTTTTCTGCAGGCAGATATCAAATAGGAGACCACAGACACTCATTAGCCGGAGACAGCTTGGAAATTGCAGTATTATTCAGAGATTGGATACGAGCGGAGCGGAGAAGGTGCGGTCAACCGGAGATCAACGAAGAAGATGATGAAAACTACAACGAAATCTTAACCGAAGGTAGTGGAAGCGACGTGGATCAATTTGACCAACAAATACCAATTCCAACCGAAGAACCATATGAAATCATCAAGCAATTAGAACAAGTTTTTTTGAGAATGTAATTTTTTTAATTGTAATTTTATTATGTAATTTGTAACTTTTGGACAACACCACAAAGTTGCAATTTAGATTTTAGACAATTGTATTTGTATTACAAAAAAATCATATGTCTATTAAATAATATAAGAGGCACAAAAGCAGCCTTGGGATGTTTTTATTACACTATCTTATTTTGTTTATTGAGTTTTTTTTATACATATGTTATTTAAAAAAAAAAATGAAAACCCGCCGTATCCAGCCCCGAGCCCGACCCCGACCCGAGCCCGCCCCGACCCGAGCCCGACGGGATCGGGATCGGGACGGGACTTGCTCCAGTCCTGCCAAACCCGAGCCTGGCCCACTGGCCACCCTTAGTTTTACCCCATTATGGGTTGATTGAACTTATTTTCTAAGGTTAAGGATTTAAACTCGTTTCACTTATTGAATGAGTTTTCTTGAATTCAAAATAGAACAAGTGATTTGAACAAGGTTTCTAAAATGATTTATGACGTGAAATACCTCTAGTATTGAGAAGATGACTTGAGAAGTGTGATTCGGCTATAAACCATTATTTATGATTCGGTGAATATGCCATGACTTGTATTTGTTTGTGTTTGGGCCTGTATGGGCAAGATGTGCTAGTCCACAGGATGATTAGCCACTATGGATTCTAATGTATCACTTTTGAGCATTATTGTATCAGTCCAGAGGACGATCGGCCTCTGTGGTGCATAGCCTGGTGTATCTATGACTGTGTTAGTCCAGAGGATGATTGACTTCTGTGATGCATAGCCCGGTGTATCTATTGCTGTGTCGGTATATTGACGATTGACCTCTGAGGCGTGTAGCTATTTTTGTGCTAGTCCACAAGATGATTAGCCTCCGTAGGCTAATAGCCCTAGTATATCGAATGATTGTTAGCCCGTGAGTCGGCATGTGTTGATCTTTTGGTTGGTTGTGAGTGGCTTGTGATGTTTGTGAGTTCATGATTAAAATATTTAGTGTGATAAGAGGTTTAACGGATCAAAATTGGTATATTTCTTGTCTGTTTGGTTATTTATAGAAAATTCTATTAGAGTTGATTACGTTTGCTCTATCTCTTACTTTCAAACTGTTTTACTGCTATTGTTTTTACAAGTTTTATTGTACTATCTTATTTTGATTTTGTTAACTATTGCCCCTTAGACACTCACTGAGTACCCAGTACTCAGGCATACTATTGTTATTTTTATGGTATGTCAGTTAACGTTGAGGTGCAAGTTCGTGATACGCGTGCAGACTAGGAGAGCTTGTTATTTTTCCAAACTTTTGGTGAGCCCACACTCTTGTTCGTGGGATACTCCTATCTTAGTTATTGCTTTTAGTTTCTGGGTTGCGTCCCGAAGTTATATTATGCTTTATTTATCATCTTAGAGGATCCATAGATAGACGTTAATTTTGTGGGTAGTCATTGTTGACTCTTTGGGTGTTGCTACGTATCTTGACGTTACATTTATATTAGACTTCCGCTGATTTTACTTCATAATTGTGATCATAATTTCATCTAGCTATTTATACCTTATTTGATTAAATAAGGAAATATTGTTAAAAGAGGTAAATGTTTAGTGATTTACAAGGTGTTTCTGGTGTTGTTCATAGCATTGAATGTGTGTTATGTTCAGGGTCGGTTTCGGGGCGTGACACCTTTAGATGTTCTTATGGTATTAAAGTGCTGGAATTCTAGTTGATGTGATGTAAACATAATTTGAGTGTTGTTGTTGGAGTTGAAGGAAGGTAGGACATGCATGGAGAAAATGTTGTTTAGCTAACTCTAGTGAGCTTGTCACCCAGTAGCCAATTGTCGTGTTGTTCCATAGCTTGACACTAGTATTTTCATTGTTTCTTGTAGATTAATGTGTCAATAGGCTTGACTCCGATATCGTTGATAGAGATTCGATGACGAGGTATGTAAAGTCTATCCATATTTTTTTTGGCATGAATCCGAACTTACAACGGTTCCCAAATGAAGTACATAAATGAAAAGTTCCACTCTTTGTTATTGTTAGTTCGTTGTCGATGGTACATTCTATGTTGTAGATTTACTTCTCATTATGTGACGTTCTATTGATTCACATTTTAAATCTTACTGTGAATCTTGTTTCCTTCAAAAGAAAAGTGTTGAAAGTAGCATCTATAGTATCGTCCAAAGGTCTTCCCGAGGTAAAGTAAGTCATTCACCAGTGAGCCCAAAGTGCTATATATGTATATGCATATATGATACGAACACCATCGATTTATAATCGGTGGGCGATGGACCCTATATGACTTATATACATACTTCTCAATGGGTTCCACAGGTTTGCGACTTTATATGACCACCATCGAGCTATAATCGGTTGGGCGACTTTATACTTATATAAACACCACCGAGCTATAATCGGTTGGACGATGGATATATATATAATATAGGTATATAAGGCCTACTGTGGCCATTCATGTTTCGATAAGGTTCACCCTGAGAGGCATTCATATTACATGTCATTTTTTATAGTTTATTCACAATTATTGTCTTTCAGATATTGTTTATGCCTTACATACCAGTACATTTTCGTACTGACGTCTCTTTTACATGAGGCGTTGTATTTCATGCTGCAGTTTTAGGTAGAGACCTAGATAGACCTCCCTAGCAGGTGGTTGATGTGTTCAACTATTGGTTGGTAAGTTTCGCTTCTTTCGGAGCTACCGAGTCAAATGTTTTGTCACGTCATATGTATATACAAGCCTATGGGTAGGTCGGGGCCTTGTCTCGACTATATGATAGATGTTATGTTCGTAGAGCCTTGTAGACTTGTGTGGTATGTCTAGTATGTCTTGTATGGCCTTGTCGGCCTTGTTGTTGGTATGTTGATTCGTATTGTGGCCTTGTTATAGGGACCTTTTTATTTCCTTAATTGCTCATAATATTTTCTGCCAACACATTAAAATAGGGACCTTTTTGTCATTTCCCAAAAATCCAATTCAGTTTCTTCTCCATTATCCTAAGAACTGCCGCCTTACAATCTTTAACCTAATTTCTTATTTTTTTAGCAGATGCTTAAAATCTCCATGGCTTAATTTTTTCTCATCTTCTCATTTCGAATGAGGAAAAAAAGATATTTCTCAAATAAAGATTATTCATAAAGTTGAATTAATATGGGTCTTATCTAAAACTGAATCGAATTCTTTGTCCATTATTTTCTCTATTGTTGTTCTATCTTATTGTGATGTGTCACGACCTTGTCGGCCCAGCTATTATGTATGTTCAGATCACATGGTATTAGAGTGGTTCGCTCGGTCAAGTGAGGCATCGGGTGCCGGCCATACCTCCTAAGGTTGGAGTATGACACTTGGTTTTAAAAAAATACCTGAATCACAGGAACAAAAGAGATTAGAAGCAAGGTGACATGAGACCCAAAATGATATTTCGGCCAATCTTCGCCGCAGTTGGGCTTCAGCTGATGAAAGAAAGACCAATGTCTTGGAACTCTCAACCTGAGTTAATAAGTGAGTTGTCGGAGATGCCAAAAATGGACCATCAATCCACGGCTAGTTGCCTAAAATGGAATGGATTATGGAGTGGAATTGAGAACATCACGTGAAGGCTTAAGAAGACATTTTATTTCGGCTTTGTATGTAGGTCTTGGCCGAAGACCATTTTTGTTTCTTTTAGCTTATGTTTAGTCTTAGCTTAACTTCTTAGGACACATTTAATGAACCATGTAATAGGAACGGATGACTAAACCATGTAATAAGGTGACTAGGCCAAAATGTCTTACAAAAGTATGACTAGGCCGCGAATTGGAGAACAAGGTGGCAAGGACAAGAATGGTCTAGAAGATGAGGCTTCCAAGAAGGCAATTCATGAACCAACTAGTTCATGGATTTTGCTACCTAGGATACATCAAGTTCGGCCTAGGGGAGATGAAGAATTGGCCGAAACAACTCACTAAGGCACATGCTCAAGAAGCTTCCAATCGTGATTCCAAGAAGACCAAGTTCATGCATTCATCTACATTGGAAACACAAGAGGATGGTCTAGAAAGCATTAATCTTTGTCCCCCAAGTAAATCAAAACCTTTCCCATTTGTTCAATCATGGCCGAGAGCACCCTTGCTCTCCAAGTAACCCGAGCCCTTTCCCATTTGTCCCCACTTAGCCGTGTAGATTGTGTCCTTTTGTTACTCATCTAGAATGGTCCATATGTTACTATAAATAAGACCCTTAGGATGTTGTAAAAATCAGTTGTTGATGAATAGAAAAACTTGAGTTTTACTCAAACACTAAAGTATTCAACTTGTGTGTTGTCTACCTTCGTTGGTCCCTATGTGGGCCTTCGATTCTTGTGTGAACCAACCTCAAGCCAACAATCTATCTTCAGGTTACCGGCCACCCTCACTTGGTTAGTACTCGATCTTGTCCTTAGCAACCTCGGTCTAGTCCTTGTCCAATTGGCCAAACTCTACTTGGTGTCGACTAGAGCATTAAAACCTTTGTGTCATTATCCTTGTTTATATCGATCGTCCAACACTTGGATTGTACTCGGGATTGTACCTCGCAACTCATGTTCGTTCCTTGTGTGAACCACCTTATTTATTCCACCACCACATCCCGTAATACTTCACAAACACCCTCACTAAAATCCATCAACCGACACAACCCATAACTTTCCGTCCAAACCAGATAACCACAAATAATCCACAAAACAACCCTTACCGAGACCATACTGTTTCAGCCAACTTCCGCCACCTTGCCACCATAAAACCACAAAATCCCGATCATCAACATCACCTTTAGCATACCCGAAACGCCCCCATAATTCGCCTTAACCCAACTCCACATAAATCTACCAAAAATAACTCCACAACACCACACTGCTCGGCAGAAATGTCCCACTCGAGAACATCATTTCAAGTCCAGTTTCGCATCAACTCATTCCCTGTCAAACTCCGACTAACTCACCCTCACACAACCCTCCTTATATACATCAGATTGGTATTATAGAAAGGAAATCCCATCCCACGCCTTAACGCTATGTCTTACACAAAAGAAGAACTTCGGAGGGTCATAAGTGAATTTATTGCGTATCAAAGGCAAATATTGTGAAGAGAATTTTTTCTTCCAAACTTTGAAGGCAATAAGGACCCAGAAGAGTTTCTTGAATGGCTAAGAGCTATTGAGAGGCTTTAAAGTGCAAACAATATGATGACCACAAGTGCTTGAAAGTTGCTACATTGAAGTTGAAGGAATTTGCTTCTTTGTGGTATGAAAACCTCAAAATGAGTCGGAAGAGGAATGGGAAACCCAAGATTATATCTTGGGACAAATTAAAGAAACATTTAAAGAAGGAATTCTTACCAAGGGAGTGTGAACAAGAACTATACATCAAACCAAACGTCGTCTAGAAAAGGTTGGAGTTGCAACATGCAACACATTTGAAGACGTACGTCACTCAACACTCAAGGTTGAGAAACCACAAAAGAAAGGTGTCCCAAAGTCCTATGTAAGGCCCACCAATGTGAAAAAATGGGCAGTACCATTTTGGATAACCCATTGTATAGTCACGAAGGTATAGAAGAAAATAAAAAGGTAAAAAGGAGTAATACCTCCTTTACTAACCCTTTGTGTAGCCACAAAAATGTAGAGGTTACAAAAGGGGAAGACAAACGGAAAAAGAGATGCTTCCAATGTCAAGAGTTAGGAAACTTTGTAAAAGAATGTCCTAATTCCCGGATCATGCTTGGAGAAGAGTATCGAGAGAGTGGGTTTTCCTTGGCTAGTAAGAACCCGTACTACTTGAAGAACAAGAGGAACCCGAGACCCCCTTGCTTGATACACAAAATATAGAAGAAGAATTTAAGAAGGGGAGCCCTCTAGTTACATTGGTGCGCAAGGAAAGCCCCGTGGAAGTCACGGTGGAAAATGCCGACATGAAGTAACTTTCGAATGACATTGCATCCGGAACACTACCGGTGAAAGATAGTGAACTTGATCTTGATTTATTTTCAAGAAGTTAATTGCCTACTCACCAAGACTATGGATTCCATCCGGAAGAAATTAAATAATTGCAAGGCCAAGAACAAGAATTGTTAGGCGAAGGCTATGACCGAAAGGGCCTTAGTTCCGCCTTATTGATGGCAAAAGAGAATGGAACTTGGAACGTATGTATTTATGGTCGAGCAATCTACAACGAGTCTCATATGCCAAGGATAGATGACTATTGGGTAATTTGAGTGGCGATAGGTTTCTTTCCAAATTGAAGGACGGTTCCCAACTAATGAGAACCTGAGAGGGAATTGAAGGGGAGGTGATCTTCAAAATCCAACGTGGTGTGTACGAGTGGCTTATGGTATCATTCAGAGTTTGTGACGTCCTAAACTATTCCATAAGTCTCATGCATAAGGGATGTTGGATCCAAGAATACAAGGTATTACCCGAAGGCCTCCATATTAATCCACTCACGGTCGAAACCATCCGAAATTGGCCCGAGTGTACAAATGCAAGTGCGGTAAGAAGCTTACATGGCTCGGCTTCTTCCTATCCTTATACCATCTGAGACTATGGTTTCCTTACCGACCATATTCCCAACCTTGAAGTTGAATATGATATTGGGGTCGTCTTACTTCAAGACCAAGAACACATGGCCTCCTCTAGTGGATGATTGGTTGATACCCGACTTTCTTATTCTACTTATGACACGAAATTTGATGTGGTGCGAAGGAAGTTGAATCCGAGGTTTGCTAAGTGGGTACCATACTTACAAACTCCCACATTCGCTATAAGACATGAAGATGACAAATCCATTATAGTGGCGGATATACTTCTTCGAAGGCGCATAATGTTGACCATGCTTAAACAAAAGTCGATAGGATTTGAAATGCTAAAGGAGTTCCATGAATTAAATCCCATGTTCAAAGATGTAAATGGAGTAGTAAGAAAGCATTCCATGTATCAAGGGGCTAAAATATTCTTCCACCAAAAATCGTGTACTCATTTGTCGGTCCAGAAGCAACCATGGAAAGATATGAACTTGGATTTCATCCTTGATTCATCAAGAACACCACGGGATAAAAACTCTATCATTCCATCGTGCAACGCTACAAGCTCTCCCGTGAGTCTCATGCACGAGATGCTACCACGATCCATTTACTACATCATGTCATCCGAAGGCATGTATGATAATCCAACCGCGGTGGTAACTTTCTGGAGTTGGCCCAAGTCCTTGAACATCAGGGTGCTGCTTGAAGGTGAATGTGATAATGGGAATAGTGTTGTTACCCTCTTACATCGAGACAAGAAATCCATTGCTTTGTCTAGTGGAGAATTGGATGGTACACGATTCGATTATGCTACTTACGGAAAGGACTTTGATATGGTAGAGTGCTTGGTCTAATGCGGGCACTATTTAGAACTGAAATCCTTTGGCTTGAATGTGGATCCTTTCTACAAGGAGAAACTCCCGGGCGGATATGGAAGTTCACCGTATCATGGTGGAGACTTATCAATCCATATAAACAACTGGAATTTGAGGACATATTCCTTTAAATAATGGGAGATTGATGTAACAAAGACCACAGACTTGAACTCTCAACTTGAGTTGATAAGTGAGTTGCCGAAGATGCCAATAATGAACCATCAATCCAAGGCTAGTTGCCTAAAATGGCATGGTTTATGGAGTGGAGTTGAGAACATCACGTGAAGGTTTAAGAAGACATTTTATTTCGGCTTTGTATGTAGGTCTTGGCCGAAGACCATTTTTGTTTCTTTTTGCTTATGTTTATTCTTAGCTTAATTTCTTAGGACATATTTAATGAACATTGTAATAGGAAGGGATGACTAAACCATGTAATAAGGTGACTAGGCCAAAAGGTCTTCCAAAAGGATGACTAGGCCGCGAGTTGGAGGACAAGGTGGCAAGGACAAGAGTGGTCTAAAAGATGAGGCTTTCAAGAGGAAAATTTATGAACCAACTAGTTCATGGATTTTGCTACCTAGGATACATCAAGTTCGGCCTAGGGAGATGAAGAGTTGGCCGAAACAACTCACTAAGGCACATATTCAAGAATCTTCCAATCGTGATTCCAAGAAGACCAAGTTCATGCATTCATCTACATTGGAAACACAGGAGGATGATCTAGAAAGCATTAATCTTTGTCCCCCAAGTAAATCAAAACCTTTCCCATTTGTCCAATCATGGCCGAGAGCACCCTTGCTCTCCAAGTAACCCGAGCCCTTCCCCATTTGTCCCCACTTAGCCGTGTAGATTGTGTCCTTTCGTTACTCTTCTAGAATGGTCCATATGTTACTATAAATAGGATCCTTAGGATGTTGTAAAAATCAGTTGTTGGTGAATAGAAAAACTTAAGTTTTACTCAAACACTAAAGTATTCAACTTGTGTGTTGTCTACCTTAGTTGGTCCCCGTGTGGGCCTTCGGTTCTTGTGTGAATCAACCCCAAGCCAATAATCTATCTTCAGGTTACCGGCCACCCTCACTTGGTTAGTACTCGATCTTGTCCTTAGCAACCTCGGTCTAGTCCTTGTCTAATTGGCCAAACTCTACTTGGTGTCGACTAGGGCATTAAAACCCTCGTGTCATTATCGTTGTTTATATCGATCGTCCAACACTTGGATTGTACTCGGGATTGTACCTCGCAACTCGTGTTCGTTCCTTGTGTCAACCACCTTATTTATTCCACCACCACATCCCGCAATACTTCACAAACACCCTCACTAAAATCCATCAACGACACAACCCATAACTTCCCGTCCAAACCAGACAACCACAAACAATCCACAAAATAACCCTTACCGAGACCTTACTGTTTCAACCAACTTCCGCCACCTTGCCACCATAAAACCACCAAACCCCGATCATCAACATCACCCTTAGCATACCTGGAACGTCCCCATAATCCGTCTTAACCCAACTCCACATAAATGTACCCGAAATAACTCCACAACACCACACTGCCCGACAGAAATATCCCACCCGAGAACACTATTTCAAGTCCGTTTGCGTCAACTCATTTCCTGCCAAACTCCGACATACTCACCCTCACACACCCCTCCTTATATACATCATCAGCACTGGTTGGGCCGTGTTGAAACCTAATGTTTTTCGGCAGTAGCTTCGAGCCGTTAGGCTCTTCGAGGAGAAATATGACCGAGAGATTGGAGAGAAAAACAGTTTCAAGTCTTGGGATTAGAATTGAAGAGTAATGAAGCCCTGGTAACATATAAAGCTTAATACGTAACATGGATAACGACTTAATTTCTTAATAAAATAATTGAGCCAAAATATATAATTGGGTATTGTGTCATTACTCTCAGTAATGAATTAATATAACATTACTGATAGTAACATTTTCTACGTCACGTTTACTCTGTCAACATTAGGTTTTGCCCGTTGAATTTCTTGAATAAAATATAGTCTAATATGTTACTGCGAAATACGTCTATTCTGGTTCTATAATTTTTAAAAATGTATTATTTTGGTGAAGTGGTTTAAATAATGGCTTACTTCCGTAAAAAAAATTAGCTTTACCCCATGAGGACTAATACATATTCCTTGAGACCTAATTTATGTGATACTTTTTACTTCCGAAAAATTAAATTAACTAATCTTTGAAGCTACATTTAATTAGATCAACACAATATTTTAATTAAAATATTATATATTTAAAAACTATACGAAAATACTATAAGTTGCATTTCTTCTCATGTCAATATAAATAAAAAATACATTTTAAAAATTTGGTCAAATTTTAAATAGTTAAAATCTCAAAAATAGAAAAGTATCACATAAATTGAGACAATTAAAATTAATTTGTAATGTCCTATAAATGTAAACTGGATTGAATACGGCGAGGAACCATATAGGAACGAATTGGTGGACTTATATCAAAGAGAATATCAAACAATGCAAACAAAAATGAAATGGAGGATGAGCGTTATACCTGATGTGCCGCAACTCCTACAACAGCCACCGAAACATTGGCCAGGAAAATGTCTCGCGCGAAATCTAGTGTATCGCACCCACCAAGGCGTTCTACCAGGACTGGCATAATGGCTAGCACATCACGCCCAAATGCAGGTCCCCGTTATAGACCAAACAGAATAGCACACCCAAAAGACTAGTCTGATAGGTGGTAGAGTTCATTTAGCATATAAACCCATTAGTATTTCTTTCTTTATCCAACGAGAGACAACTGTTACATAACAATGGCCCATCTTGAGAACCAACAACCTCGGTTGGTACCCCTCTTGGGTCCAGGTCACCACTCCGAGTCGCGACCCCATGTGTGGATCGAATCACTCTGATATCAATGTTATAGACCACATAGGAGAGCCCAACCCAAAGACTAGTCTGATAGGTTGGAAAGCTCATTTAACCTATAAATTCATTAACATTTTTTTAACCGATGAGGACAATTAGCACATAATTGTCTCGCTCAACCAGTACAAATATTTTTAACTTTGGAATGAGAAGGAATTTACTATTTTTAGACTTGGTTGAGAATTTTGGAGAAATATTACACCTAGGCATTCAAAGATACATAAAAGATATGTTATTCATGACGAGTTGAGTTAACTTATATCATTTAATCATGACTCTAATATGATATATGATGAATCTCCTATCTTTAGAACTTAAGAGGGGAAAAAACCTAGGACTTCTTCAAAAAGATTTTTGAATTTTTGAACACGCGTGAACGTCGAAAGGGTGAGTATTAGAAGTAATTTAGAACCAACTTACTAGATGGGTTTTTGATAAGCTTAATGCTCTCTACGTGTTTGATAAAATACATAAATAGTATTTTGTTCAAGTAATTATCAATGCACTTTTGAATGACTGATACGTGGATTCATAATCACGAAATATTGAGATTGCTTTCTAACTTATTTTTTATTTTTGGTTGTATTCTTTATTAATGGTAATATAAAAAGATCAATAATGTGCTTTGATCTATTTCAATTTTTCTTACCCAGTAAACTAATTGCCTTTGTGATTGATAGTTTGATACAGTTTCTTTAAGAATTTTATAGTATTGAGTTGTGAATTCTCTCACCAACTATGGGATATCACTTTGAGTAAGACAAAATATGCATAGAGTGCATTGATTTTTATTTTATCAATTTATAACATTGATTACAAATTTTCTTCATGAAAGAAATTAACCAAGTTTAGTTCTATAAATAATTAATAAACAATATATTTAAAAAAAAAACATGACACTGGACACAACTTGTTATGTCTCCTTTCTTGGAAGAGAATGAAGTTTTTGGCTCGAGACAAGTACCAAAACTTTTTGGGGTTCCTTCTCAGTTAATAAGATATGAAGTACAGTAATAAATTGGACGGTGTCTTTTAATATTATCATTAATATAAATAGAGAATAAGTTAGAATGTAATCTCCACCTTTAATATCACGTTTATAAGTCCACGTGTCAGTCATTTAAAGGTGTATTAATAATTACGTCAGAAAAGATTAATATTGGAGCGGAACCGTCCCGGGGGAAATGAGTGCTTTGATATTTGGCAAAAAATAAAAATACTTTAAAACCCAAATTATTTTATAAACCAAAATACGTGAAAATTCATAAGTTGTCATTCCCAGCTTATACAATTTAAATTTGACAAAATATTTCACTGTATTGCTATAATTCCAAAAAATACCCTTCATGATAAAAAGCCCCAACTCCTCTCCACTCCACTAATTTCCCATACTTGCCATCTATATGGCATATCCTTGTGTTGTCTATATGATATGTTTCAGTCTATTAATCATAAGACATATAGAGAATTCTTTTTCTCTATGATATTTTGAGATTGAAAATTTCGAAACTTTTAAGATTCACATATAAGGATATTTTTTTAACTTATTCAATTGAAAATATAGCTTACGTTTGTTTGAGTTTTTGAAATTATGATCGTCTAGTGCACTTTCTGTCGGTCTTCAAAAGGTCAAGCATTCAAGATTGCGTCTTTATTTGTTTGTGTTCACAAATAACTTTCATTTTAATTTTTTTTTAAAAATGTTTTTTGTTTTAAATTTTAGTTTTTCCTTTTCTTTGATCAAACAAACAACAAACTTGTTTGTACAGTAAGGAAAACAAGCACAGAGAACTTTGAAATTTTGAAACTAATACTTAGCACTAAATATAGTAACTTCAGTTTTTTTCTATCTAAACGCAAATTATTTTTTTTCAAATTTTTAGAGAATTCGCCAAAAACTGTTGAAGAATGAACCTTGTGTTTGAGAAAAGAAAATCTTTTTGATACATGAATTGTCTTAGTTTATGTACAGGAAATTAATTATGATACATGTATCATTTTGTTTTGTTCATGAACTAGGAAAGATGGAAATTATTCATGAACTAAGAAGATAAAAAGAATTTCTAAAATTAAATTAGGTGCATGTATTAGTCTAAGTACTTGCTGAAAAAGTTCTATAAATACATAAATACTATAGTCATTTGATGTAAGAAAAAATGCAAGCCAAAACGTAAGTTGAGTTGGTGAAAGAATATATTCCCCACTTTTTTTTTTAAAAGAGAATGATTGATTATGTAAGTCAAGTTGAGTGGAATAAAGAAGAATCGTTGTTTCACTTGTTTTCATGAGAGAATATGAGTGATCGAGAGTATTTCTCTTTCCCCGATTTTTCAACAAGTGGCATCAGAGCATTGGGTCGATCCTAGAAGGTGTAAAGGTGAAGATTTTGACAATCTTCATTAAGGTGTGTCTCCGGACTTAAGGACCTGTTGAAAGGTTGGCTATTGCAAAAGAAGAGTGAATCCTTTGGGTTTGTGAAGAGAAAAATAACCCGTCGAGAAGGAGTGAGTCTTGAAAGACTTCACAAGATAGGAAGAAAAGACGGGAGAAGTCTTCTGTGAGTTTGTATTTGTAAAAGCCAAACGTTGAAAGAAAATAGAGAGTGAACTGCCTGTAGCATGCGATTGTTAAGTATGAGCCAATTTTGAAGAAATTGTTTGTAATGTTGAAGTTATAACCAACAATTTATTAATGAAAAAAGTTATGCATAGATCACCAACCTAGTTCTTTATAAAGATTATCGGTGAAGGTAAAGTTTGAAGGTGACATAAAGAGGATGCTGAAAATGATGTACAAATAGTCAAGATGATTCAAGAATGATGAAGAATATGAAAATGAAAACTCAAAATTGAAAGGGAGTGTTAGAAATATAATTTTGAACATTCTAAAATTACAAGATGCATGTTTGGTGTTAACCATGACTTTTAAGATATCAAGGTGCATGGTTTTGATGTTATCGAAGTTCATTATTTGTGTATTATCAAGATTGACTTTTAAGGCATCAATGTATTTAGATTTAAGTGTGTGTATGAGCGTACTTAATATGTGTGATTCTAGAAGACTCTATTAGCACTTATATAAGTTCATTTTGTAAGGATATTAGGTAAGAGTGGAGTTTTAATATATAATGAAGTGGGACTTATATAGGTGCTAATAAAGTCTTCTAGAATCATACATATTAAGTACGTTTATACACACTTAAATCTAACCACATTGATTCCTTAAACAAGTGAAGGTCACATTCGGCCCCTATCAACTTTATTAAAAGTTATTCCGACTTTATTAAAGTCATTTGTTTTATTTACTTTTTTCTTTTCAGAAGATAAGATGTCACTATCTTCTTTTTCTTTCTGTAAAGTTGTTTAACATCTTGTAATAATGTAGATTCGTTTACTATTTATTTTCGTTGAAAAGGCTATCCCGGTTCACCCCAGGATAGACTCCCAGATTGCTCATGTAATCCAGACTATTGATGGCAACATCCGCCTTCAGTTTTCCAAACAACCTAAATTAGGTAGATCTTTGTCATCTCATTATTATATATCTCCCTTAGATGACACTCCTGGTACGTCTACTGCTAGAGCTTCAACCTTTATTTTGTCAACCTTTTCCTCCTGAGAAGCTTCCGAGAGGGCTTCAAACTCTCCATGGAGTTGTACAGCGTTCTATGTGAATAAGCATGCAGAACAGGAACGAGGAGTTCCAAGATTGGTTATTAATTACAAATCTTTAAACATTATTATAAAGATTTATCTATTGATGCAACTGTTTTATATGACAGACTGAAGAAATCTGTCAGGTAACCTTGGGACTCCAATTATTCCCTTTCTTCATGGCAGCAATACATGCATCACTGCTGGTTACACTATTTTCTGTGTTGACCATCCCAACAACAACTTTGGAATTGGACCCTTTATCAGGTGATAATTTCATTTTATCACGGAACTGTGTTAGCAAACTCTCAATATCTTTAGATAAATGATTAGTCTGCTCTTTTGCCAGGTTAATCCCTTCCATGGATGTAGGAGGCTGGATATTGGCATGGGTTTCCAAGGATTTTGGAGGTTGTTCAGGAACAACTTTAATTCTCTGCTTTTCAATAAAAATTATCTGAATGATCATTGGATTCTTATGAATCGATATTTAGAAAATTTCTACCACCCTTTCCAAGAGAGAAAAAACAGGATGTACTATGAATATATCCTCGCGGCTACAAGTACAGCTGAAATCACTTCCTACCCAGAACATAAACCAGGGGTGGAAAAGAGCTATTCAAAGTTCTATCTGAAGAAAATTATCTCTCCGTACGAATGGACTTGACTGCATAGCACTCATAAGAGATTGTTCCAGTTTAAGTTTCTTGCATCTCTCAGAACAGTCATAAAGCTTTCTGGCAAATCTTCTAAGCCTACCCCTTATAGGGGTAGAGGAAGATTTCCTCTTCTAACTCCCATCCATATGTGCGAGTTGAGTTTTCCACGTCTTTGTCTAATAATTTACACCAAAATTTGCAGAGAAATTTTCTCTGGGCATATGAGTCTTGCTGGCTAGAAGAAGCTTGTTCTACTAGCAGGAAGGAATTCACAAGGTATTTTATGCCTTAAGAGAAAATTTCTCTGCAAATTTTGGTCTCTGTGATAAAATGAAATTATCACCTGATAAAGGGTCCAATTTCAAATGGTTTGGTTATATCGAAACCAAAAATGAATATTTTTCAGACTAAAATTAGATTTCTTGGTCATAATATTGAAAAGTAATGCCTCTTAATAATGTTACAGAAAAGGGTTTTTCAGGAACTCATGAAGGAAATATCATATCTTTTGATTGGATAGCTTCATACAAAACTATCAGCTTTATCAACCTAGTGCAGAACAAGAAACAACATTTGGATTATCTGCAACAGGAATTAAGGATTTACAATATTGATAACCATCTTACTAATCCTAAATTGCAGGAATATTCTAGAATTACAAGACACATGTTTGGTGTTAATCATGACTTTTAAAATATCAAGGTGCATGGTTTTGATTGAGACTAATCTAGCCAAAAGGTCTAAAATTACTACCAGAAGACCTATAAAAAATAGCATTTGCTTCTATTCAACTAATCCAAATTGGCTCTAAAAAAGAAAAAGAAATTACCAAATAAACTCTTAGGAGTCATTTGGTAGGAGGTTTTTGGAGAAAATAATATTGGTATCATTTTTTATATTATTTAGTTTCTTTTTTGGTAGTATTTTTGTGCCGAAGGTCTATCGAAAACAATCTCTATATCTCTCAAGGTAGGGGTAACGAATGCGTACACTCTATCCTCCCTAGACTTCACTTTGTGGCATTTCACTGAGTATGTTATTTTTTTTGTAGTATTAGTTATACATCCTATTCAATACTATTTTTACACAATAAACCATGTTATTAACAATATCAATATTATTCTTACTCTAATACACTATATTCAGTACTATTCTTATTCTAATACACTATATTCAGTACTATTCTTATTCTGATACGTCCTATTTATTTAATACAATACACCAAATAATCGATAAAAATTAATGTTAGCTCGGCAAATGACTCTTTGGTAGGGTGTACTATTCCTTGCCCTAATAAATATTTTTTTTTCTTTTAAATTATATGTCTAATCAAACACTGTTATATAAATGAGACGGAGGAAATATCTATAAATTGGACTTGGGGTTATGAATTTTCAGAAATATACCTACCACTTATCCCCACCACACGAAAGCCAACTCTCTTGAAGAATTGAAAAAGAAAGCCTTAATAAACTATATATATCCTCCATTAATTCTAGCTAGCTACTTGCTAAATGGAGATTGCAGTTCCAGCAGTAATAGCAGTGGTTGCTGAGCCTTTGAGATGGGCATGGAAAGGAGCAAAGAAACAATATTCTTACTGTACAAAATATAAAAAAAGTGCAGAGGCTTTTGAGAGTAAGGCCATAGATTTCGTCAAAAGAAGTGAAGAGCTTCATCAGATCCAGCTTGATCATAAAGCAAATGATGTTAAAAATAAGGTGAATCAGCTAAGAAGGGACATTGCGGAAGCAAGAAGTGGTTGCCTGTCGCACTATAAGCTTAGTAAAAGAATTGCTAAGCTGACAAAAGCTATGGTGCAGTTGCTACATGATCCGAAATTCATATCCCTGCAACCCCAAGCTGCGATTATCAGGCCGCGCTCTCGTATTGAACGCCCCCAAGATTTCCTTTCTTTCACCTCAAGAAAGTTATCCATGGATTCCATCATGAATGCCCTGAAAGATGAAGGGCGTAGCATTGTACGCGTATACGGAATGGGAGGAGTAGGTAAAACCTACATGGTGAAAGCATTGGCTAGTCGAGCCATAAAAGAAAGAATGTTCCATCAAGTGGTGGTGTCGGTTGTCTCGCAAACGGTTGATTTGAGGAAAATTCAAGGGGACATTGCTCATGGCTTGGGGGTAGAACTCACCTCCAGTGAAGTACAAGATCGAGCGGATGACCTTAGGAATGTTTTGAATGACCAGGGTAACATCCTGTTGATCTTGGATGACCTGTGGCAAACAATAGACTTATCAGACATTGGGATACCACAATATTCTGAGGATATGCAAAGCTGCAAATGCAAGATCTTAATCACTACTAGGCAGATGCATGTCTGTGACGATCTGGATAGGCGCCCCGCTATCAAAATCAATGTCCTCTCAGGCGATGATCCTTGGATTTTGTTCAGCCAAAAAGCTGGAGATATTGTCAAGCAGTCTGATTTTATTGATATAGGGAAGAAGATTGTTGAGGAATGCGCCGGATTGCCAATAGCACTTTCAACGGTAGGAAGTGCACTGCGCAACAAAGACTTGGGCTCTTGGGGAAGTGCAGCAACACGTCTCGAGAGATCCAAAAATGCATCCATTCAGGAAGATGGTCTCAATTCTGTCGTTGGCAGATGCATAGAACTGAGCTACAATTTCTTGCCAAATGATATGTGCAAGCGTTTTTTCCTGATGTGCTCCTTCTTTCCTGAAGATTATAACGTCCCCAACGAAACCTTGACAAGGTACGGCATGGGATTGGCCTTAATCCCAAACATCGAGAGTGTCAAAGAAGCAAGAGGCGATACTCATCAAACAGTCGAAGAACTCAAAGCTGCTTGTTTGCTCTTAGATGGCGATAAGGAGGAGAGTGTCAAAATGCATGATGTTATACGTGATATTTCTATACAAATAGGAATCAACACGAGTGTGGTTAAAGCAGGCATGGCATTGGCGAACTGGCCAAGGGACACCTTAACCAGTTCATGTGGAGCAATCTCACTCATGTCGAATCATCTTAAACAGCTGCCTCATGGAGTAGATTGCCCTGGAATAGAGACTTTATTGCTTCAGGATAACAAGAATCTAATGCTAGTTCCAGATGAATTTTTCCAAGGCATGAAGACTTTGAAAGTCTTGGATTTTACTGGTGTAAAATTCAAGTCTTTACCATCCTCAACTCAGCAGTTGTCACTTCTTCGCGTACTCTCTATGGATAATTGCAGATTCCTAAAAGACGTATCTATGATTGGAGAACTTAACAAGCTCGAAATTTTAACTCTAAGATTGTCGGGGATCGGATCACTGCCTGAAAGTTTTGCAAACTTGAAGGAGCTACGGATTTTAGATATTACATTATCGCTTAGATGTGAAAATGTCCCATCGGGAGTAATATCTAGCATGAATAAGTTAGAAGAGTTATACATGCAAGGCTGCTTTGCAGATTGGGAAAATGGGAATGGACAAAACAAAGCCAGCTTCCAAGAGGTATTGACCTTGAGTGGCTTGACAATCTTGAAAGTAGATATCATTGATGTTCAATGCCTACCTCCTAATATCAGTGTTGCTCCTAATTGGGAGAAATTTGATATATGTGTTAGTGGTTCACAGCAACGCAGGTTGGCGAATGCAACAAAAGGGGCCTCGTTTTTTAGAGGGTTGGCCACTGGCGTGAAGTTGGAAGTATTTCCAAATTGGTTTAGGCAGGCAGTTGCACGAAAAGCAGAGAAACTGAGCTACCAATTGTGCGGGAATTTGAGCAATATTCTCGAAGAATACCACCATGGAAATTTTGATGGAGTGAAATTTCTTTACATAGACCAGTGCGCTGACATTTCCCAATTGATAAAGTTGGGAAATGGATTACCAGATAAACCAGTGTTCCCACAACTGGAGAAGCTAAATATTCACCACATGCAAAAGACAGAAGGTATCTGCACCGCGGAGCTACCACTTGGATCTTTACAAAAAGTCAAGACTTTGGAGGTCGGAGAGTGTCCTAATTTGAAAGATTCACTCCTTCCTCCCAATTTAATTCAAAGAATGCCAAATCTTGAAGACGTTCAGGTAATAGGGAGCTCAATTAAAGCTGTGTTTGGATTTGAAGGCATCAAAGTCCAAGGTGGACAATTAAGGAAACTGAAGAGATTGACACTGCAAAATCTCCCCCAACTAACTAGCCTATGGAAGGGTCATAGTGAAATAGTTATGTTCCACAGGCTAGAAGTTGTTAATGTGTCAAAATGTGAGAACCTCAGGTATATCTTCCCGTACACCGTTTGTGATTACCTTTGTCATCTAGAAGAATTATGGTTAGAAGATTGCAGCAGTTTGGAGAAAGTGATCGGTGGCCACAGAGATCATGAAGTACCGGAAAGCATAAGTCTCCCAAGACTAAGTACTTTGACACTTCGACTTCTCCCACGTCTCACTGATTTCTACGCTCAAGAAGCATATTTACGTTGCCCTGAATTGCAAAGATTGCATAAACAGGATTGCCAAAGATTGAGAACTAATCTCTCCGATTTTCATAGTGATCAGGAAATCCAAGAGAAGCGCAGCTGAAGCGTCTAGAAAAAAAATTGGAATTTGGCTCAATAAAGGATGTTCATAATAATGCAAGAACAGTTTAGATGCATAATTTTGGAGACCATCATACATGGTCTACTTTTTTTTTTCTTTTTTTCTCCTTTTTGTATTTTGTGTATTCTTCTAACTTGTTATAGGATCAATTGTTAATTAACAATTGCTTTCCTTCCAATATTGTTGCAAGTGATACCCCAGTTCTAAAGATCCAATTTGGGGGTTGAGGGTGTTCATCTAAATGGGCTGTTATTGTTATCTGGTTCTTATATTTTGAGTTATATAATTTGGTGTAATTGGAAGCCTGAAATTTTTTGGTATACATAGCCCCCTTAAAAGTTTGTGTGCTTTATTCTCTTTATCTTTTTTTCTTTCTCTTTTAGGAATTTGAAATCTATGTTGCCAACTATTCCTCCGTCTCAATTAATGTGACACTATGTTTGACTAAACACATAGTTTAAAAAATAAGAAAAGACTTTGTTATATTTATAAAATTATCATTATTTTAGCGTCTATTTTTATTTACTTTTATTCACAATAAATACAAATTTAAAATTAAGTGAGATCCAACAAGAATAAAATAGAGATGCGCCATTAAATAGTTATCATACCCATTAGATTGAAAGATCAATTTCTCATTTGGACCGTGCAATTATCAAATTGTATCACTAAGGACAGAATAAACTTTATACTAAACAAATAATTCGATGGACTGACCACAGAGTTACATACATAGTAGACAGTTGAGAAATAAATGAGTAAACAGAAGTCTCCTTCCAATCGAAAGTTGTTAGACCTATTAACAAATATCTTTGACTTCAGATAAAGATTCCAGTAAACTCTACGAACCCCCACCCTCCTTTTTTGGTGTGCAATTTCGTGAAAGACCCCTCATTTCTAATTTTTCTTTTCTTTTATTCCCTATAAGTGAAGACTAGAATTAATAAGCCTAATATTATTGATATATCATTTAGGATGTCAAGCCCTTTACCTCTTCTTCTACAATGGCTGTCCTTCTTCCTAATATTCTGTCAAATGTTCTATGCTTCTCAAGCTGATTTAGGAACAGCAAGTCTATATAGCCCACCATATAAAGTAAATTTTCCTACAAAAAATTAGGTAAATTCTTTTTTTATCTGTCATAGCTTATACTTTCATTCTGAAATAAAGTAATCTTGGCGTACCAATAAGAGTTGTCATCGTGCGACTAGAGAGTCTAGTTATAAGTTCAAGCCATTAAAATAGATTCTTACAAAGTTGCAAGATAAGGTAGTAGCTATGCACGACAAATTTAATCTCTTGGTTCTAGATTACAAGCTTATATTTCATTCTGAAATAAGGTAATTTTGGCACAACAATAAGAGTTGTCATCATGTGACTGAGAGGCTCAGTCAATGGTTCAAGCAGTGAAAACAAGACTATGTAAATTAAAGCTACTATCCACATATAGTGGCAAAACCAGTAATTCAAATAAGGAAAAAAATAATCATTTTACCTTATTTACCTAATAAAATCTTTCAATAAGGGGGGGAATTAAACCCCTTACAACCTCTGTCCCTGCCCACATAGATCCAGTGTGATCGATCCAATTTCTTGGATCTTGCACATAACAGGATGTTAGTGAGCCGGAATGCAAGCTTATTATATTTCATTCTGAATGATCTCCTCTTTGTTTTATAATTCTACTAAACAGCGACTGCATGTTTTGGGAGTGAATCAACACAGTTTCCATCAAGCAACTTCTTTGCAGCAGCTGGTGAAGGGATTTGGGACGATGGAGCTGCCTGTGGAAGACAATATTTGATAAGTTGCTGTTAAACAAAGCAATACATGTGATATACACTAAATATACATCAGTGTATATCACATATATATCACTGATGTAAGCAGTGGGCTTTCGGCCAGCCCAAAAGATATGCAAGCAGTGGGCTTTCGGTATAGTCCAAAGAATTAAAGCAGTCCGAAAGCAATTCAATTATTGTTGTATATATGGTATATATATTTGTAGTATATTGTAAGGAAAATGATACCTTAATTAGTGTTATACACTTACCATAATTGTATAGGTAGAATTATGGTAGAATAAGGATTTAGAAGAAGAATAGGAAAAGGATTTCCCTATTATGAAAATATGTAACTTGTATATATAGTATTTCAATTAATGAACATAATCAAGGGGATTATTTCTTTCATGGTATCAAGAGACTAGGTCTACACAAAAGTTTTCTCTCAACTTTTGCCTTGTGGCCGAGAACCCCCCCCCCTCGGGTTTTCTCTCCAAAATTTTGTCTTCCGCTCTCAAAAACCTCTCTTAAATTTAACCTCCTTCCTTGTTCTTTCAAATATGTCTAAGAACAATTTTCACCCTGCCCTCACGGTTTCCAATATCAAGCTCAGTGTCCCTATTGTCCTTGAGATGGAAAACGTTCAATATGCAACGTGGGCGGAGTTGTTTAAAATTCACGCTATATCTTATCAAGTTCTTCCGCACATCATTCCTCCCGCTAGACCCCTTCCTGCGGAGGATCCTGAGTTATGGATTACACTTGATGCTACCGTTCTTCGGTGGATATACGCCACTATTTCAGTGGACCTTCTACAGACGATTATGGAGCCCGATACCACGGCTATGGCTGCATGGAATAGATTGCGTGACATATTCCAAGACAACCAACATTCCCGTGTCGTCACACTCGAGCAGGAATTCTCTCTCGTTCGAATGGACGTATTTCCGAACGTTTTTGCATATTGCAAGAAACTAAAGGAATTGGCGGATCAACTCCGTAATATTGGCGCACCAGTAACAAATAATCGTCTAGTTTTACAGTTGGTTGCCGGTCTTTCGGAGGCCTATAATGGTGTTGGAACTCTCCTTCGCCAAAGCAACCCTCTTCCCGACTTTCATCAAGCCCGCTCCATGCTGACGTTGAAAGAAGTCGGTTTGGCTAAAAAGGCGGCTACCGGAGCAAGCCCAGTTGTCATGGTGGCATCCTCTCCTAGTTCTTCGGGTTTTGTTAATAATTCGGGCCAAAACCATAATAATGGTGGTGGCAAGAATAATCGCAAAAATAACAAAAACCGCGGGGGCAAACGAGGTGGTTCTGGTGGCGGTTCCGGTGATCAACAAGCAGGCGGTGGGTCCCATCCAGGGTATAGTGGGCCACCACCATCGTGGGCCCAGCAGTGGGGCCATTGGCAGTGGAACCCGCACCCTCCAAAGAAGTTTCAGCGCCGCTGGTCGCCAACGACCCAGCCCAACGCCAAAGAAGTTGGCGGCCCGCCGCTGGCCCAACAAGAGCCCTTCCAAAGACCTACGCCAAAGAAGATCACTGCAATGGAGTCCTCGGGCCCCGCCCTCCGCAAGCCCATCATGCAAAGAGCCCCACTCGCATCGATATCGAGGCCGCGATACACACGTTGGGGTTGACTCAACCGGACCCAAATTGGTACATGGACACCGGGGCCACTACTCACATGACTTCCGAATCAGGTACTCTCTCATCTTATTCCAATTTGAGCACCCCTCAGGGGATAATTGTTGGTAATGACAATTCTATTCCAATTCTAGGGTATGGTCAGAAAACGTTGTCTCCCCCCAATCCACCACTCCTCTTGAAAATTACTTTACATGCTCCTAAATTGATTAAAAATTTAGTGTTTGTCCGAAAGTTCACAAATGACAATTCTGTTTCTGTTGAATTTGATCCTTTCGATTTCTCTGTGAAGGATTTCAAGACGGGGAGTCATCTCATGAGGTGTGATAGTAGGGGGGATCTGTATCCTATCATGCCCGATTTCAGTCCATCGAGTCCAGCCTTACCGTCAACATTTGCAGCCATCTCTCCTTCCATGTGGCATGCTCGTCTGGGTCATCCGGGATCTTCTATTTTATCAGCTTTAGATAAAAATAACTTTATTTCTTGTAAGGGTACGAGTCGTACTCCAATTTGTCAGTCTTGTTCATTAGGAAAAATTGTTAAGTTGTCATTTGTAGACTCCAATTCTCATACGTCTATGCCATTTGACATTATTCATAGCGACTTATGGACATCTCCTGTTCTTAGTTCAATGGGTCATCGATATTATGTTCTTTTTTTAGATAATTATTCTAGATTCTTGTGGACGTTTCCAATTGCAAATAAATCACAAGTGTTTTCCGTCTTCATCAAATTTAGAGCGTTCATACGTACTCAATTTGAAAGAGAAATAAAAAAAATTCAGTGTGATAATGGGAAAGAGTATGACAATAGGGAGTTTCGGGAATTTTGTGCTACTAATGGGATAAATTTTCATTTTTCATGTCCTCATACATCTTCACAAAATGGGAAAGCCGAACGCAAAATCTGTTCAATAAATAACATTGTCCGAACTCTCCTAATACATGCCTCCATACCTCCATATTTTTGGCATCATGCTCTACAAATGGCCACATATTTTCTTAACATAACTCCTTCTAAAGGTCTGACATATTCTTCCCCCCTAAAAATACTATATCATAAGAACCCGTCTTATTCTCATCTTCAGATTTTTAGGTGCTTGTGTTATCCGTTATTCCCATCCACCACAATTAACAAACTTCAGGCTCAGTCTACTCCGTGTGTGTTTTTGGGTTATCCGTCAAATCATCGTGGTTATAAGTGTTTTGATTTATCCTCCAAGAAAATCATAATCAATCGCCATGTCATTTTTGATGAAACTCAATTCCCATTTACGAAAGTTCATACTCCCGAGCCTAAGTCGTATAATTTTTTGGATGACCAAATATCCCCGTATATTATTCGGAATTTTTCGAACAACTCCCGTGCCCAAAATCCTCCAGCGGGCCCACTGCCCGCTGGTCCCACAGTACCGTCACCCACTGGAACAGTTCCAGCAACTGGGCCTGCCCAGCCCAATTCTGGAACTGCTCCAGAATCCGAGTCCACTGTTTACCGTTTTGGGCCAGCAGGCCCACTGCCTGCTGGCCAGTCCGTCCCGAGCCCAGAAAATTCCCAAAATTCCATCACTTCTTCCTCGAGTCATAGACCGGTCACTCGTAGTCAGCGGGGTATTTTTACACCTAAAAGACATTTTAATTTACATTCTGATGTCTCTAGATCCCCCTTGCCCCGCAATCCTGTGTCCGCATTAAATGACCCTAATTGGAAAATTGCTATGACTGATGAATATAATGCTCTTATTGATAATAAGACGTGGGAGTTGGTGCCCCGTCCATATGGTATTAATATTATCAGGTCTATGTGGATTTTTGCTCATAAGGAGAATTCAGATGGGTCCTTTGCTCGACATAAGGCGCGACTTGTTGGTGATGGTAAGACTCAGCAGGTTGGAATTGATTGTGGTGAGACGTTTAGTCCGGTGGTCGAACCGGCTACCATTCGCACTGTGCTTAGCTTGGCTCTTTAAAAAACTTGGCCAATCCATCAGTTGGATGTCAAGAATGCTTTTCTACATGGTGATCTCAAGGAAATAATCTATATGCATCAGCCGTTGGGTTTCAGGGATCCTAATCGTCCTCATCATGTATGTTTATTGAAAAAGTCCTTATATGGGCTTAAGTAGTCTCCGAGGGCCTAGTACACGAGGTTTGCTGACTTTGTTTCCACTATTGGGTTCACTCACAGCCGGTCAGATAATTCCTTGTTCATCTACCGCCGTGGTTCTTCTTTGGCTTACATTCTGTTTTATGTAAATGATATCATCTTGACCGCCTCTTCCGATGCCTTGCGCCAGTCTATCATGACCATGCTCAGTGCTGAGTTCGCTATGAAAGATTTAGGGCCTTTGAGTTATTTTTTGGGGATTGCCGTCCAACGTCATTCAGATGGGTTATTTCTGTCTCAACGGAAGTATGCTGCTGAGATCATCGAAAGGGCTGGGATGTCATCCTGTAAGTCCACTTCCACGCCAGTTGATGCAAACCCAAAGCTAAGTGCCACAGCAGGTGCACCATACGAGGACCCGACCCGCTATCGCAGTCTTGCAAGGGCCCTCCAGTATCTTACCTTTATCAGACCAGATATTACATATGCAGTTCAGCAGGTGTGTTTATTCATGCATGATCCCAGAGTGGAGCACATGAATGCAATCAAACGCATCATTCGGTATATTCAGGGGACACTAGACTATGGGTTGCACTTGTATCCGTCTTCTACATCTACACTTGTCTCCTACACGGATGCTGATTGGGGTGGTTGTCCCGACACCAGACGGTCGACTTCTGGCTACTATATGTTCCTTGGCAACAACTTAGTCTCCTGGTCAGCGAAACGTCAGGCAACTCTATCACGCTCAAGTGCCGAGGCAGAATATCGAGGGGTAGCGAATGTGGTCTCCGAATCATGTTGGCTACGTAATTTGCTTTTGGAGCTTCATTGTCCCATTCAGAAGGCAACCTTGGTATATTGCGATAACATTAGTGCCATCTACCTTTCCGGTAACCCCGTTCAACACCAACGCACCAAGCATATCGAAATGGACATTCACTTTGTCCGTGAAAAGGTTGCAAAGGGTCAAGTTCGCGTATGCCATGTCCCATCTCGTTATCAAATTGCAGACATCTTTACAAAGGGTCTACCAACGGTTCTCTTTGAAGATTTTAGGGACAGTCTCAGCGTTCGAAAACCACCCGCTATGACTGCGGGGGTGTGTTAAACAAAGCAATATACATGTGATATACACTAAATGTACATCAGTGTATATCACATATATATCACTGATGTAAGCAGTGGGCTTTCGGCCAGTCCAAAAGATATGCAAGCAGTGGGCTTTCGGTATAGTCCAAAGAATTAAAGCAGTCCGAAAGCAATTCAATTATTGTTGTATATATGGTATATATATTTGTAGTATATTGTAAGGAAAAGGATACCTTAATTAGTGTTATACACTTACCATAATTGTATAGGTAGAATTATGGTAGAATAAGGATTTAGAAGAAGAATAGAAAAAGGATTTCCCTATTATGGAAATATGTAACTTGTATATATAGTCTTTCAATTAATGAAAATAATCAAGGGGATTATTTCTTTCAGTTGCATTAGCTCTGTTTTGCCCAGAGCAAAATCTAAGTTATACGCCTACAAGACAAGGAACCACAATGGTCCTTTCTAATGCTGCTCTTGTTGCAATTGCTGATTCTAATGCCCCTTCTCTAAACATGATTTTCGACAGTAAGCCATGCTTCTTACTCCATCCGTCTCAATTTATATGATCCCTATTTTCTTATTAGTCGGTCTAAAGAGGGAATACCACTTTTATCTATTTGTAATAGATTTAACTTTAAAGTATCTATTTTATCCTTAATGAAATGATTTATGGCCACACAAATATGAAGTAGTAAAAGAGAAGTGATTTATACGTCAAACCTTAACACCTATAGCATAAGAAGCGTTAGTTCTGCTACCACTCATTTTTCATGTAACTAGTCTCTCTAAACGTGCGTTGCACGTTTTATTCATGTTATATTATAAAGTTTGTATTACAAAATGTAAATTTTAACCATATTCATATTTCAAGGATTCATGTATAAATTAGCAGAAATATGGACACATATCACCAAAGTTAAGTAGTGCACTGTTTCTACTTTCTTTTGTATAAACTTTGAAGTATTGTAAATAGAGTTGTCTAGTGGGTCGGGTCGGCCCGATCCTGACCCGTTCCGCTTACCGCCCCGATCCCCCTTTTAAAAAAAACAATAGCGGAATTCGAACTGGGGACGGGACTAGAGCTCGTCCTACCAGTCCCGATCCCGCCCTCATCTCGACTCCCCCTCCCCCCCCCCCCACTCCCCTTTTGCAAAAATAACCGTTGCACAACGACCAAATTTAGATTTTGTCCATTGTGCAACGTCTATAACGTCCATTTTGCCCCCCACCCCATAAAACCGCTACCTCCTTAATATTTATTTTTAACCCCTAAGTTAGTATATTTATACTTTAACCCTATTTCTCAACTATAAATACATCATTATCCTCTTCATTTTTCTCATAAATTTTCCTACCATCTCTTTAATCTCTCTAGAAGTCTACATTGCCTACTAAATATTTTATTTTATTTGCTTATTTATATCAAAGTTTAAAAATTGGGAGTGAAGTTGGCAACTAACTTGGGGATCATCCATCGAGCAAAGTTTCAATTTTCAACCTCGATTACACGTCGACGTTACGTCGGCGTTTGGTACCTTCATTCCTTCTTTAAATTATTATTGTTACTTAATTTTAATTATCGTACTTAATTTCATTATCTTTAATTATTTATTAGCATAATTATAATGGAACGAATTGAACGTTTTATTTCTAGTAAAGGTACTAGGGGTAACAGGGGTAAGAGTGCATTTTCTAATAATCCTATTCCTAGTCTCGATGATTTCACTCATATAGATAAAATTGATTTTTTTTATTGATATTAATATACCATTACATCATGAGGTATATTCTGCAACTGAACCAGACTTTACTTTTGAAAATGAATTAGACGATAATGTAGATAACACACCCACTAGTGCACCTCCACCTCAAATTTTTTCTTGGCATTGATTGGTTAGTGCCAATTTTACATATTGTGTATGCTAAAGTATTGTTGCAGATCACTTTCCCACACTTTATCAAAGAAAAGGAAGATTTTTCTTACTCAAATCATAGGTTGGACTCCACTGCACTGGCTCTATGGCATATATGAAAATCTAGGAATATTTGGTGTTTCAATAATGAATTAGTTGATCCTCCAGACATAGTGGCTAAAGCTTTATTTGAGTATAATGAATTTTTTAAAATAATGCTTGTTTATTCTTCAAATGGTAATTTACAAGAGAATAATGAATATCAACTAACAGTGCTCGAAGATGGGATTTGTTTATTCGTTGATGCAGGGTTACAAATTGAATCGAACAAGACAAGCATTGGGTTGGTTTTTGCGGTTAGGAAGGTACTTTGCTTCATGCCTATGGACCCCACCCGATTTAGTTTATTGGGAAGTCTTAGAAACACTGTGAAAAAAGAAATACTAGATGAATGGAAGAAACTTTATATCTTCTCTGATGCGAAGGGCCATAATAGATATATTGAAGAAAAATGTGAAGACTACAATAGACGTGAATGTAGCTTGTGAAAAAATTTGAAACATATCTTCATAACTAGATCATGTTGTGTTTGTACATATTCCTAGAAGATTTAATTCTATTACTCATAACTTAGCTAAGTTTTCTAATTTTGTGTTGCGTGATTTTTTTTGTTGGTAAAGAATATTCTCAAATTTGATTGTAAGCTATGTTATACGCTTCTTTAGACATACTATGTCTTTAATCAAGTAATAGATGAATGGTTCGGATGAAAAAAAAAATAAAGAGGAAACCAAGACTATCATTGAGATATTATATTTGGAGAAAAAACTCCTCAAGGCCAATTGCATTAATGTATTTGATACTATGTTCTATTAAGATATTTTAATTTCTTATATATATTTATTTGTTCACCTTTCTCAAATATTAATACCACTTACATAAACTCTTTGTGTACGTCAGTGAGGCACCAAATATACATTCTTATGTCCATGCATGTGAGTAGTTTCACAAATAGGTGAGAAATAATTGAAAATTTGACTATCCACTGCCCAACTTCTGTTTTCCTTCTCAATTAAAAAATAGGGGGCTTCAAATACTACTGTAGAAAATAATAGACAGTTGAGCAATAAATAAGAACTGAAGCTTCCTCCAATCAAAAGTAGTTAAGACCTATTAACAAATATCTTTGACTTTAGATAAAGATTCCAGTAAACTCTACGAACCCCCACCCTTCTTTTTTGGTGTGCAATTTCGTGAAAGACCCCTCATTTCTAATTTTTCTTTTCTTTTATTCCCTACAAGTGAAGACTAGAATTAATAAGCCTAATATTGTTGATATATCATTTAGGATGTCAAGCCCTTTACCTCTTCTTCTACAATGGCTGTCCTTCTTCCTAATATTCTGTCAAATGTTCTATGCTTCTCAAGCTGATTTAGGAACAGCAAGCCAATATAGCCCACCATACACACGTAAGTTAATTTTAGCCTCTCGTTAGCTTATACTTTCATTCTGAAATAAAGTAATCTTGGTGTACCAATAAGAGTTGTTATCGTGCGACTAGAGAGTCTAGTCATAAGTTCAAGCTGTAAAAACAATTTCTTGTAAAATTATAAAGTAAAGTTATACACATATAGCGGTGAAGTCGGGAATTCAAAAGAAAAATATTATGACAAGAAAATTTAACAACTTATATATTTGCAAAAAAAAAAAAACTTCATATTTACACAATATGATTTTTCACTAAAGGCAACTCCTCTGCCTACAAAGATTCAATGCGTTGGATCCAATTTCTTGAATCCCGTGCATAACAGGATTTTAGTGAGCCGGAATGCAAGTTTATTATATTTCATTGTGAATGATCTCCTCTTTTTTTTCATTAATTCTACTAAACAGCGAGTGCATGTTTTGGGAGTGAATCAACACAGTTTCCATCAAGCAACTTCTTTGCAGCAGCTGGTGAAGGGATTTGGGATGATGGAGCTGCCTGTGGAAGACAGTATTTGATAAGTTGCATTAGCTCTGTTTTGCCCAGAGCTTGTAAATCTGGAGAGACTATTCAGATCAAGATAGTTGACCGGGCACAAAATCTAAGTTCTACGCCTACGAGACAAGGAACCACAATGGTCCTTTCTAATGCTGCTCTTGCTGCTATTGCTGATTCTAATGCCCCTTCTCTTAATATCGATTTTCGACAGTAAGCAATCGCTTCCCCTATTTGACTATGTTCGTGTTAATTTCTCAAATGATCATTCAACTTATGATTTTTTACGCAAGTAATTATACTAATTTATCATATGTACCAAAAAATAAATTACTATTAAGTACTTCACAATTATTGCAAAGAGATAAAGAAAAAGACAGCTTCAAGGTGAGTAGTGCACACGTGGCTAAATCAAAGATGCATAAAGTAGATGAAGTTTAAGTAGTGAAGGGGATCTCAACCCATAATTTTCTATCCTATGCATAACAAAGTGGCAGTTCTCCTACCACACAAATTTAATGCAAGTTGTAGATAATATTGATCCCTTCATTGTGAAATCAGAAAATTGGATAGTCATTTTGCTCCATTATATGTTCATTTCAATAGATCATTATATAATAAAAGATCCTTTAAGAAAATGTCGCATTTCAAATTTTGAGCAACATTTCATAAATTTGCTATATGAAGTTATGCAACGTTGGGTTAATTTTTTTTAATTTTCTTTTCTGTTTGGATATTCTTATAACGTTGACAGATATGAACTCTCTATTACTGCAGGGTCTAAAAGAGAAAAAACGAGTATTTTCTTGAGGCGCCGTTTGGACAATACTTGATTGAAGTTGAAAAAAAGGAGTATTTGAAGTTGAGGAGCATTTGGGAGAAGAAATTGTATTTGAACATGAATTTTACTTGAGAAAAAAATTAAAATTTTGTGAGTGAAATCATTATTTCACTTGTAATACTCCTCGAATAGTTTTTATAAAGTTGAAGCTGTATTGATAAACAAAATAGAAATTAAAGTGCAGAGATTTGTAAATAATATTTCATTATTTGAAAGTAGTATGTATAAGGTTTCCGGGTTATCATGATGGTTAGTCAGTGAATCGAACGTACCGTAATTATAGATAGAGCAGTGTTCACGTACAGATTAAAGAAGAAAAACTAATCACAATTCACAGGTTATGTATAAATCGCAATGCCTTGATTAATTTCATGCACAAAGAGATTACCTTGAGTTTGATTTATGAAACAACTGATTCTATTATTTGTCTAGTTAGCATTAATAATTAGCTATCTTGAAGCTTGTATTGATGAAAAGAAAAGGTAAATAAACAGACTAGGTAAACATATTGCACGTTGTTATGACTAATGTACTTTTAGCTCAACGTCTAGTTGTTTTGCATCAATATATCGATTTAGATCGTCTAGCATTGGGAGAATCTGTTTTTTTGGTATGATGACTTGTACGAATGTATTAATCTCCTGGGGAGTCTTTCTCATTAATATAAATATATATATAGTGTGTATAATGTTGAATCCTAAAAGAATAAAGATCATATAGTTACCATAATTATAAACTACTATTAATTACAAATTATATGGTGAATATATTTAATATTCACTAATACACCCCCATCAGCCGGAGCGGGAGGAGGTCGGACGCTGAAACTGGATTTGAAGTCTAGGAAGAGTTGTCTATGAAGTCCTTTTGTGAAGATATCTGCATACTGATACGAAGAAGGCACATGCAACACCTTAACATGACCAATAGCAACCTTCTGACGAATAAAATGTATATCCATCTCAATGTGCTTGGTACGCTGATGCTGAATCGGGTTATGAGATAAGTAGATCGCGGATATGTTATCACAATACACCATAGACGCCTTACGCAAGGGATTCTGAAGCTCCAAAAGAAGGTTTCGGAGCCAGCATATCTCAGCAACAACATTTGCAACTCCTCTATACTCTGTTTCTGCACTCGATCGGGATAGGATGGCTTGCCTTTTTGCAGACCACGAAATGAGATTATCTCCTAAGAACACACAGTAGCCGGAGGTGGAGCGTCACGTATTCGAACAGCCTGCACAATCGGCACCCGTATAGGATAGTAACCTGGTCGGTGCAGAGGGCTAGAGATGCAATCCACAATCAAGTGTGCCCTTAACATATCGAATGATACGTTTAAGAGCTGTAAAATGAGGCTCCCTTGGGCATGCATACACAAACACATCTACTGAACAACATAAGTAATATCAGGCCTGGTGAAAGTAAGATACTGAAGTGCACCTATAAGACTCCTATAAAGAGTGGGATCAAATACTAGATCACCGTCAATAGTATTGAGCTTCGATTTTGAGTCAACTAGAGTAGGCATGATCTTGTAGTTCGCCATTTTAGCCCTGTACACAATTTCTTCTGCATACTTACGCTGACACATGAACATAGTATCTGCAGATCTAGTCACTGATATCCCCAAGAAATAGCTCAACTTTCCCAAGTCAGTCATAGAAAATTCAGATTTCAGCATAGCAATGATCTCATTTTTCAACATATCAGAAGAGGCAGTGATAACAATATCATCCATATATAATAACAAATATGCAATATTACTACCACGATGAAATATAAAGAGAGAGTGATCACACTTGTTACATACAAACCCAATCTGCATAATATAATTAGCAAAGCGTTCATACCATGCTCTGGGTGCCTGTTTTAAACCATACAGTGACTTACAAAGATGGCAGACATAATAAGGAGCCTATGGATGGACAAAGCCTGGCGGCTGGTGCATGTACACAGTTTTTTTCAAGTCCCCATGTAAGAATGCATTCTTTACATCTAGCTGATGAATTGGCCAATGCTTATCCATAACTATGCTCAGACCCGTGCGAATGATAGCTGGTTTAACCACCGGCCTAAACATCTTACCATAATCAATACCCTTCTGCTGATTAGTACCATTAGCCACAAGTCTCGTCTTATATCGCTCAAGGTCACCATTGTCTCTGAATTTATGACGAAATAGCCACATGCATCGAATCACGTTCACCCCATCCGGTCTAGGAACTAAATCCCAAGTGTGATATTTTGTTAAAGCATTAAATTCCTCACGCATGGTCGCATTCCAATTTAGGTCAAGTTTGGTTAATTTTGTATTTTTAGGAATTGGGGATATGGTTTGCGTGGATAGGTTAAATTAAACTTTGGGCTTGAAAATCCCGTGTTGAACACGGGTTTCCATACGGTACATGAGGGCAGGGGAAATTTCGATAGGCTAGTGGGGTATCCGGTTAGGGTTAGACAGTTGGGTAGGAATCTGTGAGGCAATGACGGTGGTTGGTGGCTATTGGGGGAGGTCGATGGGGTAGGGGTTAGGGTGGTTGGTTTTTGGTGACCAAGATGGGTTGGGTTGGGGTGGAGATCGGGTCAACTCGAGTGGATAGGTGTGACTCGATTCCGGGATCGATGACGGGAACATGGTAGGTTGACTGTGACAAGGTCGAGGTGTGGTGTTCTAGGGGCTAGAACTGTGACGAGTTTACAGTGGAGATGTCCGGGTGCTGGTTTGGAGGACGGGGGGAGGGGCAGTAATTGGTGGTGACACTGGGTTGTTGATTGAGTTGGCCGGCGGGTGGAAGAGACGACAGTGGGTTAGATCCGGGAGATGTCCGATAGATTGTTTCCAGTGACAGAGATAACGACGGGACGGGTTTGGGGTTGGGTTGACAGATTTCTGGTGGTGGCAGTGACAGTCGACGGTAACGGAGATGTGGGGGCGGTGGCGTTATCACGATGAAGTTTGGTGAGTATGACGGGGAAGGTGTCTGACTCATCTAGAAAGGTATAGTCAGTGTTTAGAATTTTTGGATGTTTGCAAAAGGGAAGATTTTCTTATCAAACGTGACGTAACGAGAGACGTGGATTTGACGAGTGGATAAGTCATAACACAAATATCCCCTATAGTTAGACGGGAAGCGTACAAAGACACATGGAGTGGTGCGAGGTGCTAATTTATGAGGGAAAGTGGAGGCAAGATTTGGGTAGCAAAGGCAACCGAAAATCCAAAGTTGGTCATAGGAGGGGATCCGATGGTATAGAATTTCGGTGGGGGTCATGTTATGAAGAGTACTAGTAGGTAAAATATTAAAGATATATTCTACCATTTTGACTGCATAGACCCAAAAGGAAGGGGGAAAAGATGCATGAAAAAGGATAGTACGAACCATGTTATTGATGGTGCGAATAATTCGTTCGGCTTTGCCATTTTGAGGGGAGTTGTGGGGACATGTAAACCAAAAAATCATGCCATTGTTTTTGCAAAATTTGTGAAATGTGGAATTATTAAACTCACAACCATTATCACATTGGAAAGATTTGATAGCTTTTTCAAATTATGTTTTGATAAAAATATGGAACTCAAGAAACTTGGCAAAAACTTCAGACTTGAATTTTAGTGGGTAAATCCAAATAAAGTAAGAGAAATCATCTAATAAGACTAGATACTATTTATGACCCAGTGAGCTATTAATGAGAGATGTCCATAAATTAGCATGAACCATATCAAATGGAGAAAATGTAACACTTAAAGATGACTGAAAAGGAAGGCGAACATGTTTACCTAAAGGGCATGAAAAACAATGTCGGAAAAGTTTCTCATTATTACATAATATAAAATTATTGCTTCTAAGAAAATTAAAAACAGGAGCTCCTGGGTGTCCAAGTCTATTATGCCAAGTTGACGGAGAGATGACAACGAGAGAGGTGTGTGAGCGGGATCTAGCAGCGGAGGTGGATGAGAATGGATAGAGGTCCCATGTACTATTGCATCTCGTAAGGGGTGTCCCCGTAAGAAGACCCTTCACAGAAAAACGAAAGGGGTCAAACTCAACAGACATAGAATTTTTTACGAGTGAATTTCCTAACAAATATTAAATTTTTAATGATGTTGGGAGCATAAAGAATGTTATTTAGGGAGAAGGATGGGTGTAGGTGGTACTGTAACCCTGAATCGAAATGCGATAACCATTGCCAATTGTAATAAATTAAAGATACTTTAAACCAGACATATTTGAGAGATTACCTGAGGATTGGGTGAGGTGAGATATGTCTCCCGTGTCCATGTACCAATTTTGATCGGGCTGCTGCATATTTAAAGAGCTGAAAGCTTGGCCCAAATTGGTTGGGGCCAAGCTGTTGAAGTGTTGCTATTGTTGGGCCTGTATTAAGTGGGCCTGATGGGGCTGGTATGCAACTGAACATGGGCCTGTGGTAGAGCCCAGGATACCCGGCTGCCAGTGGCCCGGGTATTGGGCCGCAGCCTGTTGATAAGGGAAGGCTGTAGAGGCCCAACTGCCCGGAGATAGTATCGTTTAAATCTATATTTCCTTTGTAATTGCTAAGCTTCTGTAGTTTTACTTCCTATACTACGTGCCCGGAGTGTGTTATATTCCTTAAGAATGTGTTATCTATATCTATATTATATTAAATGCATAAACTTCAAAACTTAAAAATTGAATTACTAAAATGTCCTTCTAAATAACCTAATTTTATATTTAGTACTAATAATAATAACTAAATAAAAAACTAAAAGCTACTTAAAAGGGGACATACATTTTAAATGGATGCATCTATTCTTAGAAAGGTGCTAATTGTGATAGTTAATTTTTTCACTGCTTATAAATATTATACTCCATAAATTATTATGCAATTTTCAACACTTGAAAACAACTTCAAGCGTGATTCCTTTTTTACATGAATTCCTTGATTCACCAGTTACTATACCATTATATTATTATCCAATGGGTAAAATAACATCTAATAACTTAGTTCTGAATTTGTTTTTTAACGTGTGAAGCTTTATTCATGATTTAATGATGTACACTCATGATCAGACACCAGTTGAGAGTTCTAATCTTGAATTAAAGGGTTGTTGCTCTTCAAGATCATTATATGAACGGTGTCCTTTATAATTACCAGTTGAATCATAATTGCAAATTATAAATACGGCGTGAACCTGAAAATATACAAGGATATACACGGTATACAATACCTTGTGTATACCGTGTATATCACGGAAACCCATCACAAGTGGGAGACCGTGATATACACGGTATACACAGCCGTGTATATCCCTATTTTGGTAACATATTATTTGTATTATTTGTATATAATTAGCATTGTACACTTAACATAATTGTAGGATTCTTGTACAACTAGAATTGAATTTTGGGAGTAGAATAGGAATAGGATTTTCCATATTATGGAAATTGTAAATTGTATATATACTATTTCATTAATAAAAATAATCAAGAAATTATTTCTTTCATGATATCAGAAGTTTAGGTCTTTCATACCTATCCTCTCTTTGTCTTCCGCTGTCATCGGTTTCCGAGCTTCCATCTCGATTTCCGTTCCCGGCTTCTCTCTTCTAATCCCAAATTAGTCTAAACCCCTTCTTCACCTTTTGTTCTTTCATTATGACTAAGAATGTCTTTCATCCTGTCTTTTCTGTTTCTAACATCAAGAACCACATCCCTATTGTTCTTGAGATGGAAAACGTCCAGTATGCAACGTGGGCAGAGTTGTTCAAAATTCACGCAATTTCACATCAAGTCCTCCATCACATAAATCCTCCCGCTACCCCTACTCCTGCGGAGGATCCTTAGTTATGGATTACTCTTGATGCTACCGTCCTTCAGTGGACTTATTCCATTATTTCTATCGACATTTTACAGACGATTATTGAGCCAGACACTACGGCTATTGCTACATGGAATAGATTGCGTGATATATTCCAGGATAACCAACATTCCCGAGTTGTCACCCTTGAGCAAGAATTCTCCCAAGTTAGCATGGAGGATTTCCCAAACATTTCCGCTTATTGTAAACGGCTCAAGGAATTGGCGGACCAACTCCGTAACGTTGGGGCGCCTGTTACCAATAATCGTATTGTTCTACAAATGGTTGCAGGCCTTTCTGATGCCTATAATGGCGTTGCAAATCTCCTCCGTCAAAGTAATCCGCTTCCACCTTTTTATCAAGCCCGCTCGATGCTCATGTTAGAAGAAGTCAGCTTGGCAAAAAAGGCGGCTAGTGGCACCAGTTCCGCGGCGATGATGACTTCATCTGCTAACTCTCACGGGTTTGTTGACAATTCGGGCCAAAACCGCCCCAACAGTGGCGGCAAGAAGGGTTAAAACCGTAAAAATAATGGAAAGAATTACGACGACAACAACGGTGGCTACCGGAATAGTGGCACCACCGGCGGGAATAGTAACAACGGCGGGGGTGGACCTCAGAGCAATAATAGTGGGCCACATGCTGCCTGGTCCCAGCCTTGGGCTCCTTGGGCGTGGAACTGGGCTAGTGGCCCTTGGCCCAACAACCAATATTTTCCAGCTTCTTCGTTCCCCGGGCAGTGGGCCTCTCAGCAGCCAAGCAGGCCCAATTTTTCACAGTCTAGTGGATTTCAGAACATTGTTGGGCCTGGACAGCAAGGAAGCCTGCTTGGGCCTCGGCCCCCGCAGGTTTACCATGCTACGGGCCCTAATCTGATCTCGACTCCGACAGATATTGAGGCCGCCATGCATACACTGGGATTAACTCCTCCAGACGCGAATTGGTATATGGACACCGACGCCACTTCTCACATGACGTCCGACCAAGGTACTCTCTCGTCTTATTCCAATTTGAGTAAAAATTGTGGCATAATTATTGGTAATGGCAACTCAATTCCAATTCATGGTTACGGTCATACAACTTTGTCTCCCCCCCCCCATCCACCACTTGTTTTGAAAAACTCCTTTCATGCCCCTAACTTAATTAAAAATTTGGTGTATGTCCGTAAATTCACCACTGATAATTGGGTTTCTGTTAATTTTGATCCTTTTGGATTTTCTGTGAAGGATTTCAAGACGGGGATACCTTTCATGAAATGTAATAGTAGGGGAGATCTTTATCATATCACGCCCGCATCCATTCTCTCAAGTCAAGCGTTGCCATCTACTTTTGCAGTTCTAGCTCTTTCCTTATGGCATGCACGTTTGGGTCACTCTAGGTTGTCCATTATTTCTTCTTTGCATAAAAACAATTTTATTTCTTGTAAGGGTACGCGTAGTACTCCAATTTGTCATTCCTGTCCTTTAGGAAAACATGTTAGATTACCATTTGTAGCCTCTACTTCTCGTACTTTGATGCTTTTTGATATTATTCCTAGCGATTTATGGACCTCTCCCATTCTTAGTTTTGTGGGTCATCGTTATTATGTTATATTTTTGGATGATTATTCTAATTTTTATGGACCTTTCCGTTAGCGAAAAAATCACAAGTTTTTTCCACCTTTTTAAAATTTAGAGCATTCATCCGTACCCAATTCGAACGAGAAATAAAAAATATTCAATGTGATAATGGTAAAGAATATGATAATGAGTTTGTTTTGGGATTTTTGTGATACTAATGGTATAAATTTTAATTTCTCTTGTCCTCATACGTCCTCACAAAATGGCAAAGCCGAACGCAAAATTCGTACCATTAATAATATTGTCTGCACTGTATTTATCCATGCTTCCGTACCCCTTCCTTTTGGCATCATGCTCTACAAATGGCTACTTATCTCCTTAACATACTTCCTACCAAAGGATTGACATATTCACCCCTTCTTAAAATCCTCTATAATAAGGATCCTTCATATTCAAATCTTAGGGTCTTTGGGTTATTATATTATCCACTATTTTCGTCATCTACTATTAACAAACTTCAAGCCCATTCTACCGTTTGTGTATTTTTGGGTTATCCATCTAATCATCGTGGTTACAAATATTTTGATTTATTATCTAATAAAATCATAATTAGTCGACATGTTATTTTTTATGAAACCCAATTTCCATTTTCTAAAGTGAGTAGTCCCGTGCCTAGTTCGTATAATTTTTTAGATGACAAAGTCTCACCGTATATTATTCACCATTTATCGGACTTGTCCCGCATCCAAAATCCACAAGCGGGCCCACTTCCCGCTGGACCTCATACCCCGTCGCATAATCTCATCACGGGTCTAGCAACTGGGCTGCCTATCTAGCCCAGTTCTGCCCCTGCTTCTGTTTTCGACATCGGTCCTGATTCCAGTGTTGGGCCAGCAAGCCCACTGCTTGCTGGCCAGTCCGTCACCCATCAGAATTTTTCCCAAAATCCATCCAATTCTCCCTCGAGTTACAGACCGATCACTCGTAGTCAATGAGGTATTTTTAAACCAAAGAGACATTTTAATCTAAATTCTAATGTTCTTAAATCCCCTACCCCGTAACCATATCTGCGTTAAATGACCCAAATTGGAAATTGTCCATGAACGATGAATTGATGCTCTTATTGAAAATAAGACGTGAGAGTTGGTGCCCTGTCCTTCTGGTGTTAATATTATTCGGTCTATGTGGATTTTTACTCATAAAGATAATTTTAATGGTTCTTTTGTGAGGCATAAGACTCGTCTTGTAGGTGATGGTAAGACTCAACAGGTTGGCGTGTATTGTGGTGAGTCGTTTAGTCCAGTGGTCAAACCGCCTACCATTCACATTATTCTCAGTCTGGCTCTTTCAAAGGCATGACACATTCATCAGTTAGATGTAAAGAATGCTTTCTTACATGGTGATCTTAAAGAGACCGTTTACATGCATCAGCCCTTGGGTTTTTGGGACCCCAAATATCCTCATCATGTATGTTTATTGAAGAAGTCCTTATATGGGCTTAAGCAGGCCCCAAGGGCTTGGTGTAAGAGATTTACAGACTATGCTTCGTCTATTAGATTTTCTCACAGTAGGTCTGATAATTCATTGTTCATATATCGCCGTGGTACTTCCCTGACTTATATTCTATTATATGTGGATGATATTATCTTGACTGCCTCTTCTGATGCTTTGGGAAAGTATATCATGACAATGCTCAGTTTTGAGTTTGCTATAAAAGACTTGGGGCCCTTGAGTTACGTTTTGGGGATTGCTGTCTCTCGTCATGCAGGTGGATTATTCTTATCACAACGGAAGTATGCCGCTGAGATAATTGAAAGGGCTGGTATGTTCTCGTCTAAGTCTACTTCCACTCCAGTTGACACTAAGCCCAAGTTGGGTGCTGCAGCTGGCTCACCTTACAAGGATCCCACTTACTATCGCAATCTTGCTGGAGCTCTTGAGTATCTTACGTTCACGAGATCGGATATTACGTATGACGTACAACATGTGTGTTTGTTTATGCATGATCCTAGGATGGAGCACATGAATGCGCTCCAACACATTATCTGATACATCCAGGGGACACTTGACTATGACTTGCATCTATATCCATCATCGGCCTCTACACTTGTCTCGTATACCGATGCTGATTGGGGTGGCTGTCCAGATACCAGACACTCCACGTCTGGTTATTGCATGTTTCTTGGTGATAACTTGGTCTTATGGTCTGCCAAACGACATGCTACCTTATCACACTCCAGTGCAGATGCCAAGTATCGAGGGGTACCCAATGTTGTTTCTGAATTATGTTGGTTACGTAATCTTCTTTTGGAGCTTCACTTTCCGATTCACAAAGCTACCTTGGTATATTGTGATAATATTAGTGCCGTATATCTTTTTGGAAATCCGATTCAACACCAGCGCACTAAACATATTGAGATGGATATCCATTTTGTTCGTGAAAAGGTAGCTCATGGACAAGTACGCGTCTTACATGTCCCTTCCAGGTATCAAATTGCAGACATCTTCACTAAGGGTCTTCCCTCGGTCCTATTTGAAGATTTTAGGGACAGTCTCAGCGTACGAAGATCGCCCGCTATGACTACGGGGTGTGAAAATATACAAGGATATACACGGTATACAATACCTTGTGTATACCGTGTATATCATGGAAATCCATCACACGTGGGAGACCGTGATAAACACGGTATACACAGCCGTGTATATCCCTATTTTGGTAACATATTATTTGTATTATTTGTATATAATTAACATTGTACACTTACCATAATTGTAGGATTCTTGTACAACTAGAATAGAGTTTTGAGAGTAGAATATGAATAGAATTTTCCATATTATGGAAATTGTATATATACTCTTTCATTAATGAAAATAATCAATGAATTATTTCTTTCAGAACCATTAATGTTCGAATTCTTGTAAATATTAAATCATTATGCAATTTTCACCATTTAAATATATTTTCGTTGCCAAAAATTTGTGGCATTTGAGAAATTTCAACACTAGAAAATTTCAACGCTTAGAAAATTTCAGCATTTGAAAATCTTCATATGTCAACTCTTCTTTAGTCATTATTATTTTTTTCATTCACTCCAATTTATACAAAGCAGATGAGATATTAAAAAGTTCTCAGAAACTTTTATTTGAGTACAAATGAGGAGATATGGGTGGCTCATTGTATCTTTGGAATAGTAACTCATAATAGTGATGGATATCCCTTCCGTAGCGTGCGTTCAATCAATTTTTTGACTTTCTAAATTTTCTCTTTTTTCGCTCCAATTAACTGTTCCCATCTTGTGTGTTGTTAACGTTTCTTCTATTATTTGGTACCATTTTAAGTGTTATTTCCAACATAATTTTATCTTATGGGGAAGTCGATTAATGTCTGCGGTTACACACACAAAGATATATATAACTTTTGTTATTGTAGTTATAATCAGTTTATTTAAGATTTATCATTTCATGTTATAGTAATTGTATTATTCCTTGTGTTAAAAATACAATTCAATATTCTTAGAACCGTGAAGTCTCGTGACATTTTACCCATCATTATCAAATTTACTAAAAGAAGTATAAAATCCATATCCATATATAGAATGGTTGAAATACTAACACATCCGTGTGAATACAACTCTACCACATTATTCTACTCTTGTGGAATAAATTTTCTATATTTTTTGTGTGGGTGTTTTCTTTTAATAAATTAAATAAATATGATTAATATGCATTATTTTAAAGATTTTATATTACTTTTTAATTTAATTATTTTTATGTTGTATATTATATTGCTATGGGAATCACGCGCAATGCGCGTACGAAGAGACTAATATTCCTTAAGAATGTTAGTCAATGTGTTGGTGTAAGAAAATATCGAAGATGGATAAAGATGCAAGCCATGATAAAGGGTACCTTGAATATGGTGCACAATGCGCTTGAGAGCATGTATGTGATCCTTCATCAGGTTATGCATAAATAAGCAAATCTGTTGCACAACATAAGATATGTCGGGCCTCGTGAAGGTAAGATATTGTAGGGCGCCTGCAAGACTGCGGTAATGTGATGGATCAGCATATGGTGTATTGGAAGTGGCACTCAACTTAGGTTTAGTATCAACCGGAGTGGCAGATGACTTGCATGATGACATGTCAGCCCGCTCAATAATTTCCTCTGCATACTTCTTCTGAGATAAAAATAAACCACATGCATGACGTGTTATAGCTATCCCAAAAAAATAACTCAAAGGCCCCAAATCTTTCATAGCAAACTCGGAGCTGAGTAGGGACATAATAGACTTACGAAGAGTGTCATATGAAGCAATCAATATAATATCATCCATATACAGAAGAAGATAAGCTATATCAAGACGTTGTTGGTGAAGAGAGAATAATCAAACCTGTTGTTAGAAAACCCAATTGTAGAAACATAATCTGCAAACCTCTTGTACCAGGCCCTAGCAGCGTGTTTCTGCCTATACAAAGATTTCTTCAGTAAGCACATGATCATGATAAAAAGGGTTTCTCTAGCCCATGGGTTGGTACATGTATACCGTTTCATTAAGTTCTCCATGCAGGAATATATTTTTTTACATCAAACTAATGTAGAGGCCGTGCCTTCAAAAGTGCCAGACTCAGCACTGTGCGGATAGTTGCCAGTTTGAGCATCGGATTAAAAGTCTCACCACAGTCCACACCAACCTGTTGAGTTTTTCCATCACCTACAAGACGACCTTTATGCCTCTCAAAAGTACCATAACATTTTTTTTTATGACTAAAAATTCACATAGACCGAATCACATAACATCAGGAGGATGAGGTACCAAATCCCAAGTTCTATTTTTAATAAGAGCATTATATTCATCATCCATAGCCATTTTCCAATTCGGGTCATGAAAAGCAGAAACATGATTACGAGGTAACAATGATTTAGTAACATGAGTATGAATGCCATATTTTGTATTTGGTTTAAAAATCCCGTGATGACTATGAGTGACTGGCAGTTGGGTCGAAATTAGAGTTGGATGTACGGAGGATGTAATATCGGGCGGAGGAGGTGATGGACTGCCCGGTAGTGGGTCCGAGCACGCTGGGATGGTACTGTCCGCGACTAGACCACTACCCAATAGACTGCCAAGCAGTGGGCTGCCAGTGAGTGGCCCAACTTGTCCGACAGCAACTAGGCTCTAGCAATCCGGCCCAACAGGCTAGGAAGGCGGAAAAACTCGTTGGGCCGAGGAAGTTGGGCCAGTTTGGGAGGCCAAATAGTGGACCAAATACGGGGGGCATGCTATCAAGAAACTCATAGGTAGGAGGCACAGAACAATGTATTTTGGTAAAGGGAAAATTTTATTCATCAAACTCTACGTGGTGACTCACAATTATTTTATTGGACGATAGGTCATAACATTTGTAACCACGATGGTTAGATGGATATCCCAAAAGAATACACGGAGTGGACCGGAGTTGGAGCTTATTAATGGTAGTAGATGGAAACAGAGGATAGCATAAGCACTCGAATACCCGAAGATGAGAATATGATGGGTCCATTGGATATAAATTTTTGGTGGTAGGGAGGCATGGGCAAGTAGGGTTCTAACAATATTATTAATGGTTCGTATTTTTCTTTTTGTTTTTTCCATTTTGAGATGAAGTATGTGGACATGAGAGACGAAAAGATAAACCATTAGTTTCGTAAAAATCCCAAAATTACCCATTATCAAATTCTCTACCATTATCACATTGAATATTTTTAATATCCCGTTCAAATTGAGTGCAGATGAATGCTCTAAAGGAAAGAAATGTGGAAAAAACTTGTGACTTTTTAGACAAAGAAAACGTCCACAAAAAATTAGAGTAATCATCCAACAACGGAAGATAATATCGATGGCCCAAAGAGCTCAAAACGGGAGATGTCAAAATATCACTATGAATAATATTAAAATGCATAATAGTACGAGACTTAGAAGCAACAAAAGGCAACTTAACATGTTTTCCAAGAGAACAAGAGTGACAAACATGAGAACTAGGAGGCCTAGTACACTCAATAATAATTTTTTAAGGGAAGCAAAAACATATGCTCCCGAATGACCCAAACATTCATGCCATAAAGACGGAGCTAAAGCTACAAAAGTGGATGGTAAATTGGCTTGATATGTGATTGTGGTGATTGGATAAAGCTCGCCTCAACTATCACATCTCATTAGACGTATCCCCGTCTAAACATCCTTCAGGAAAACCCAAAAGGATCAAATTCAACAGAAACTTAATTATCAGTGGTAAATTTTTTAACTGAAATCAAGTTTTTAATTAATTGAAGTGCGTGAAGGACATTTTTCAAAATTAATGATGGATTCGAGGGAGACAAGTTTGTAGTACCATAACTACGAATTGGAATTGAATGATCATTTACGATAATTATACCACGATTATTGCTCAAATTAAAATAGGATGAGAGATGACATTGTGAGGACGTCACATGGGAAGAGGGTTGTTTCTTCTAGTATGAGCATAGAACGAGCTTGGTAGAATGACGGAAGAGGGTTGCTTTGGCGGATGAGCGTACCAACACCACTATATGCGTCAGTAAGACCGACCACCATCTGTAAAACGAGTCGATTGTTAGTGACCGACGCGCTGACATTCTTGAATTGATCGGTTAAAACCTTGAGCTGTTGGCAATGTGAGGATGCATTGTGAAAATCCGCTATGTCAGTGGTAGCAAATTCCTGCTCAAGTGTGACAGCCCGAGAATTTTTATTATCTTAGAATATGTCACATAACCGATCCCACGCCTCCTTGGAGAACCGTTGCATCAAGGGTCACCCATAATTCCTTTTCATTGTCGGTTTTTGGCACCTTCTCCTTGCCATTCTCCGAGGAGATGATGTGATGAATAACTCGGTGTGACCTACAGTGAATTTTGAAAAGTTCTTCCCACGTCGCATAATGACCATTTTCCATCTCAAGAGTGATGGAGATGTGAGACTTAATATTGGAGACCGCTAGGGCGAGGTGAAAATTTGATTTGGAGTCCGACATGGCAGATGAAACAAAGAAGCATAATGAAAAAGATATATGGTCGGCGGCGGAAGAACTCAACCGACGATGATCAGCAACAGAGAGGTGGGAGGCCGACGAGAGAGAAGGAAAAATTTAGGGTTTATGATTTTTTCCTAGACTTCTGATATCATGTAAGAAATATTTTCCCTTTATTATTTCATTCCAAAGGGTTAATATATATACCCAATAATACATTCATAATCTTATGTACATAAGGTAATAAATTATCCTAATTCTAAATACATAAGATAGTAATTTAACAAAATATACACTTATCATAAATAAAATATACACTTATCATAAATAAAATATACACAATTATAGCTAATTATATTTTTCATATTCTATTAGTTGGAACTTGGAAGTCAAAAAAGTTGATCTAGTTATTTGATGATTTAAGTTAGAGTTGAAAATATATTAAAATATAAAGGTAAACGTGCATTGATAGAGAACAAGGCAAGTTGTCGTCTCGGTACACCTAATAATAGTCCGCCGAAATAGAAAATTCCAAATTGTTCTTCGTTTTGTTTATTCAAAGTGACTAAACGACAAAGTCAACCTCAAAATATATAAAGGATTTCTCTACGTAAAATACTTCCTCGCATTGAATATTAATATTAAATTATATAAATTTATTATACTTGAGTGACTTAATAAAGTGGAAGCATGTTAATTCATTATATTAAGTATTAAAAGTTCATGTAAAAATATATATTATATATTTATTTACTTCGTATAAACCCCTCATCCGAATAAGCTTTTTGCTAATTTTTCCAGCTATCTTGTCCTTGGTTTTGGTCTTTGACTTTTGATTCTTAATTGATTTTACTTAGTTCCATTTCGTTCTTACCAGTGGCTCTTGCTGTATTAATTTTGTTACGTGTGAGGCAGACAAAAAGAACGTGTTTGAGAGAAATAATATCCGCTCAATTAATTTGAAAAAGATTGTTGTGTTTCATTTGAAAACATCCGCTAATTAGGTTGAATTATTGTTCTATATAGTTTCAAATATTTATACCAGCAAATTCCGTTGGACTTCCTAAACCATGGATAATTTTAGACAGCAGCCTTAACGACACACAGATTTGTGCAATCCTATCCAAATAGGAAAGCAACTTGATGAATAGTCTAAAAAAATTCAAAAAAAAACAGCGAGCCAGGAAGATCAACCAGCCACTTTCGACGTGGCTGCTACTTAAAATTTAAAGAGACTAATAGTAGTATTTTTGGTACAAAGAAAAATGCTTTCACGAAAAATATTTTTTGGAAAATAAATAATTATAAATAAACTTTTATTTATTTTTAGTGCTTGATAAGTACCATAAAATATTATCCTAAAAGTATTATATATAATTCAACAAATATTAAAAGATGAATTATGATGGGTGGGGTGAATTGCTAGGGGATCAAAGCGAGGGTGGAGTGAATGTGGATGCAGTGGGTTGAAGGTTGGGGTGGACATTCGCTATTCAGTCCGGTATTTTTAAAGTCTGAATTGGATAATCGGTAATTGAAAGTAGATATCAAATACCGAAATTTCAAACTTCGATTCGGTAATTCGATAATCCGTAAATCAAACTTCGATTCGACATGATATTCGGTAATACCCGTATTGAAGTTGGACAACATAACTTGTAAACACAAATTTTAAATATTTCAGTCAATATATAATCCTAATTACCGAATTATATAATATACAAAAACTCTAGTATTCGAAAGTTTAAGACTGCATTAACGACAGTCTTAGTATTTAATTTGCTTAGCGTGTTATGTCTCATCCCATTTTGAGCCGTAATAGCTTTCAACTGTCAACCTTGATATAACTTGTCAGAATTTTATCATATCAAGTCCAAACCACACAATTTTCTTCGCCTAAAACCAAAGTCAACCGTCTGCTTTTGTTTATATATATATATGTAAAAGAGACAACCAAAGGACTTTTGTAGTCCTCACAAAAGTTCTCAATAAAATATCAAAACTTTTCAATTAATTATTTTTAGGTCTTGATCTTATTTTTAAAAGTCAATTTACTTTTTATTTTGATAGTTTACAAATCCAACTAAGATTTGCTGAATAAAGCACCATTCTATTGAATCATAAGCCTTCTACATATCCAATTTTATCATACATCTTGAAGATATTTCTTTTCTTCCATAATCTTTAACTAATTCGTGTCCCGTGATTATATTATTTGAAATGATCCTATCAGGCACAAAAGCAGACTGATAATTATCCATTAAGTCATCCATCACCTTTTGCAGTCTCCTAGTGATTACCTTAGAGATAATTTATACATATTAGAGCAGCAAGAGATTGGTCTGTATTCATTCACACTCTCAGGACTCTTCACTTTGGGTATAAGTGTGAAAGAAGCGCAATTTATTGCCCTGGCCATTTTCCCAGATTCAAAAAATTGTAATAAAACAGAAGTAGTATCTCTGCCAATAACGGGTCAAGCTTTTTTACTTATTCATTTTATCAAATTAAGAGAAATTTATTATTTTCTTTTAATATTATCTTTATCTTTAAGTAAGGATATAAGGTAGTAATAGCCAAACATAGATTTTCAAATCATAATTAATAAAGACAATTAAGTAAAACAAACCGTAATAAATAGATTTTTTAAATGTCAAGTCAACAAGACCAAGTAATATGAAACAGAGAGAGTAATTCTTTATGGAAAATCTCTACACAAACCTGTGATTGCTGTTACATCCCACATTTTCATACGTTAAAGTGTGTCGTGATTTAGTCGACATAAGCTCAGAGAGCAAGACCATTCTCAAGTTCATGAGTGTTCAAAATCATGTATATCACATGTTGGAAGGTTTAGAAGTTAAATGAATCGAAGAAAATACGTCTCGTCAAAAGTCGGCAAGTTGGAAATTTTATAACCCATACTTTTGGGGTAAGAATAGGAGTATTTAACATGATAAGAAGGTCATGTTATGAGGTATTTGAATCCCCTTACTGGGGGTGGGACTATTACACCAACTGAAGCTTAGGAAGGAATGGAAAGATAGGAAGCTTGGAGAGCTAATGGAAAGAAATGCGTAAGAAATAACAGATCTGCGATAGAAGTCGAATACGATGTTGTAACTAGGGGCAAGATACAGACTTTAGAGCGTCAAGTCATACACAAAGCGGAGTGACTTCACTACCTGAAGAAAGAAATCTGCTTCGGCAGGGTCGAAGAAGACGTGTAAGACAGAAGTAGGGGCTTCTTTATTGTAAAGCGTCTAGAAGCCCAATTTTGGGCTTTTTGTCTGTCTTATGGGCATGTTCACAAAGGAAAAGGCTCTTCATGGGCAGCGTCTGCCGGCTCAAAGCGAATAAATTTGCGATCTTGAAGCGAAGGAGAATTCTTTAAGCGTTCGGTGTCGGCATCTTTTCCTACTTCTAATCGTTTCTCCTAACCGGGCAAGGTAATCGGCTAACCGGGAATTCATCTTCAGAGCTAAGTCCCAAGGAGGCAGGTTGGAATGTACGGGCGTAGGTTAGCGTCTCGTCCTACGAATGATAGCCTTTGAAGGCCGCCCACGGGATGCGCTGTACGGTAGTAGTTTATGTTAGCTGCTTATCCGGTGCCTTCTTTACGACTTTCGACCAAGCCATTATTGAAGAAACTCGATCAATAAATTAAGTTGAATTCTATATCTAGTCGTGTGTTAAGTTATGAAGTCAAGCGAGTTATAAAATAAAAGTTGTCGCAAGTTACGTTTATAATTTTACTGAAATTTGGCGCTGATGTCACCGAGATTTTCTCCCAATCTATTTGGAACTACAAGGTGATCCACCTACGAAATTGAATGTATATGAGTCTAGGTTTCAATGCATTAAACCTCTCATTGATACAACATCCGAGTATAGAGATATTTGCATTTTTGCGAGACTGAGCAGACAATCCAGTTTGGGGCCCACTTGAGGCGATGGCCAACTTTGGAGAGCTTTAAAAGTGTTTGAAGGGTCATTTTTGCACATTTTAAACTTCCACTTCATCCATATACTCCCTAAAACCCTTTATACCAGATTGTGAAGGTGCAAAGGTGAAATCAAACACTTTCATCCTAAATCAACACAAAAGATTAGCTAAAGTGAGGAAAAACACTTCTACGATGTTATGATATTAACGGTTGTTGTGCGCTGAACCACGATTGGATTTTGAGTTGCAGATGTACTTTAATTGAACCCGCCTTACATACTAGGTATTTTAATTGTACTGATGTCTTTAATTTATGGGCGCTGCATGTCGTGATGCAGGTCCAGATAGATAGGTTGATGGCTATCCAGTAGGCCTCCAGATTCAGCGGTTGGTTGGTGAGGTCCACCTCTCTGGACTTACCTGCATGTGTCATTATGCATATGTATATACAAATAATTATGGGTATGTCGGGGCCCTGTCCCGACTTATGATGGTTATGTATTCTTAGAGTCTCATAGACGTGTTGTCTTGTGTCCAGTATGAGTACAACTTTGATGTCTTACAGTTGATGCATATGGCCTTGACGACCTATATCTTATGTAGAGTTTTCATGATGACCTGGCCGACCAATATATCTACATATGTTCATACCAATGATGTTTCATTGTTGAGTTGTCATATTTAAGGATCATTTTTTATGTTGGCCTCATCGATCCTTATGAGAAATACAAAAGAATAATATGAATTGTACGTCGGTACTCGGCCACTAAGGCCTGGGTGCTGGTCATGGCCCTTCAGTTTAGGTCATGACAAACTTGGTATCACAGCAGGTCTGTCCTAGGGATGTCTATGATCCGTGTCTAGTAGAGTCTTGATTATGGATGTGTTGCGCGCCATATTTCTAATCAGGAGGCTACAAGACATTTAGGATTGTTACCTTCATTTGAAATCTAGATCGTGAGATAGAGCGGAGTTGTAAGTATCCAATTTCTGATTCTCACCCTGTTTTCCTTTTTCAGCGATTCCTACATCAAGGAAGACTACAACTAGTAGAATGTTAAGTAAGTTTGCGAGAGAGGGTACCAGCCGAATACCACCCGCTAGTAAGGGTCCAAGGACTATAATAGTACCGGAAGGAGGCGTAAGTTATTCCATTAAGGAGACCCATCTGAGAGTATATAATCCATCGATGAGGACCCATTAGAGACAACATATTCTATTGAGGAGGATCTGTTTCAGATCCCAGGTGAGTCGCCCTTTCGGGTACCGTTGACCCCATTGCTATTGCCAGATTAGAGAATGGCTCGAACATCACTAAGACTGTCAGTTCCATTGACGACCCCCATTGACTAATATATAAGGGGAATGTTACAAGTATTAGCACCACCAGTTATTTTCCAAGTTCGGGGTCATATCCAAGCACCTGTGGATGTTAGACCTTTTGAAAGGCTGGGGATCCCACAGTCATGGGAATCAGTTAATCAGGGCTCGCCAATAGCTAGTAGAGACGAATGAGAGGTGTCTAGTAGATGGATTGAGAGGTTTAGAGCAATTGAAGGTGATATGGGTTACTGTTACAGAATATATCCAATCGGAGTTCTCTATCAGAGCTAAGGCTAGAATCACATATATCAGGACCCCAAGGACATGAACATGAGGACATTGAGTGTGGTAGGTAACCTTCATTAGGTTGTCATCAGTGTGGACAAGTACATTTTGGACCATGTTGAGTCAATACTGGAGTGTGTTCTTGGAGCGAGAGTAGGAACCATAGGATGCGTAGTTGTCCAGACTCAACCGAAGAGGGTGCTAGGCTCAGACACTATTCAGAGTTACGAGATTAATGCAAGTATATCACTAGCTTTATTGGAAATGCTTATACTTAAACTTATGAAATGATAGCGGCTTGTTGTTCGTTATGCAAAATCATGATATCTCAGTAAAGATAGGTCATAATCCAAAAGTAAAAGTCGCAAAGGAATAAGTGGGACTACATCAAGGTCCAACAAGCTAATAAGGCATAAAATTTCATAGACGAGTAAATCCACGACCCAATTTTCCCTTAGCCACATTCGTATGTATCTTCCTCTGAACTTATATTGCGTATGTTACTGGATTGTAAGAGTGTATAGATAGGTGATTTCAGATTTATGATAAAGCCATTGTGTGCTTATGGATAATGGAAAGAGGCGTCACAAAAAAGTACGCAAAGGCAAGGAAATGCGAAAAACAATAACGATGATAAAATTACTAAGTTGATGAATTGAGAGAACATGAGATTATACTAATGCAATGACAAATATATATGGCCAATTTTCTCCTATGGCATTCATACTAATTAATCCCCGAAAAACCTCTTTCATTATAAGAGGAACATAGAGGGATCAATCGCAACTCTTATAAATAGATAATAGTATACGTGTATGAATAGCAAACAATGACTTCCATAGAGATAGTGAGGGGGAGAATTAAGACAAAGTAAGGAGCTATGCCATAAATTCTATAAATAAGATTGTTGTTGACAGAAGAGCATAAAAAAGTAATATGAGAAAAATTGTAAGTACAACATGAATATAGGGTAAGAGAATGCATCAGAAAAAATTCTAGAACAAACAAGGAATGGAAATTAATAGGGGACTAGAGAAATGACAAATGGAATGTGGTAAGCTAAGACAAGGAAACTAAGACAGAAAACGGCGACAATAACTTCAATTGTTCTAAACCTCTCAATCCATGTACTAGTTACTTCTTCCTCATCTCTAGTAGCTATTGGCGAGCCCTAATTAATGAATTCCCATGACTGCGGGCTCCATGGCCTTTCAAAAGGTCTAACATCTATAGGTTCTCGAATATGACCCTGAACTTGGAAAATAATTGATGGTGCTAATCCTTGTACTATTCCCCTTATATCTTGGTCAAGAGGGTCGTCAATAGGTGACTGACGGTCTTGGTGATGTCTGAGCCATTCTCCAATCTGGCAATAACAACGGGGTCGACGGTACTCGAAAATATGACTCACCTGAGATCTCAAACGGATCCTCCTCAATATAATATGTTGGCTCTGATGGGTCCTCCTCGATGGAATATATAATCTCAGATGGGTCTTCCTCATTGGAATAAATTACGCCTCCTTCCGATACTATAATCTGTTTCTTCGGGTCTTAAGCACCTTGCTAAAGGACCATAAAAGGACTTCGGTACAACTAACCATCGACTATGCAAAACCTAGTTGCCTTCGTACGAAGAGCCCTTGACTCATTCATATCAGTTGATAACTTTCCATCCCGAAGGTAGTCAATGTATGTATTCCGCCAGTTCCAAGTCAAACTTGTTGTATTCACTTCGGCATGTCAACCATCAATCGCGTAGTTTAGCAGTTGCACGACCGTTCTGAAATTAAACTCCTCGATTTCCACGGATAACCCTAAATTTGCAAATGCATCCGCTTAGTTGTTTTTTTCTCGAGAAACATGTTCCACAGTCCATTCTTTAAATCGATGCAATAATACTTGAATTTTCTCTTAAGTATCTCTGCATTCTTTCCTTTATCACTTTGAACACGCCGTTCACTTGATTGACACCCAGAAGTGAGTCGCATTTTGATTCATGACTTCTGCTCCCAAACTTCTTTCCAATTCTAAACCTGCAATTATAGCCTTATATTCAGCTTCATTGTTAGTCAATTTCACAGTTCTTATCGACTGCCTAATAACATCCCCCGCATGTGTCTTACATTTGAAGCTCTATCTATATATAGCGTCCAAATCTCCAAAGTTATTATAAGTTCTCTTTCCACCTTGGGAATCATTCAGGGTGTAAAATCTGCTATGAAATCTGCTGAAACCTGAGATTTTATAGCAGTTCTTGGTTTATAATCTATGTCATACCCACTAATTTCTATTGGCCACTTAATTAACCTATCAGATAGTTCAGGTTTATGCATCAGATTTTTTAGCGGATAGGTCGTTACTACACGTATAAGATGTCATTGAAAGTAAGGTCTCAATTTTTAGCATCCATTATTAACGCTAATGCCAATTTTTCTAAGTGAGGATATCTGCTTTCCGCACTAGCTAGAGTTCTACTTACATAGTAAATAGAAAATTGTGTACCTTTCTCTTCTCAGACCAAAACAACACTTACAAAAATAGCTTCTCATCCGCCTTCGGTTTATGTAATAGCGGTGGACTAGATAACTACTTCTTTAGATCCCTCAATGCTTTAGCATTCTGGAGTCCACTCAAAGTCATTCTTCTTTTTTAACAAATAAAAGAACCTTTGAATTTTCTCCGAAGACCAAGATATGAATCTACTTAGGGCGGCCAGCCTTCCGGTGAGTCTTTGCACCACCTTCACATCCCCGAGCACCTCCGGAATTTCCTCGATAGCTTTGATCTTATCCGTATTGATCTCTATTCCTCGGTTAGAAACCAAAAAACCTAAAAACTTTCCCGAGCCAACTACAAAATCACACTTCTTTGGATTCAGTTTCATATTGTACTTTCGGAGTATGTCAAATGTTTTCTGCAAATGCTTTAAATGATCCTCTATCTCCAGGGACTTTACTAGCATATTGTTAATATAAACTTCCATTATGTTACTTATTTGGTCCTCGAACATGCGATTAACTAGACGTTGGTATGTTGCTCCAACATTTTTTAAATCAAATGACATAACATTAGTAGTAAGTCATGTATCTAGTTATAAAAGAAGCTTTCTCTTGATCCTTCGGATTCATCCTGATTTGATTATATCCGGAGTAAGCGTAAAAAAAACTCAGCATCTCATGCCCTACCATAGCATCAATCATTTGATCGATGTGCGGTAAAGGAAAAGAATCTTTTGGACAAACTTTATTTAAATCCTTAAAATCTATGCACATTCTCAATTTATTGCCCTTTTTAGGTATGGCAACTACATTTGCTAACCAATGCGGATACTCTACTTCCCGGATGGAACCTACATATAATAACTTTGTTACCTCCTCTTTGACAAACTTTTGCTTGTAGTTAACCATTGACCTCCTCTTTTGCTTTACCGGAGGGAAGCTTGAGTCCAAACTCAACTTGTGAGTCGTAATATCTTGTGGGATATCTGTCATGTCTAAGTGGGATTAGGAAAAGCAATCGACGTTATCTTTAATAAATTTAATTAATTTAAGCCTTAGCTCCGGGGATAATCCGGTGCCCAAGTATACCTTTCTATCTGGCAGATGCATGAACACGATAACTTGCTCTAGCTTCTCTGTAGTTGACTTTGTGGCATCTGAATCATCTGACAGCACAAATGACCTTAGGACGCGATAGTAATCCTCTTCTTCCTCGTAATTTATCTTCTCTCCCTCATCTTTCTTCGGACTCGAAGGGCCCGAATCCTTTTATTACTGTTTTAACTTCTTTACCTTTATTTGCGTCCCTCACTTCTTTTGGCGCTTGCATCGACTCCTCTATCGCAAACATTTTCCTTGCCACCGACTGTTCTCCATAAATTATCTTAATTCCCTTCGGATTTGGAATTTTATCATCATGTGCAATGTCGAAGATACGACCTACATGTCACGACCCGACCCGACGGGCCGCGACTAACCGCCCTAATGACGTCATTATACTAACCTGACAAACATAATCCAACTAACCCTTAATGAGTCTGAAATCCGGCAGCATAACGTCGCAATAACAACATATGCCAGGGTAGGCAAGCCGACAAGGCTGCCTTTACCCCCGAATATACCTGTCTCCTGAGGAGTCACAACTAGCCAACACAAAATAACAGACAAGCCGACAAGGCTGCCAACAGATAACATAACAGGCAAGCCGACAAGGCTGCCAACAGATGCTAACGTATATACATGGAAACACCCCAACCCAGAATACAATGATATGGCTGACCCAAAACAGAGTTATAACCCTTACATAGGTACAACCCACCACTGTCTCTGGACTCTATAAGAAGAATAACGACATATGGCGGACAGGCCGTCGTGCCCCTAAATACAAGCAAGTCTAAAGGAGGTTCGGTACCAAAATGACAAAGCCCTGGATCAAAGGAGCTTTCCAACCTGCTGAGTAAGAACCTAGGCCTGAGGTTCACCAAACTGAGAGCATGTACCTGCGGGCATGAAACGCAGCCCCGAGAAAGGGGGTCGATTTAAATAATGTACTGAGCATGTAAAACATGAAGCTGTAAAATAAATCATAAGTAGCCAACAGAAACATGATATCAGTATAAAAAATCAGGATCCAAATCCAATTGTGCCATAAACCATAAAAGTCAGTTGTGCCTTGTAAAGATGAGAGTCAAGGCAAGAAAACATGAATGCCTGTCCATATACATATATATACCTGTAACGTAACCCGGCCCACTAGTGCGGGACTCGGTGGAATCATATCATAACCCGGCCCATGCTGGGACTCGGTAAATCATCTCTCATCTATGGATCCATCCTACGTAACCCGGCCCTCTAGTGAGGGTCTCGGTGAACAATGCAAGGCTGTGCACGAGTCGTAACCCGGCCCGGGACTCGGTGAGGTGAAGTAGTAACACTTAGCACGAGTAGATATCATGAGTGCCATGCAAGTAAAAATCATCATTTGACTCTCAATAAAATCATTACAATAATGTCATAATAAACTCTTTGCTGAAAAATCATAGGCACTTCTCATAACAATCCTCTTTAGGAATTAAACTCTATAAGAATTAAGTACGTCCGCCGTACTTTCATTAAAGCATGCCAAAAGAAAGAAGTAAGGGTTTCACATACCTCTTAGACGAATTAATCGACTCAATATTAGCGTACGCCTCGTTTTAGAACTTCAACCTTGTTGTCGAATTTATCTAAGTTCCGCGGGTCCTTGTAAGCTCTAAGAATGATTATCTACATCATACGGACGAATTACATCATAATCGAATCAACACATTAAAAACAGATTCTTAGGGACATTCTAACGAACACCTTGACGGCGTAGAACCTATATTCCTTTTATATCGAAATCTATGTAAGTAGTGAAACATCCAACTCTCTTAATCCTCCTTCTTATACTACTAAAATCTCCAAAACAGCACCACAATTTCACATGCAATCCCAGTAACTCTCAGTAACAGCAGTCCTAACGATACCCAACCCAAATTCGCATTTTCGACAATCATCTTAAGAACTAATAGCAAGAAAAGATTTCAGAAAATTGTACAAACTATTAAGAACAAGGAAGGTTACCTCATTAAACACATTGACGAGAATCGCTGGGAACCCTTTTGCTCGACACAGTCTCCGACAACAGAAACAGACCCCAACATCGATTCGCGCCAGAATCCTTTCGCATTCAAGGTTTCTTGTTTAGCTTCTGAGTTTCTAAGCTCGTTCTTGGCTTCGATTCTACTGGAATCAAAGCCCAAAACACCAAGAATTCTCCCTCGTTTTGGTTATATGGAAGCTCCCGAAAATCCCCCAATTTTTGGTCGAAATTTCAGAAAACCATCAACTGAGCTTACTCTTATTGCTAGAAATGAATTTGGTGAAGGAGTTTGGTAGAGATGAAGAGAGCACGTTGAAGGATTGATGGTGGAAGAGATGGAGTTGAAGAATCTGCAAAAAAATTTGGAGAAGAAGCCCTTATGGGCGCTGATATCGTCGACGGTCGATTTGGGGCTTGGTCACCCCCAAATCGTTTATAAAATCCCACTTACCAACTCCCACTATAAATTGTCCCCTCCCTAATTAATTAATTATACACATAATTAAATTTCCGGTCTCCAATTATTTAAATCCCGACGATTACTAAAATCCTCTTATGCCAATATCATAATTCCCGTAATAAAAATACCAGTCTATACTCTCTTCGGGGACACACAATTATTATTCAACTCCCTCGTCACTCTTACTAAATCCCAAAATTATTTCGGGATCACGCCCTTTTATATACTAATCCTCTTATTAATATATACCAGTACAATGAAATTTTCCCGGGTCCGGGTCTACTTACCTACGCTACGAGTTCAACCGCTATCCGAAAATACGGGGTGTTACATCCTTCCCCCCTTAGAAACATTCGTCCTCGAATGTCGGTACGACAATCTAACCTTCGACACCATACAAAAAGAATACACCAATTGTTATTCCAAATCCTCAAAACAAAGTGCGACATTCAGGGATTAATTCAAACTATCTTTTAAACTGTGAGGAGATACATATCCATCCATAACTACTTCTAACGAAATAGACTCGATTTCATATGCGAACCAAAATAAACACATGGTGACTACATTCTTTAAATTCAAACAATAGGTAAAGGAGGTAGAAGGTCCTAATATCTAATTTTAGAGTTCTATACGCAACCTAGTTATTTATAAAAGCTCACACCTCAATACAATTAGCCATGCAACTGTTTTTATACCATTGCGGTTGATACTTTTATTACCTTGTTTTTGGGCTAGAGCGCGACAACACAGCGCTGATTTTTCACTCCGCCTCGCCCGAGAATTTTGCAGCAATGTTGCTTCAAAATAAGGCGACAACATGTGTTTGTGCAGGCACAATTTCACCAAAATACTGGCAGTGATTTCAGTAGTACATAACAAAGAAACAAAGAGGCCAAAGAGCACTCAAGCTGGTAGCCAAAACAAAGACTAAATAACAGCAGAAAATGAACCCAAATAATACCCAAACAAAGAAATAATAACAAAGAGGAAAATGAGCTCAAATAACAGCCCAACAAAGACTAATAACAAAGGAAAATGAGCTCAAATATGATCCAAAATACCAGCCAAACAACGGCTAAATAACAAAGAATCGAGCTCAAATAACAGCCAAAATATCACCTACAACAAAGACTAAATAACAGCAGAATCGAGCTCAAATAACAGCCAAGATATCAGCCAAACGGCTAAATAACAGCAGAAATCGAGCTCAAATAACAGCCAAAATATCAGCCACAACAGCGGCTAAATAATCATAGAAGCGAGCTCAAATAACAGCCAAAATATCAGCCAAACAAAGGCTAAATAACAAGAGAATCGCGTCTAACAAAGAATAAAACAGCAACCACAAAGGAGGTAAAATGCAGCAAAATTTGGTCACAATGCAGCCACTACTTACCACATGGCACAAAGAACCCAAAGACCTCACTCGGCTATACCTCACACAACACATCACAATGTCTTCCTATAGTGTAGTATCTGTCTTATCCTTGAGGAAAGGACAAGACTCATCAAGATCATGTACTTTGCAGAAAATATACTGCGGCACCTTGGATAAGAATGCAAAGCATTTTGTAATCAAAATAGAATGGCCCAAAATTTTTGCAATAAGTCATACCCAAAGTAAAGTGTTAATGCTAAGGTATAGCAGTCTGCAAGGTCTAAAATTATCTCAAAATATGATGAGTTCGACCTTAAACACACAAAGATTTATCACCTCAATCAACTGCAAAGAACTATAATTCGAATTCGGTATTTTAAGAGCCACACCAGTCTTAACAATGAATAAGATAACTAAGAGAGCACCACATGTTTGAAAACAGGACCTTTGAGACTGAAAAGGGCAAAGAACATATGTGCCAACCGAGGCAATAATATGTGATTAAAGACCCACAGGGACAAATAGAAAGAAGAACAAAACAAAGATCTAATCAAGAAGAATAAGACTAGTCTAAACATGCTAGACATTTCATAAACAAGCTGGTCCTTAGGCAACATAAAAACAAGTAACTAAATGCAACCTACTCGGTTAGGTGTGCAGAAATGGGGCTTGACCATGTTGAGCCTCTATTCCAAGCATAACCGATCGGCACCTTAATTAATACAGATTCATTTACCAAGTTCAGATCTAGATTGGTGGTGCCACTCACCTATGGACATGGCTATGTAAAGCCTAACATCAGGAAAAAAAACAACTCGAAATGCCAATACTAAGTCAAACACCCCTTTATACCATAGTTAATAGGCATCAAATACTTGCCGGGTTAATCTTGCTTCAATACCTGCACCTAACCTACAATCACACCATATCCAGGGCCACAACAAATACCTTAAGAGGCTGCATACCAACAGTTCATATAAAGCGAATTACAGGTCCAGAGAAATTTTACGAATCACCCCTTTAAAGGCCATCATCTGAAATTAGCCTAAGTTTATCATTTTAACTTGTTAGGAGCACATGTCAACTAGCATAGTGGTTCTAAGCTTTTATTCCTACTTATACATGCACTTAACTAGGTGGATTGGTTTACACATTGGCAATGATAACATGGATACATGAATGGGTGCAGAAATACTCTTTTCTAGGCATTCATAACATAACTTCAACATTCAGACCACATAAAGTTCAAGTTACAAGAACACAGATACAACAAGTACATACCTAAGAAAAACAAATTAGGAACTAAACTTCCCTTTGGACATATCACAACCTCTTGGGTTAGTGTTAAGCTCATAAAGTCCAACAATAAACTAAAATAAGTCCTTTGGTAAAAAAAAAAAAACTCCAGTTTATCTCACAGTACGCATCCATAGAAGTAACAAGATATTAATAGCACAGTCAGGACATCATGTAGTCATAATTGAAGCTAAACCTGTCATTGGAGACCACATCGTAGGCTACATCATTTCAAATTATTGGATACCACATGGAAAAACCAAAAACAGTAAGCCGACATATTCTCTAAGCTTATACTCAACCAGGGTTACTATTGTAACTATATGAAAAATGTAATAGAAGTCACACCGGTCTTTCTACTATGACCAATAAGTTATAGGTCACTCCTAACTTTAGGTTAGATTCATATCAAGTCGAAATTGTCTTTAACAACACTAATCACTCCAAAATCAATCCAAACCAGGTTATTATCGCTTAACTTATGCATACAATAGTTTAAAAGTCATTTCATGATTCAACTAAAATTACACCAGACTATACAACAACCTTATCAATCAACATGCAAAATCCACATATTCCTTTTTGATTAATCCAAACATATAACCATTTATTTAGGCATGCTTAGTCATGTCTTCTAACATACCCTCAAGTCGGTAAAGCAGGCTCGGAATCTAGGTAATATCCATAATTCACAATCATCACATAGGCTACCCTTTATCAATTCCCATCATAATTAACATCACATAACCTCAACCATATCAACACACTTAACCCATTCTCTTCTAGTTTTAAATTATCATATCAGACGATATAAGACAAGTTTTGCTAAATAGGACAACTAATCTTGCTCTTAATTAGTGGCGCTTGTCTTAGGTAGATAATATGACCAAACGCCTTACAAATAGCCAAACGAGTTTCCAAAATAATATATCGGTTATCACATTAATTTAAATAACCCATACATGCTAAACCCAACTTCAATCCAACCTGCCAATCCATGTCATGCTAACCTCATCACTACTCACTTAATAACTTAACCAATTCGACAGAGGCAAGGGAATGCACCTAGTTGAGGAACTACTCAGATATTCATTCTTCATTCATCTTTTTTTTTTCCAACATGTGATCTAGATACCTGTCAAAACTCAAATGATCTTATATTGTCTACCAACATTACATGAAAGGCGAAGGGGGTAGACACACTGCAGTAGCGGACATGGGAATAGGTGGACTTAACAGTTTGATTTAATCAACACATAGATACAAAACATGGGCATATACAATCAAACCAAACTGGATGCAGAGTTATGCACATGAGGAAGAGACAAGGTTATTTTAAATAGTTATGTTCAGATGAGTATTAGACCACCTAAGACTATTGGGACATGCCAAGGATAGATATGACCCTTTAACAAGCAAAACATACACCAAATAGGCTCCTAAACTATCCTTCAGATCACGACAAAGACTTAAACAAGACACACATCCATTTCAAAGTCATTAGGTGATCCTATCATAATTATAACAACATTCCTATGCTAAATCTTAGTTCCCTTATTATAGGCAGATAAATAAATAAATAAAAACATTAAGCCCTTCAATCATTTCCATACCAAATGTGACCTTTACAACCAACATAGTCATTATGTAAGCATAATTTTTAACTTCAACAATTGGTGTTTAATTAACATAACCTTGTGTATTGAGTCATGGATTAATCGAACACCGTGTCTAAGAGGTTTAATATACTTCTCAAGCCACTATAGCAACATACCGAAATAATTTGTTCGGTTAACCAGGGGAACAAACCTCATGTTCATGTATTAAGCATACTAAATTAGTACATGTGCTAATGATGGTTTGACCTAACATACTATGGACACCACATGACTTAAACAATCCAAGAGGGTTACAATGGACTAAAACTAGTATATCAATTATTTCAAAGTCATTTAAACAGATCATACAAGGTCAAATAACCCTTAAACTTAACAAGACAACCACTTAACACACAAATAATCGTCACACAATACTCTAACGGATGTTTTCATCAACTGAACATGCTAGACATTAATAGAGTAGTCATAAATAGCCATAATATTCACATATATTACATAATGCTTTGCATAATATATTCATGGTTTAATAGTTAACTAAATAAGTAAACCATTTATTGCAGCAACAAGTCATTCCTGGAATTATGTAAATACTCAATTTTCCACTCCCTTAAGCAACTACTGACAACATGTTTAGCATACGAATCTATTCCCTATTTAAGAGATAAAACGCAGGCTTGGGTTATTAGAACATTTTGCATTCTACATTATGATACGCAAAGACAATTACGGGGAAATTTTAATCAAACATAAAAGATATCTAGGCAAGTCTAATTAACTGTTTAGAGGTAGTCCCACTGAGCAAAATTGGCAAAGATAGGTCCTAACACAAGTGATTTATGCTCAACCCACATACTGTACAGGGACATTAACAGACCACCCTGTTCCGAAAGAAGTATGACCAAGACAGAATACATTTATACATAACATGGATAGCATAACTCATAAGAAAAGCTAGAACACATCAACTTAAACAGGGTAATATTACAACATGTAGAGGACCATCTACTCCTAAGCCCCATCCACAAGTAGGACAACCCGTTAACGACTATCAACTACTTGCTGAACTAATTTCAAGGACTTATCCAGACAACTTGCTCCAGAGACAACAAACCTTATATGTACAACAGTAGCAATTCCAGTTTTTGGCATATCTCATATCCCTTTTCATATAAACATAAGCATACCAAGGAGTCATCACAACTAATAGACTTCACATATACCATGTACTTTAACCCAGATCAAACATAAAATATTTTACTCAAGAAGGCCTTGTATATCTAAGGTCTCAACGATTATCTAATATTCTAAGAGTCTCAAATATTACATGTCCCAAGCTTACATTATTTCTTCACGTATACGAGTAAGATAGTTTCTCATAACCTCGAATTCGTATTTCCCTTCTGGCGGCTGTCGCTTTCTTCGGAGGCATAGCTATAACATATTAATACGTCAGAGAGGGAATAACCTAATAACATAGCTCTATCGCACGATCTTAGAGTAAGAAGAATAGAAACCAATCCTAAATGTCCGGCAGCCTCCTGCGTATAAGTATGGTGCACAACATACCCATACGCAAGACTCTACTAGACACGGTCTGTAGACATTCCGAGGACTAATCGCTCACGATACCACTTTTGTCACGACCCGACCCGACGGGCCGCGACTAACCGCCCTAATGACGTCATTATACTAACCTGACAAACATAATCCAACTAACCCTTAATGAGTCTGAAATCCGGCAGCATAACGTCGCAATAACAACATATGCCAGGGTAGGCAAGCCGACAAGGCTGCCTTTACCCCCGAATATACCTGTCTCCTGAGGAGTCACAACTAGCCAACACAATATAACAGACAAGCCGACAAGGCTGCCAACAGATAACATAACAGGCAAGCCGACAAGGCTGCCAACAGATGCTAACGTATATACATGGAAACACCCCAACCCAGAATACAATGATATGGCTGACCCAAAACAGAGTTATAACCCTTACATAAGTACAACCCACCACTGTCTACAGACCTCTATAAGAAGAATAACGACATATGACGGGACAGGGCCCCGTCGTGCCCCTAAATACAAACAGAAGTCTAAAGGAGGTTCGGTACCAAAATGACAAAGCCCTGGATCAAAGGAGCTTTCCAACCTGCTGAGTAAGAACCTAGGCCTGAGGTTCACCAAACTGAGAGCATGTACCTGCGGGCATGAAACGCAGCCCCCCCGAGGAAAGGGGGTCGATCTGAAATAATGTCTCGAGCATGTAAAACATGAAGTCAGAAATAAATCATAAGTAGCCAACAGAAACATGATATCAGTATAAAAATCAGGATCCAAATCCAATTGTGCCATAAACCATAAAAGTCAGTTGTGCCTTGTAAAGATGAGAGTCAAGGCAAGAAAACATGAATGCCTGTCCATATACATATATATACCTGTAACGTAACCCGGCCCACTAGTGCGGGACTCGGTGGAATCATATCATAACCCGGCCCATGCTGGGACTCGGTAAATCATCTCTCATCTATGGATCCATCCTACGTAACCCTACTCTAGTGAGGGTCTCGGTGAACAATGCAAGGTGTGCACGAGTCGTAACCGGCGGGACTCGGTGAGGTGAAGTAGTAACACTTAGCACGAGTAGATATCATGAGTGCCATGCAAGTAAAAATAATCATTTGACTCTCAATAAAATCATTACAATAATGTCATAATAAACTCTTTCTGAAAAATCATAGGCACTTCTCATAACAATCCTCTTTAGGAATTAAACTATATAAGAATTAAGTACGTCCGCCGTACTTTCATTAAAGCATGCCAAAAGAAAGAAGTAAGGGTTTCACATACCTCTTAGACGAATTAATCGACTCAATATTAGCGTACGCCTCGTTTTAGAACTTCAACCTTGTTGTCGAATTTATCTAAGTTCCGCGGGTCCTTGTAAGCTCTAAGAATGATTATCTACATCATACGGACGAATTACATCATAATCGAATCAACACATTAAGCAGATTCTTAGGGACATTCTAACGAACACCTTGAACGCGTAGAACCTATATTCCTTTTATATCGAAATCTATGTAAGTAGTGAAACATCCAACTCTCTTAATCCTCCTTCTTATACTACTAAAATCTCCAAAACAAAGACCACAATTTCACATGCAATCCCGGTAACTCTCAAGAATGATCTAACGATACCCAACCCAAATTCGCATTTTCGACAATCATCTTAAGAACTAATAGCAAGAAAAGATTTCAGAAAATTGTACAAACTATTAAGAACAAGGAAGGTTACCTCATTAAACACATTGACGAGAATCGCTGGGAACCCTTTTGCTCGACACAGTCTCCGACAATGTAAGCAGACTCCCAACATCGATTCGCGCCAGAATCCTTTCGCATTCAAGGTTTCTTGTTTAGCTTCTGAGTTTCTAAGCTCGTTCTTGGCTTCGATTCTACTGGAATCAAAGCCCAAAACACCAAGAATTCTCCCTCGTTTTGGTTATATGGAAGCTCCCGAAAATCCCCCAATTTTTGGTCGAAATTTCAGAAAACCATCAACTGAGCTTACTCTTATTGCTAGAAATGAATTTGGTGAAGGAGTTTGGTAGAGATGAAGAGAGCACGTTGAAGGATTGATGGTGGAAGAGATGGAGTTGAAGAATCTGCAAAAAAATTTGGAGAAGAAGCCCTTATGGGCGCTGATATCGTCGACGGTCGATTTGGGGCTTGGTCACCCCCAAATCGTTTATAAAATCCCACTTACCAACTCCCACTATAAATTGTCCCCTCCCTAATTAATTAATTATACACATAATTAAATTTCCGGTCTCCAATTATTTAAATCCCGACGATTACTAAAATCCTCTTATGCCAATATCATAATTCCCGTAATAAAAATACCAGTCTATACTCTCTTCGGGGACACACAATTATTATTCAACTCCCTCGTCACTCTTACTAAATCCCAAAATTATTTCGGGATCACGCCCTTTTATATACTAATCCTCTTATTAATATATACCAGTACAACGAAATTTTCCCGGGTCCGGGTCTACTTACCTACGCTACGAGTTCAACCGCTATCCGAAAATACGGGGTGTTACACTACATGTCGTATATCCATGGCATGCTGAACAGTGCATTGTACCCATTTTGCCTTCGATAGCATAAAATTTCATTTGTTGAATTGTTTCGGTTGCATTGACTGGGAGAGTGATTTCCCATTTCATAGTCTCGCTTGCCATGTTAAATCCATTCAATACTTGGGCCGCCGGTATAATTTGATTCAACAACCCCAATTGCTTTACTACCTTCCACCGGATGATGTTGGCCGAGCTACCTGGATAAATTAAAATACACTTAATTTGAGATTTATTGATAAAGACAAAGATTACCAGTGCATAATTGTAAGGTTGAATGATGCCCTCCGTGTCTTCATAGTTTAAAGATATCATTTCCTCCGGCAAGAAATCTCTGGATCTATTTTCTTGAGTTATTAAGACTCTCGTCTTCTTTGAGATCATGACAGATCCTTTCAGAACATCCATCCCTCCGATAATAATATTTATGATATGTTGGGGCTCAATCGGATCCGCCTGCTTGTATGCTTCTCTATTTCTGTTGTTTCCCTTTGCTCGATCAGTCAAAAATTCGCATAGATGGCTATTTTTAAGAATCGGCCTACTTCATCCCTCAACTGACGATAATTCTTCGTTTGGTGACTATTAGTTTCATGATAATCACTTATAAAATTTGGATCTCTCTGAGCGGGGTCTGTCCGGAGTGGTCTTGACAATCTTGTCTCCTTAATACGTCCAATAACTTAAATAAGTTCGGACGCATCAATATTGAAATTATATTCGGAAAGCCTCTGGCTTTTCACACATTGGAAGAAGCACTATCGGTATCACTTTTAAATTGCAAGCCCCTACTGGTAGACTCTCAATAATTACATCTATCTCCTATGTTCGTTAGGAAGTTATGATTGTTACGACCTCTATCCGATCTGAAGTTCGATATTTCAGGCTGTCTGTAGGGTTGATACCAATCTTTTAGAGACTTTAATTCTGACTCAGCTACCCTCTTCGATTTATCAAGATTCTTCTTCCATCATGTTGACCTCGGAGGAAGTTCTAGCTGATCATCCTCCATCTGAAATTTAAACTAGTATCTATTATGCACATTTGTCCATATTACTGCTGGGAATTCCAAAAAGTTTTCCTTTAGTTTAAACGAGGCGCTGGAGCTCGTAGGATTTAACTCCTTGGTGAAAGCTTCAACTGCCCACTCATCAGGTATAGGGGGAAGAAGCATTCATTCCTTTTGAAAACTTGTCACGAACTCATGCAACAACTTTGTATCCTTCTGAGCAATTTTGAATATGTCTGCCTTTCTTGCTTGGACCTTCCATGCTCTGGTATGTGCCTTTATGAAAGCATCTGTAAGAATTTTAAATGAGTTAATAGAGTGTTCAGGCAACATAGGGTACCATATCATTGCCCCTTTAGATAGTGTTTCGCCAAATTTCTTCTGCAACATCGATTAGATCTCATCCGGGTGTAGGTCATTGGCCATCACTGCAAAAGTGTACGACGTCACGTGCTCATGTGGATATGTAGTTTCATCATACTTTAGAAGATCTAACATTTTTTAACCTTTTTGGTATCAACTTTAGAGCAGCGCTCGACGGGAATGGCAACTGGATATATATCTGCGAGTCCGGTCCCTTCAGGATCATAGGCGCTCCAAAAATCCGGTCTACCCGTGAATTATAGGTTTCATTCTTTTCATTAGTATCCATTTGCTTAGTCAAAGATTGGAGCATTTTCAAGACCTCCCAGAATTTATTTTCCCCCAAACCAGTGCCATCTCCTTCGACTCGATCCTCTTCTAGGACTCGATACGGGACGCGTTTCGTCTACCGCACTTGACCCGCTCCTCTTCTTGTGCAACTGAGTAATAGCCTCATGTTGCTCCTTCAGCATGCTAAAGATTCGAGCCAAATCTATTTTGTCATCTTCATTATCGTTCGATGTTTTCTCACTAACATTTTTTACCCCTGGGGCTAAACCAAGAGGTTGTGCCGATGCTCGCCGATTATTGGGTCGACAGGCGGGCCGTCATGCTGATGCTCGCTAGTTATTGGATCGATAGGTGGGCCATTATTGTTATTGTTGTCGCTAACCTCAACATGGATTTCACTAACCATTTTGCAAGTGCTTGGTATTGACCTGTTTTCACAAATTTCAAAAGAAACAAGTGAAATTTGAGTTTGAACAAATCACCACTATTATCCTTAGCCCCACGGTGGGCGCCAAACTGTTTACTCCAAAAAAGGTATAGTTGAATTTGTAAATGGTTTTAAGGATACGTGGATTGATTTATAATAGATGATGATAAACAGTTGACAATAAGTAAGCAAAAGTAAATAGTAAGTAAGAAAGTTAGTTTGTAATGACGTAAATTAAGATGAATTACTTCAGTAAGATTGGTCCGGGCCTCAGTTTAATTGCTTTGGTTTCGAGCCAATAACGAGAGTTTGTGATTGTAGTTGCAATAAGTAAGATCATACAAGTGAATAATGAGAATATGATGCCCTTCCAATATGAAGGTTGGACTCATTTTATAGCTATGAATACATGACACTGATGCCCAAGAATCACTCTTAAATTAAATACAATTAATGACTATAATGGTCTCTTAATGAGCTAAGAGTAACGGATGTCGCCATATTCGGAACGGGTAGGCACTAGGCTCCCCGGTTCTTCATTCGATGTCGCTCGATTCGGTCACTACCCGGCCTTGTCTTATCATCTGGTGTATCCTGATGTTACTTGTTTCCGATTTAGAACTAATCGCTTACTTCGAATTCTACACTCAAACCTTGCCACATGTCATGTCGATTTTCACCATATACATTATGACTTTTAGCTATTAGCTTATAATCTACTTTTAAAAAGTCAATCCAAACATCATCTTAGTTACTTTAAAGTTACAAAGTGACTCAACCTCGTACCAACTAAAGCCTTTGTACCAGGTCTAATACGATGCCTCAAAATTTAAATTTGATATTCAGTTATTGGTATTTATGATTTTTGGTCCTTATGATTACTAAGTATATTTCATTTTAAAATAATTAAAATATATGCTTTTTGTCTTTTTATACGAAAAAAGCGTTGTATTTAATTTTCTTTAGAATTATATTACTTTCAATTATTAAAGGACAATACAAATTTAACACAACAAATCGGTAATTAAAATTTATTATTAAAAGCTCATTAGTTTTGTCAAATTCACAAGCAGAAGAATTAAAAGTGCTTATTTCAATTAATTGAAGCTAATTATGCTTAACTAAATATTAGAAGGACCATATCAATATGTCAAAAACTAAAAGTGCAAATTCCCATTTACCTTATTATTATTATTATTATTTGAGTGAATAGGTTAAAAAAAACATAAACTATTACTATTTTACGAGTTTCATACCTAAACTATTGAGTGTTCATAGAATTCTCTTGAATTATCATGATCTTATATTACTACCTCCCGGAGGAATATGACATGCTACGTGAATATCACGCTTCAAAAGTTGCCCCAAAAATTTTCAAGTGGCAGTACATGTGGAAATTTTTTTGAGTGAATATAAAATCCCCTTAAATTGTTACCGTTTTGCGAATTTCATACCTAAATTATTAGGTGTTTAAAGAACCCCTCCCTCCCAAAACTAACATAAACTTATTGTGCCAGGTGAACTCATTTTAAGACTTTTTTTTTTATCTCCCACACACCTCTTAGCAAGTTATCCCAAACATTTTATCACATATTAAATTTGATTATTTATTTATTTTTCAATATAGCCACATTACATAATTCTCGTAGCAACAAGTACTCCCTATGTCCCAAAAAGAATGACTCACTTTCCTTTTTAATCCGTCCTAAAAGAAATGACATATTTTTTTATTTGACAATAATTTAACTTTAAACTTTACTTTTTACGCAAAACGAGATGATCTATAACTACACAAATATCTTTGGTTTAGTTTAGATCATAAAATTCAAAAATCTTCTTTTATTTCTTAAAGTACATGCCAAGTGAAAGTACATCACGCAAATTGGAACGGAGGGAGTACTTTTGTTTAGTCACAAAACATTAAAGTTTTCAGCTAATTTTAGTTACGCTATTTTTTTATCTATGCATGCTACTGGGAAAAAAATTATTGTGGTTAAAGTGTTTAGCCACAAAAATTTTAATTTTTAGTTTTTAATTACGATATATTTCCCCCGGGTATGTTGTTGTTGATATACTTTGTAAGCTTATATGCATAATGATATGGTAATTAGGGTGTGTTCAGTATGGAGGAAAATATTTTCAAGAAAATGTTTTTCAATTTTCTCATGTTTGGTTGATCAAAGTTTTTTGAATACATTTTTATTAGGTAAACAAGTTCCTTAAAAATTAGAAAAATGAATTGCCTAGTGGAAGTAAGGAAAACAAGTTCCACAAGTGACAATATTCCACATTGATTGTGTCCTCCCACCTCCAACACACCTCATCTTCAAGTTTACCCCGGTAGCCTCCATCTCCACTACCTCACACCCCTACCCCCACCCCCACCTCTCATTGTATCTATCTAGATTATATGCAAATATTTTTAGGATAATATATTTGTTGCTTACTTACCGCATACAACAAAATAAGTAAGAGACCCACTTATTTTTCTAAATAACTTTTAAGAAAATATTTTCATGGAAAACATTTTCAATCGCACCAAATACACCCTTAATGTGTAAGTTGATGAGGAATTGGCTAGAGGAGTGAATGTAACTTTATAATGGGCAAGCAGGGTACTTCCTCAAGTTTGAGCAATCTTTCTTTGTAGATTATAAATTGATCTCCTTCTTTGCATTTTGTCTTCACTTGACAAAAGTGAAATTTAGGAAGAAATACATATTTCTAAGTTCAAAAATAACAATTATATATAGTTCCTTAATTGATTTTAATTATTCTGGTATTTTATATTTAAAATAAAAAGTGAGTGCTTGCAGTTGCAGGTTAATATGATTTGTGCGACCAAGGAACATGAGCATCAGTTGATAAGCTAAAGTAAATAATAATTTTATATATATTTTACTAGAAGATACATTGATGCCATCCTCGTGTTTATGATAAAGCCACATAAATGATTTTCTTGAATCCTTACCAAACTCAAATTCTTGCAAGAATGATTTCAATATTATTATCAAGGCATTAACTATATTGTTGAGAATCCAACCCCTCTCTCAGATGACACTCAACATACAAATAGATAAGAAGAAAGGAATAAATGATAAAGGACGAAAAGAGGTTAGGTTAACAAATTAAGTTGTTGACCCAATCGATATGTCTGAAGGAATTGGGTCTGTCTACAATATGCAATTGATGAATCTGAAGACTCCAAGTTCATTTTCCTATTTCTAGGTCTTTATAGTTGATGTAAATAGAAGGAATATAGTTAGTTATTTTTCTAACCAATGCTAGCGTAGCAGCTGTAGTAGAATATTCTTTAATTATTTGTCAGGTGAAAAACGATCTTGTTTAAATTCATACACTGTGAATAGAGAAGACATCAGCAAATTTCCACAATTGAGAATTTCTCTCTTAAATTTCTACATATATTTCATTGATTTTATTTTAAAAATGAGATGATAGTTATATATTAAAGTGTTGACTAATTATCTCCTGATCCTATCTAAGTGCAAAAAGTATGAAGATGTACAACAATATATATAGAACTTTCTTTACCACTGTTTTTGTGCATTTTTGGTTGAGCCATTCCACTTCCATGTGTTAAGAGTGGTCATCTTCTCATTTAGAATATCCAAAATGCTAGGTGTGAAGGGCTGGAAACTTTCTTGAACATAGAAGGAAGTCAAGAAAGTCCAATCTATTGTGAGGGTGACAAAAGTAGAAAGGTTTTTCACCAATTCTTACAAGAACTTGCACTTCTATTGTCTCTCTCAATTAATGTTTTTATAGTTGCATGTTCAATGCACTCGTAAATACATAATTCTGGTCTACAGAGGTGAGGTCACACCATTATATGGCCAAAATGTCTACTTATCCATAATACTAATTGGTTTCTTTTAATCTGTTCAAATTTTGATGGATAAAGTTATTCGATATCTATATTGATGAGAGATAGCAAATATAATTCCATGAAATAAATCGTGGTGAAAACAAGCTAACTCGAACATCATGAGTATCAAAGAAAGTCCATCATTTTTTCCATTTTCATCTCTTATGTTTCAGACGTTTAAATTATTTAGATAACATCTCAATAATGCTTTATTTGGAAGTCTCAAATCTCAATAATGTTTTTCTTATGCCTTGAGTCTCTTTTATTATGTTTGTGGGACTGATGTAAAAATTGGATCCTATGATCAACTGCATGAGGCGCCAGTTCCATGCGATTGTGTTGCAATGAATTTTAGGAAAAGTGATCCCTTTTTACTGGGACACCGACTTAGAGGACATTCAATGTAGATCGGGTTTAGGATTTTTGACAGCTTATATATATGATTTTTCTGCATTATTATGTATTCTTGTAAAAACATCTTTCATCAAATAATAAGAGGGTGACGATCGTGATTTTCTTCCTCTTAATGATTTTCATGCTAAAATTGTTTGTTCTTCCTTTTTGTTATTATTGCTTTAATTATGGTTAATTCATAACATCTTTGGCTACCTACCTTGAGTTTTGGGAAAGGAAAGAGAGAGGTAGTGAGTGATAGAGGGCGTTTAGATTGACTTTTAAAAAGTAACTTATAAGCTAAATGACATAAGTTGGTAATACTCAATTTTTTACTTTTGGTTTATTTTTGTATTTTCATGCCTAAAAATAAGTGCTTTTAAGCATTTTTTTCACTGTCAAACACTACAAATATTAGAAAAATGCTTAAAAGCCAACAAACATTTAACATAAGTCAATCCAAACACCATCTAAGAAAGGAAAAAAGATTACAAAAAAGAAAAAGAGGGAAAATGCAGTAGAAAGGGTAAATGAAAGGAAAAATTTGCCGAAGATATTCATAATACATTATGATCACGTGGATTGGAATCAGTTTTATTTTTTTCCCTTCCATTTTGTTTTATTTTTTTCCCTTCCATTTTCTTTGTTATTTAGTTATTTTTACATGAAAGTAAACACAAGTAGATACTTATATACCTAAAGTAAATATACAAATGAATAACCATGTTTATTAAACACATGAGCACATAAAGAAATTAATTTTTGTTGAAATTCTTTTCTTTCTCACATGTCAAAATACATATTTTTTTTCGATTACTATATAAATTTTACAAAATCAAGTATCTAGGAGACTAAAAGATTTTAAGTGATCAAATAAATTAGAGAAAAGTGTAAAAGTAAATGCTAATACTAATATGGATTAAAACTTAAAATTTTATTTATTTAGATTTGAAAACTAAAATTAATCTTTAACAGTACTTTAATATTAGAAAAATATTATTTCGTATATTTAATAAGACCTCACTTATTATCTCTATAATTATAGTTTAGATATATCTTTGGAACTAAACGTGCTAAAAAATTGTACAAGTAAATTGTTGGAAATTTGCCTTTGGCAGGGAGATGCGTCCACCCATCTTTGATGAATTAAACACTAGTGTTCCACATGTTAGAGACCTTGTCTCTTTGCACATGCATGATCTACGAAGTGAGTAGATGACCTTAGGGCCAAGAATCGTCAAATTTCGTTGAGAAATGAAAGAGATATTGGTTCACGAAGTAAGGTGTTTGAGGCATGAAAATGTGGTGTGGGACAAATCTACCACATCGGTGGGAATAGAAAGAATTGCTCTCTATATAAGTCTCTAATTGGTAAAGGGTTTGGTCAACAAGGGGTATCCCATGTGTTTAAAGGAGGGAAGACCTAGATGTGCTTGAGTTCAAGGCTAAGCCCACACGCGTGCCGCCGCCGCGCGCCGGTCCGGTCACGGGATATTATATTTTTGGACCAGAAAACTTTGCCAGATGTACAGTTTGGTCCCTGAAATTTAATATTTTACAGTTTGATCCCCAGAGTTTCTGGAAAGTTGATTTTGGGGTTTCTGCCTTACCGTTGGACAGTTTCTGGAGCATTAACCAGCCATTATTTGGCTGATTAACTCCTCCTTTTTCACCCTATTTCATGTCCATTAAGCAGCCTCCTTCAATGGCCTTTAACAGCCATTACTTGGCTGTTTTAATGCCCTCCTAATGGCCATTAACAGCCATGTTTTGGGCAGTTGTACAGTCCCTCCTCCTTGCTATATATTGAGCCTTCTTTGGCTCAATTCAGTGACGGGTAAGACAACAATATAGCTCAGAAAACACACGAAAATAGCAACATATTTCAGTCACAAAATCAGTACAAAACAGTGGCCAAATTCTGTGCAAAACAGTGGCGAAATTCAGTGAAAAACAGTGACCAAACCCTCACATATACACAAGATATACACAACAGAGACACACTATATACACAGAGACAAAAGAGAAGAGTAGATAGAAACTCTTGCTTCCTATTCCATATCTTCAGCAAGTCGAGTCATATTTGTTTTATTCGGCAGGCTCAACTTATTGGCTATGTAGTGTTGAGATTAAAGTGTTGTTTTATCTTGGGAGACTATTGCCCGCTAACGTAAAAGCATATATACGGGGCAATCCTGCCTTAAGGACAGAGTGCAATCACTCGACTCAACACACAACGTTGTAACCATCCAGATTTAGTTGTTTCTTGATTTCAGGATATCAAGATTCAAGACACAACAAGCTTGCGGCAGTTCTCAACACTGGCCTTGCAAGGTTATCAAGATTCAAGACACAACACGCTTGCGGCAGTTTTGAAGATTGACCATTTATTTATCCTTTCGAACACTTGTAATAGTTATTACTTTCCATACTGCTTTATAAAGTACAATAGAGTACCAACAACTTAAGACAAGATTGTATTGTATTACTATTAGTGTTCGAAAGATGTCGGTCAAAAGTTGTGTGACCAAATCTGGATATGGCAATGATTTTCTAGTAGAAGAGAGTGATGATGATGAACGTGTTCATGGTGTCGCCGCTACCAAGACTGGTGGGAACAAGCGCTCTTGAGAGCCTCAGGATGTCAACTGGGACAAGAGGAGAAGACTGAAGATGTGCTTCTATCTTGCAGCAGAAGGCCTGTATCTGTCCCAAACAAAGGATCTGAATAATGGTAAGGAGGAAATGGACACTCAGTTTGATGAAGTGACTGAAGTGGGCCAGAATCCGAAATTGGGATAAATAATTTTTCTTACTTGTCAAGAATAAAGATTAAATGATGTCTGATTAAAAATGGATTAAAGTAAGGAGGAATATGAAAATAATTTATATTCCTTACACTTTAAAAAATCAGAAGTTTAATCTCATCTTCTTTCCCGTTTAAAGATTGGATTGTAAACGACTTAAAAAGATCTGTTCTTTTAAGTATAACTATTAAAGTGTGTAAAGTATGTTCGCACATACGAGGGAGTAAGATCCTCTGACTGTGCGAAAACTGTTACCACTCTTAAGTAAGCGCCAAGAATTATCTGGGCACCAATCTTAACGGAAGGAGTCTAAAAGCTAAAGACGTTGAACCTGTCATACTATTTGGCAGAAGATCCTTCATAGGATGATATTGAACACTCAGTTATATAAAGCCTTCGGGCGACTGGAGTGGGGCCAGGATTCATTTCATAGGAAAAGTAATGGACACCTAGCATGGTGGGCCAGAGTTTCCAGGTCTTAAATGATCTGAAGGCCTAAAGAAAGGAAGAAAAGAAATTGGACACTCAGTATGCAAAGCAACTGCAGTGGGCTAGATCATCCAGATCATATATGATCCAGTTACGCCCTAACCACGGGCAAAAGGTTGTTCGTGTGAAGCAACGCCACCTCTAAAATCAAAGGGGCTGGAGAGGTTGTCCTCAATAGGACTTCAGGGAATGGGATCACTCTAAGATGAGGTGATACATGTCCCAAACTTGGTTAAGAGACGTTGTTGGTCAAGCTGGTTTGAGACTAGTCCAACAGGTCTGTAATAACTAAGAATGGTACAGAATGTCTGTAGCCAAATGAATGATATATTTGTAATCCGTGCATCTATGCCATAATAGATTAAGACACGTTAAATAGCAAGTCAAAGCTAACGATATTGAGATTGTTGCCTTCTGTCGACATAAACCCTCAAAATGAATGTGAGGTAGGCGAAGAGGCAAAATCACCTTTCCATAATTCCGTCAAGGGAATAGCGAAAGAAGCACCGCTCCTCTAGAACTTAGTCACACCTACTTGGGTGATTTGAAGTTTATACAAAATAGAGGGGGGAGACAAGTACGTTGTGATCTTCATTGATGATGGTACAATGTATGGAATCCTTTATTTGTTGAAAAGCAAAGATGAAGTTGTTGAAGCGGATAAGCGCTACAAAGCATAAGTTAGAAATCAACTAAGCCTATAGATTGCGAAATTTGTAGTGATAGAGGGGGAGAATGTGAAGCATCGTTCATTAAACGACTGTTCATTTCTCACCTCAGTCCAACGGTGTTAGCCAAACGCAAAGTCATACGCCCAAATTATGTGGGGTGGCTTGGTAAAAGTTGGAATACCGAAACAGGTCAAGTTGTACCTAAGACTGTAGATTGCATATCCACTGGATCTGCAAATAACAGTAGTGATTATCGCCTCTTGGCGTCAAAAATGTTGAATTCTTAGAAGATAACTTTCCTTGAAAAGGAAAAAGGAGTAATTGCTCAAGGTTAACAAGAACCCGCGAGGGCCTGACTGTCCGGAACTAGACGTTCCGTATCTACAGGACTCGAAAGTTGCTGGCTATCCGGAACTTAATATTCCAGATCTACAGAACTCAGGGATTCTAGATGTTGAACCGAGACGGAGCAAAGAAGGGGACAAATACTTGTTCCAGTCCTTCTAGCTTGTATGGTTGAGAATGAACCATGGACAATTAACAAATAATTGTCATCTCCAAAAGCGCTGCTTTGGAAAGAAGCTACAAAGAGAGAAATAGATTCCCTCATATAGAACCATACTTGCGTAATGGTTGATCTTCCTCCGGGAAAAGAACCTTTGGGTTGTGAAAAAGGATACTCAAAAGTGAGTACAAAGTAGATGGATCTACTGATGAGTTCAAAGCCTCGGCTACTTGTACAAGTGCTCCCCTGCGAGTAGCTTAACATCCTGGGCCATTGCAGTCTTGCGTGGCATGGATGTTGAAATAGCCTTCCCAACCGGAGAGTTGGAAGAAGAGGATTAGAGTTAAATATCCACACATTTCAAAAATCTGTGGGAGATGAAAGTAATTAAGGGTTAATGTGAAAGGCTATAGTAACGGATGAAAGTTCAAACAATAACCTTTTCATTTCCCATATTCATTGTAATTGAATGTAAGTTTATTCTTTAGTAACTGAAATGCACGTTTTTCTCCTTGCAAAATTATAGATATTAAAATAGCGTTCAAGTAATAAAAATGGTCATTTAGCTTTAAGGGGCATTTCTGTAATCTAACTTTAAGCTTAAGAGATTTTCAATTTTAGTATTATTAGTGCCGGACACGTGCATTGCACTTGTATGTCAAATCATGATTACACAATTTTGTAAAATATAATAATATGATTTTAAAAAAGGTTTGGATAAATAATTACATAATTAAAGAATAAAGTACATTTATATATGATCCATGTAGATTGTTGTATGATGATTTATTTGAGGTGACCTAGATTATTGAATCATTTAAACCTATGAAGTTGAACTATTATCAACGTTCAGTTTGCAAGATGCATGTAATTTTCAATCAAATCTCTCCACAAAGTAACAATTTTATAATTATACTTATAGCTTAAAATTACAGCTAATTACATTATCTTATTTATATAGTACATCAAATGAACGTTTGTCGTGAAAACTTATGTAATTTTAACTTACCTTTCATGTATAACTATTATTTCTCCTCTTGCACTATTTTTCTCAAATAAGCGATTTCATTGTTACTAACATACAAACAATATTTGAAAACTAAAATGTAGGAGATTAAAATAAGTGATAAATATTAAGTAATTATGTACGATTATAATTCATAAATTTCTTATAAAGCATAACCAAAGATAGTGTCGTCACTTAATCTTTCACCTCTTTTAAGGATACAAAATTGTTTGAAATTTTTGGGTGTAAATGTGTGTCGGATATTTTTACAATGGTAGTGTTAGTAAAAACCATTTCAACTTTTTTTGTGAATTGAAAGGTAGTAGGGCTTAATCCGAATTAATCGGTCATTAATAATATTGTATTTCATATTTGGTTCAAAGAAATTCTTTCACTTATCGACATGATTATTCAAAAGTGTTGCTTAAATATTTCTTAATAAATTTAACTGACAGTTGATGTCATTAATAAAGATCATATAAATTATAAGTAAAGAATATTATACAAATTAAAAATGATATTACCTCTTCGTCAACTAATATTATATACCTAAAAATACCTTGTTGTCTTGAACTTTCCTATGGTATTATTGGACCTCTTCGTATTACTAATACTTTTATGACCCAGCCAAATTAATATTTTTGTAGCTTGTTGATAGGTAAGCATTATTTTATTAGTTTCTATTTCGGTAGCCATTTTGATTGATAACATGTTTGGCCAAGTTTTTAGAGGTCAAAAGTGTTTATATATATTTTTTTTAAAATGCTTATTTTTAAAAGTGAGGTGTTTGATCAAGCTTTTGGGAGAAAATAAGTATTTCTGTAGAGTAGCAAAAATTGTTTTTCAGAATCTAAAAAAATACCCCTCAAGCACCATTTTGAAAATCTTTTGAGTACGCTTAGAATCACTTTTTAAAAGCTTGGCCAAACACTAATTGCTTCTCAAAAGTATTTTTAGATTAATTGGCCAAACACAAACTGCTTCTCTCCAAAAGTATTTTTTAAAATAAGTTGATTTTAGAAGCTTGGTCAAACAGGAAATACGCCTAAGATGAATTAGGTGGACGACAAAAATAGCCTAATGGTAATAGTATAAGATATGTTCTATATTTTCTATTACAAACAACAACATACCCGGTGAAGTCCCATAACTTGGGGTCTGGAGAGGGTAGAATGTACGCAGACCTTACCTCTACCTTGATAGGTAGAGCGGTTATTTCCGAGAGACCCTCGGCTCAAGACAAAGCATAAGCACAAGCAAAGCGAGAAAATAAGTCATGCTAGCGCATTATGAAAAAGAAGCAGTAACTAATGCAAGTCAATAAGATAAATAAAGTACATTAAAGAACACATAGCAGTAGAAATCAAACCCTGCTATAAAATACTACTGCGCCTACTAGTATGATAGTCTAAGTGGGCCTACAATAATAAAACTACAACTACCAGTTTGTAAGCGTAAATAGGGCTACACTCGACTCCCTACTACCTTAATTCGTGTCCTCCACAACCCCCTATCTAAGGTCATGTCCTCGGTAAGTTGCATCTGTGCTATATCCCGTCTAATCACCTCTCCCCAATATTTCTTCGTCCTACCTTTACCCTTCTTGAACCCGTCCATATCCAACCTCTCACACCTCCGCACTGAGGCATTTGTGTCTTACCTCTGCACATGCTCTAGTCATCTCAACCTCGCTTCCCGCATCTTATCCTCCACCGAGGCCACTCCCACTCTGTCCCGGATATCGTCATTTCTAATCTTATCTCTCCTTGTATGCCCACACATCCATCTCAGCATCCTCATCTCCGCAACTTTTATCTTTTGGATGTGCGAAGTCTTGACTGGCCAACACTCCACCCCATACAACATAGTCGGTCTAACCACCACCCTATAAAACTTGCCTTTAAGTTTTGATGGCACTTTTTTATCGCACAAGACTCCAGATGCGAGCCTCCATTTCATCCACCCTGTTCCAATACGATGTTCTATATTTTTTATTATGTTTAACATTCTTGTTTTACATATACCATAATTTAGAGTGATTTTAAGAAATTTAACATATTGAGCCGGATATTACTTTGGTTAGTATATTGAATTTTTTTTTATTACTAAACAAAAATATTACTAATCGTGTGACCACGTTATCCAAGAAAAGAAAATGAAAATTACACCAAAAAGCTTTGCTCAAACTCAGAAATAGAATGCAGTAGTTCTTGACACAACTTTTAAGGAAGAGATACTTTAAATCAAATTTCTTCTATGATATTTAGGTTATCCAGAAGATTATTTAGGATTATTTTGAAATAAACAGTGTCTTAAAATTATATAGGATATTTAATTCGTATACGCCGAGTCATATAATATTATATAATTTATAAAATAATATTAATATCGTTAAATAATACATAAAATAAATAATTATACATGAAAAATAAAGCATAAATTTATATTTAAACAGGAATCTTAAAGTTTTACCCCTAAAGACACTACGATTTCAAATGAGAAAATATTATGTAGTTCCTTTACGGTTTAGTTCATTTGGTTTGTTCATTTGTGTATTAATTAGGTTCCTCAATATTTTAAATTATTCATATGCCATGTCTTCTTTCAAGGACATAAACTATTTCTATAAATTGATAGTCCAATATTTATTTTATTTAATTTAAAAGGAACAATTCATGTAAAAATAACAAACAGAATACCAAGAGACCGAACAAAGTAACATAATCATCAATCAATTAAATCACACAAAAACATATATAGATTGAAAATACAAAGAACTTTTAAAACCTAGAATCAAACAGTCTAAAATTGGATTAGAAGAATGAAGAAGGCATAATCTTTTTTTAAAAAAATCTCAACGTCAAAGAAAATTGTAATTACTTACCTAAAGTTTGTTTCGACATTTCGAATCAAAATACGAATGAAACTTTAGTCCATGGAAAAACCACAAAATAAAAAGGAGAGCGAGAAGGCAGCCAAACATAGATAAACTTGTTTTGCCAGGTATTCGTTACTTCCAAAACCTTGCAATTAGTTGAAATCTTGCTTCCATATGTGCTAGTAAAAATAAACTAATTGCTATAACCTTAATACTAACAAAGATGTATCCATGAAGGGTTGTGTTCATATGTCGCAGGGTAGCTGTTAGTTTTTTCTCCTAAAAGTTGTGACTGTTAATGGATACATATGAAGGGAGATAGAATCAATTAAATGTGGAGTTGTGGAAGAAAAAACTGAAATGATGGATTTTCATTTTAGATACGTTACTTATTTTTTTCTTTTTGCAAGTATGATAATTAAATTATTATTTAGAATGATATTTTAGTAATTTAACTTTTGGCTTAAGGGTTTCTTTTGTGTATAAATATAATATAGATATGATAAAAAGACTTAGATTTATATTTATTGAGCCAAAGCTCTCGAGATCCATCTACACTACCAATACTTTGCTTGGGGTGGTGGTATGTGAGAGCTGGGAGAGTTGAAATTTGGCTTGTCGGCAACTACTTATGTTCTGAAACATTAATTGAAGAATAAGATCAAAATACTTTTTGACATATCTTATTGTTGTTTTTAGGAAGTGAATAGAGCTTAATATTCTCTTTTCCATCTTCACTTCCAACTTTCATATGTAAAGGCACTTCCCTTGGTTTATATAATATAAAAGAGTAAGAAAGAATATTTTTTTCGTGGGGTAGGATAAGTTAAATGATTAATGGAACAAAACCATTATGAAAGCAATCATCTCAATCATATTCCTTAAACTCAAATCATGTCTGTTCTCCAACATAACACAACAATTAATATTAACATTACAAAATGAAGCCCATTAACATTTTGCCCAGTTCTTCAATCCAGGATAATAATCATAAATAAGAACTTTTCATGAATGTCAATAAACAGATATTGAACAAACACCACTGAACTCCAAATTATCTACTCCTCATTCCCTAAACTCAATATCAACAACATAAAAAATGAGAAGTATACTTGGACATTCGTAAAGATTTGGAAACAAGTACATACTCCAGTATTTATAAATTAAAATTTTAGAAATTCAATCAAATTGGATCAGCTAATGGCTACTTTTGGAGGCAACAAAACAACTACACTAAACATGCCTCCTATAATCATAGTACTCTGATGAAGAATAATTCAACTTTAGACATTTAAGAAGCACTTAACTAAATGTAAGTTGCTTTGAGTTGTTAAATTCTTGCAACCTTTGGAACATCAACAGGGAACTGATGAATTTCATCCATCCAGGGATTCTTTTCCTTGGCTGGATTTATACTTCTCAAAGCCTTCCAAACTGCACTGTTACACTTAAATCCCGAACCAAATGCTATCTGCCACGTTCGGTCTCCCTTCCGGATCCTTCCTTTGGCTTCCGAGTAGGCCAATTCATACCAAAGGGAGCTGCTTGAAGTGTTCCCAAATCGGTTAAGTGTCATTCTTGAAGGCTCCATATGCCAATTAGAAAGCTGCAGGTTTTTCTCTAGTTCATCCAGTACAGCTCTTCCACCAGCATGAATGCAGAAATGCTCAAACGCCAACTTAAAATCAGGTATATAAGGCCTTATCTTCGTCTTCAACAGCTTCCTCCCAACTAAAGTGGCAAAGAAAAGAAACTGCTCAGACATAGGAAGCACGAGAGGACCCAACGTAGTGATGTTGGTTTTTAGAGCATCGCCAGCTACTGCCATCAGCTCCTTTGACAGAGAGACTCCGACTTTTCCATCAGAATCTTCCATTTGGTAAACACACGTAAAGCACTTATCGTCAGCACCCTTGTGGGTTCTGATGCTATGAACCAGCTGGTACTTTGATCTTCTTCGATCAGATCTTTTGTTTGAGAGCAACACAGCAGCACCTCCCATCCGGAACAAGCAATTTGGAAGGAGCATGGATTTCTCATTACCAAAATACCAGTTCAAAGTGATGTTTTCCATGCTAAGCACTAACGCGTAAGTGTTGGGATGGACTTGAAGAAGATCTTTCGCAAGATCAATCGAGATCAAACCAGCACTACAACCCATTCCACCGAGATTGTAGCTAATAATATTCCCCCGAAGTTTGTAATGGTTGACAATCATCGCAGACAAAGAAGGGGTCGGGTTAAACAAGCTACAATTCACTACTAAAATTCCAATATCCTTAGGTTTAATTCCGGTTTTAGCAAGAAGCTCATCAATTGCACCAAACATGACAGCCTCGGCTTCTTTTCTTGCTTCCGCCATACAAGGATTTGGCGGTACTCTAGTCACCGCTTCGGGGAGGTAAGTTGAATCACCAAGACCAGATTTCTCAACAATTTTCCTTTGAAACTCAAGGTTTCCGTCTGAAAATGTTCCAACGGACTTAGACATGTCCAAGAAACTCTCCCTTGTGCACTTCCTTGCATCTTCCGGTTTATAGCATGAGAAATTGATGAGGTAGACAGGGCGAGGACGGGTAATGAAATACACAGTAGACAAGAAGACTAAAAGGGTGAAGCAAATGACAACAGATATGAGATTGAATCTAAGCTGATCCCAAAAGACATAAAGGTCATTGGGTGAAAATGTGGAAAGTTGAGCAAAAATGATAACAACTAGAGGTGACAAAAACAGGTACATTCCATGAGTAATGAGGTAATGATATCCAAGTTTAACATACTTCAATTTCACAGATTGTTTGAAATCAGGAAGCTTTTTTGAAGGTGTTTCTGGCTTAGATTCATTCATCTTGATGAAATTCTAACAACCCAAAATCAAATGTTCAAGAGTAGTTATGCCCTATAAATAAGAATGGTTATACCTAAGGTCAACGGTTACCTAAGAACGTTGACTTTCCCGGAATTTGAGTTTTGTAGGAGCAGTCAAGATTGAATTTTTTACAACATCATAAGGGTTGTTCAACAACAAAGGGGAAACAATAGTCAAGAATAAGTAGGAGTGTTTCAGAAGTAATATCTCAGCAGAAACTCAGGAAAAGCAACAAAAAATTAACAATCTCCTGCAGAAAAAGAACAACAAACATTAATCAATCTGATTAAACGTACAACTGCTAAAGTTACACTCAATATTAAACATATGAATTTTTTTTCCATTTATTTGAAAATCAGTGTTTGAGCCTAAAAACCTTTTTTCACTTTCAATACATTAAAACAACCACATATTTTTTACAAAAACTATAACCAAACATAACACTGTCTTCAACTTCAACTTCAAAATTCCAAATTAAATGAAAAATACTTGATTTTCATGGCTAAACACCTACTAAATTTTGGTTTAAAAATATTAAGTTTATCTAATTCAATTTAACTTTAAAGATTAGTCAAATTAACTCTTGAAAAGTGAGAAATGCTACATAAATTAAGACATAGGGTGTAAAAAACGGGGGGGGGGGGGGGGGGACATAGGCAAACAAATTACTACAAAATTTTAAGCAGGGAGAAAAAGAAGAAAAACCCATCTGAACACAACCTATTATGGAACTAAAAAAACTTAAGAAAATACAAACAGCCATTCATGGAACTAAAAAAAAAACTACTCCTTTGTCCCAAGTTATGTTCCTTTATTAGTCTATCCATATATTTAAAAATAATTTAACTCAAAACTTTCAATTTTACCTTAATGAAGTTTCATGATTTTAAGCCACACAAATATATATGGCTTATTTTAGATTATAATTTTCAAAAGATTTTCATTTCTTTTTAAATTGCGTGTATAGTCAAACGGTATCACATAAATTGAGAGTTAGGGAGTAAGAAATACAAACACGGAACTAAAAAAGCTAAGAAAATACAATTAAAGACAGAATAAAGATAAGGAAAACAAACCTTAATCAGTTGAGAGTACACAACTGCAATGCACTTGAGAGAGAGGTAGTGAGTGAGGAAATGGTTTCCAAATTGGTACAGTGATCAGATTATTTATAAGTAAGGAATGCTACATTCTCAAAATTGTGATTGCATTTAAAAAGGATAAAAATGTTGGAATTCTGTAGCTATACTCTACATAGAGCTGTGGGGTCATTGTTTTTGGGCCGCCAGTATGAAAATATTTTTTCTTAAAAATATATTATTATGGGAGAATTATTTTTTATATTTGGTTAGCATAAAATATAAAAAATGAAAATTATCTCTCCTATTTATGGACGAACATGTTCCTTCCCACTATCTTAAATTTTTTATATTATTTGCTTTAACCAATATTGTCTAAATCACTAAGTTTTTAGTTATTTTCTTATATATAATTGAATCGAGGGTTTTTCGAAAACGCTCTCTCTACCTTCACGAGGTATACGTTATTATTCTCAAGCCCCACCCGTAAAATTATATTAGTATGTTATTATCGTAATTTAAATAAATATTTTTCTCTCATCAATCAAATATTAAAAAAATTGTTAGAAAAAGTTCTTTTAAAAAAATTCTTATATGGTTAGCGAAAAAAAGTTAATTTTGATAGCAAATAATTTGCATATCATTCCAGACACGGTTATAATCTACTCATAATCTAACATATATCAAACTATATTATCCATATAAAAAAATGTTAAACTGGTGGACTCACTCACGTGACTACTAAAATTGTGCGTCTTGGAAAAGAAAAACGACAGAAAATAAATGGACGTTTGCGATTGCGTTAGCACTTCCGTAAGGATTACAAATTGGGTGGTAGTCTTAATTTATTTCAAACGTGTATTAATATGTTGGTGGGGAAGGGGCAGCTAGGCATTAATTGACCTTTGACTCCTACAATTTTCTTCTTCTTTTTTAATTTTTTGTCTATATTCATTTTGAGCAGGGACGGATCTACGGTATACAACGTGGGTTTTTGAAAAATTAGTAACTTTTGTTTAGACCTAATATTTATAATAAGAATTCATTAGATATATGTAAGTAATTCTAGTCGGGAAACCAATGTCACAAAAGGGTTGTCGGTTATGTGGCAAAGCTAAAACCTACTAAGCTTTGATGCTCTTTGTCGATGGTTTAATTCACCTTGAACACTACAACACTTCTTCTTTTTTCAGAAAGAAAAGAACTTATAAACTTTAAATTTTGTATTTGTCTCTTATTTTGAACCCTACTAATTCAATTTTATTACGTTTAAAGGTAAAAGTGCTCTATCAAAAGTAAAAGTGACTCAATTATGTTTTGGTGTTTAATGAAAATTGAAAAGAATACACTGATTTTTGATATATATATATATATATATATATATATATATATAGGGGGGTTGTATTTCAATAATTGTTTCGATAGAGGGGGAGTGAATATGGTTGTGTAGTCCTACTCGGTACTCCCTTCCCGTTGTGAATCTCCTTATGTTAGTTCTTTAAATCAAATAGCTATCTCCGGTATTAAAATATTTTTTTTATCCCGGACTCTGTCCAGTCACTAGTCCCTATTTACTATTCATCATCTCTATCATTCGTCCTTGGTTACTGTTATGTTCTTGACTACGCTATGCTTTTTATTTCTCCTTCTGAACAGTTCATCTCTTCTTTTAGACCTTACTCCTATCATGACAGTCGTCTTTAGCTACACCTAATTTTCAGGCCAAAACAGTCCTTCAGCGGACATCAACAGGCCAATAATCAACCACCGTTGACATAGGAATTTACAAGCTAATCCATTGAGGTCATGACGGAGTCCAAAGATAACCATATACTAAGTTCAGAAGATAACCATATCCAAGCATATTGCAGTTAAGATTACGACAGTAATTTCTAGATCTATGACATGATTTATAACAGTAAATAAAGATTCATGATGAAAATAACAACTTCATATTAACATATTTGTTCCTGCATTTCTGCAAGATTTCAATAAAGTAAACAAACATAATATACATGGTGGAGATAACTACTGAAATTAAAAAAACTTACATAATTTGAAGTACGGGGAGGTTTTCCTTTCGGGAGTCCCGGAAACTACTGCACACTAATTAAAACTTGCTCCAAGATAACTATCTTACATATGGAAGTTTATTCAGTGAGGGGGAGAGAGAAAGTTTGCATTTGGGAGTGGAGTTTGATCTTGCTTGTGTCTGATGTTTTTCTTCTCGGATATTTTCACTCTGTTTTTCTTCATCCCAAGGGTCTGATATTTATACTGTCTTCCGGACTTCAAAATGTAAAGGAATCTTTAAAATTTCGGCCGGGTGCGCTGTGGGCCCCATCGTCGCTTTAACTTTTAAGACTTTTTCTTTTCACTTTGTCGTCTTGTGTTGCTGGCATCTGCTTTTTGTAGAAAGTCTTTGAGATGATGTCCTTGCTGTCTATCTTGTCTGCTGCTTTAGCTTTTTCTCTTTATGTCTTTGTCTGCTTTTTTCGGTGGAGTTTACACCGTTCTTTTATTTTCTGTCTAATCCTTGGCTTTAGGTACTCAAGTTATGCAAAGCCACGGAATCGAAACTCATGCCCGAGTAATCGTTGTCATTTGGATCCTGAGCATAGTTTGATTCTAGGAATTCATTATCTGAACTAGTCTCTGATACATGGTCTATATTATCCAGATTTTGGTTAAGTTCTGGATTACGCTCGTGTTATGGATGCCACCGGTGGTGTAGCCATCGGATTTTCATGTTTGTCTTCACTTTTGGCGCCCTTACGTTTCTCTAAAAATGTTTTCAAGTGTCTCTTTAATTATTTGTTCTATACTTTTATTTTCTCTTTTTTATCTTTCTAGTTCTTGTCTTGGAAGTAGATCTGAGAAAGTCTGGGGAGTCTTCGTCTGTTTTTGAAGAGGTTGCCTCTTCTTGTTCACTTTGGCAAAGTGACACCATTAACTGATTTGAGTTATCTTTACTCAAGAACCGCTTGCAGGACTAGTTGTACCTACATCTGGTACAATAGATTTCTTAGCATTCAGAAGGGAATGCACACCTATCTCATCCATTTTTAAAGGAGATGGAGAACTTTGAGTCTGCTGTGTTTGGTTGTTTTGTCTGAGCTTTAATTCAAGCTCTGCAACTTTTTCTAAAAGATGTATATTTTGTGTCTGGAGAATTTATTTTGTCTGGTTTAGTCTTTTTACTGTGTCGGTCATTGTGGTGCAATGATCGCAAAAGGTTATTTTATCTGTGTCTTTCTGGATTTTGTATTGAGGTGTCTGGTTTGGGCTATTTCTGAGTGTTGGTGTAATATAATAGTTTGGCCCAAGTGTTCCTCGAGTGTAGTCTAAGGCTTCAGTAAATACATTGAAACCCTTAAAAAGTGGTTTCTTGAAATCTTTAATAGAGTCTACTACTTCTAACCAGGCCTGAAAAATTCCTTTTGTCTTTCCATGAATTACAACATAAAATTTAAATTTTTTATCTAAATTTTTGTCGTTAAAATAATGGCTTGTACAATTTAACGTAGCTACAAAATGGCTGGTGTCTTTTCTATTGTGGGCAATCCACAAATTGTCTATCAAACACTTTTGTTGTCTGTCTAGTACATAGTCTGGGAGTGTTTTAAAAGTAAGATTTGACGACGGAAAAGAAACTAAGTTATTCTTACCAAAGTAAAGTCTTTCTAGTGTTGGTGTCTCATGAGCAGTTATGGGCCTGAAATTCAGGTTCCCCAATACTGTTTGTCTGTAATCGTCTTGGGGTTTGGCTGGGCCTTTCCCCTTGTCTTTCGGATTAGTCTTTGACGAACTCATTCTGCTAAGAGATACATAAACTGATTAGTTTGTTGTAATCTTTAGTCTACTAAGTTGATCTGCTAAACCGTTATCTTTACCCTTTATATGTTCGAATACTAAATTATAAATCGATATAGTGTCTAAGAAGTTAAGCCACCGTCTCCGACTACTATTCTTATCATTTATTTTTTGGTTGAATTTAACTATGGCTTCACAATCTGTTCTGATTAGAGTTTCTGGTTTGTTTAAAATGTATAATCTAAAGGCATTTAAACCGTATACTACTGCTAGTATTTCTGCATCTATGCTACTCATATTTCCTTTTTCTTTATATTTACCGCTTTGGTAAACGCAAATCTTTTATGAGCTTTTGCTACTATATTTATTTGTTCTAGCTTTTAACACTGCACCCCAGCCTTCAAAACTACCATCTGTTTCTATGATTAAGTAGTCTGTTTCTAAAGGCATGCTTAGATCTGGGATGTTCTGGATATGTTGTTTGAGTAGTTTTACTATCTTAATGTCTTCTGCATTAAAATGTTTCTGTCATGTGGAGCCTGTCTTGGAATATAATGGTTCCGCTATCTTTCCTAGGTCTTTAATAAATGTTCTAGCGTAATTTAGGATTCCTAAAAACTTTTGCAAATCTTTAGTATTGTCTAATTTGTCTGGCATTTCTAATGCTTTCTTAGCTATATGAGGTTGTAACTTAACCTTACCTTCTCCTATTGTCACTCCTAGGAAGTTTATGTATTTTTTACATAACTCCATTTTCTTTTTACTAATTATGATTCCATTACTTACAAATAGTCTAAAAACTGTCTGTAGATGTCCTAAGTGTTCAGTCATATTATTACTGAATATTAGTATGTCGTCTATATATACTATTACGAATCTTTTGTAATCTCCAAAAATTTCATCCATTTTCTTTTGAAAAATGGGTGGAGCAGTCTTTAGGCCAAATGGCATGACCAACCATTCAAAATGTCTTTCTGGACAAGTGAATGTTGTCCATTCAATACTGGCGGGATGCATTTTTACCTGCCAATATCCTGATTTACAATCAAACTTACTAAATATAGTCTTTCCTTGTATTCTATTAATTAATTCTGACTTGTCTGGCAGCTTATAACCATTACTTCTGGTATTATCGTTTAGTCTCTTATAATTTATCACCATTCGGGCTTTTCCTCTAACTATTTCCGAATGATTTCTAACTATGAAGGCTGCTGACCTGTGTTTTGACGTTGACCGTCTTATAATTTCTAATTCCATTAATTCTTTGATCTGTAGTTTGAAATCTTCTATGTCTTTGTTCGTTGCTTCTATTGAAGTTGTCCTTATAATATATTCTGGATTTATAATTTCTAATTCACATAATATTTTATTGTTATTCCAGTGTCTAAGTGGTTTTTCTCCTATGATTTCTAACTCGTCTAGAATTTTTACTATATTATCTAAATCGGTCTTGTCTTTTATTATTCCTATCTTTTCTATCCCATTTTTAAAATTATAAAATTATGTTTCTAAATCTATTAACGTGTAATTCTTTTCTAGTATCTCATAGTCTTCTTCTTCTAGAATTTCTTCTAATATTAGGTTTTTATTGTTATTCTGACAGCAATATTTGTCTCCATTGCTGCAATCTTTACAACAACTATCTTCTTTATTTTTTAAGTTTATAGGGGAAATTTGTATTATTTTAGTCTCAGTCTTTTGGGTTTGAACTGGTGTATAAGTACTATTTTTCTGGAATATTATCCCATCTCTAGTGATGGTACAGCTTCCATTATTATCTAATAAGAAATCTAGACCTATTATAAAATCTGTATTTATATTTAATTCTCTTACTAATATCTTATTCATGCTATAACTAGGGTTATAGAATTTTGCACAAGTATTCATAAAACTAATTGTGGCTTCTTGTAGGTAATGTTTGTAGAAGTTATGGGTTCCATCCATCTGCATTGCTGAAGATGGCTTATCTAGTGTTTTTACTAGATGGCTAGGAACAATTTTCTTATTTAAAATACTTCTTGTACAACCTGTATCTACTAGTGCTAGTGTAGTAATCTCGTAGTCTTTAATTTTAATCTTTGTTAGTAATCTTAGTGAGCTAAATTTCTTATCTTCATTACATATTAGAGTTTTTTCTTCCGAATTCATTAGTTCTGAAGCTACTTCTGTAATTAATTCTCTTTCTAATTGGTCTTCTTCGAGAATATGATCGTCTTCTATATCTTTCTTTTTTCCTTTTTCTAGCTGAGCTAATCTCATTTCTAAAACATTTATTCTGGTTTCTAGTGTTATTAGTCTTATTGCTATGGTTGCATCTTCTTGAATCTGTTTTAATGGTTCCTTAAAGCCTATAATAATTCCTAATTCTTTCTGGAGGCAATTTATACAACCTTCCATGTATCATTTTTTACAGTTGGCCCTTTTACTTCTGCTAGGGAACCATTTGCAAATGCAACATGCCGTGCTATCTAGACCTTTATTTCTTTCGAATAAATGGTCGCACTCTATTACTGTGTTTACTAGATTATTTAAATCTTCATTTATATCTAATTGTTCTATTCCTATTTCGTTAATAAATTCATCTGCTTCTGAGTCTGAAGAGTCTAATTTACTATTTTCTCCTGTGTCTATACTTACTATGGAGTATATACTTTCTGTATCTGATATATACTCATCTACATTTATTAACGTTTCCTGAAAGTCTTCTATCAACTGAGAATTTCTAGTGTTATTATTAATTCTCTTCGGACATGTATTAGCTAGGTGTTCTATGCTACCGCAGGTAAAACATTCTAATTTGTTTTTGTATGTTCTATCATTTCTATATTTTCTTATATGCTTGTTTTTATCTAAGTATGGTTTTCTGGCTGATGATTTTCTAAGGTAGTATCTTTTCTTCTTATACTTGTCATAGTTTTGATAACCATATTTCTTATTTTTTCTTTTATAGCTTTTCCTTTTCTGGGGGTCTTTATCATAACTCTGTGTGGTATATATTACACTTTTACAGAAATTCAACTCGTTTTGTTTAAGTTGTTTCTGTATCTGTAAATGCGTACATTTTTCTTGTAATATTTCCATCACATGCTGTATTCTATGTCCTATGGACCATCTAGCGTTTGGGTTTTGTAAAATCCCATCACGCTTGTTCCAGCGTTCTTCTATTTCTCTACCTAAAGCTCCTGGTAATTTATTGAAAAGCTTTTTTCCTAAGTCTTGATCAAACGAATTACCGCTGATCGTACAATAATAAAAGAAATTATTTAAAAATTTCTTCATATATACCCAATTACTAATACTTAATTGTTCTAATTTAATCAGTGCATTTCTTTGTAACACTACTAGTCCACTATTTGGATCTTCACCCGTAATTAGTGTGTGTATCTTGTTGGTGAAGTTGCATGGGTTTGATCCCATAGATACCAACTGGTGGAATTCTTCTGGGAAATCTATTTTATAAGCTTCCCATAAAGCCTTCGTAGATTCTCCTAAGAAAGTTTCTAAGTATTTATACATTGTCTCAGGGTCTGTTTCTACGTAGTTTTGTATATAGTCTGCTACCACTATTCCCTTCCATAAATCTATTACGGAGTTCCATCTTTGTGGATCGTGGGCAGCTATATTTAAAATCTTTCCTCTATTCCCTCCTTCTTGGAGAGTTATAGGTTCTTCTAACGGCATTCTTCTACCCGATGGTTTAACATTCTCTACAGGTTCTCCTGCAGTTCTAAATACTCTTCTTCTAGATATATTTCCTGTACTAGTGTCTACTGTAATACGTTCTCCTGTAGTTCTCTGGAAAGGACTGAAGCTGGATGTGCTAGCTTCCATTAGTTCTTTCTGACTAACTTCGGAGTTTGTCTCAAATTCTTCTTCATTATTTAATGCGAAATATTTCCAAATTTCTTCAAACATTGCTGTTTTTTCTTTGGAGCATTTTTCTTCTTTATATCCCGCATTATCTGTTCTTATCTCACAAGTTTTAAAATGCTCTATTGTTTCTTCTAATTCCATATTATCTTTTTTACAACCCTTGCATCTGAATAACATCCAGGGTTTTTCTTTTTTCAGGTCTCTAGCCTTTTCTATGGCGATGTCTACTTCATACCCTTCTTGGATTATTTCTATGTTCATAAATGTATTTATTTCTGTTTCGTCTATAGTACTTTCTTCTTCACAATTCTTTTGTGGAGTGTAAGTATATTCCGTAAATCTTATAGAAGTTTGTCCTTTGGGATTTGTATATTCTAAATGTGAAGTAGGCTGTAATACTTTATTCTTTTTATCAAAGTAGTCTAATTTCCATTCTAATCCTGCATATTCTTCTGGTTGGATTTTAGTAGGTTTTATTAAGTTTATTCCCTTATTATTCATTAATTCTACTACATCATCTATCCTTATTTTAAACTTGGTATTGCTATCATTAGTCATTTTTCCTAAAAAAAACTAAGCATAGTAATAAATTGTTACCATTACTCATTTCTTCGTAGCCTTTAGTTTGTATTCCTATTTTAATATGCTTGCCAAATTCTGATAAGTTCATTAAGAAGTCTGGACTTAGATAAAAAATTCCTCCATTATCGGTCATATCTATTTCTGTCATGCCTATAATGACTTTCTTTATGTCTGTCCATCTATCATCGTATATCATTAGTAAAACTTTACATCCTAAGTTTTTTCTAGTTAGACCTTTAATTCCTATAACTATTAATCCCATGTGCATGAGAGTTCTAGTTGTCTTTTTTATATGCTTAAAGGATTCTTCATTTATCAAACTAATATTTCTTGCCGTATCTCCTAATACTGACAACTGTTCTTCTCTATAATGTCTGTATAGTTGAGCTGTAGACGAGAAACGTCCAGCATTGTATAGAGTCTTAGGATTTAGCAAATTTAATTGATTCTGTTGGAAAATACTTATGTCTTTATCTACGTTTATAACTTCGCTAAGTTGTCTGTTTTCTTCCTCAGGTGTCTTCCTGTTTAAAATTCTAGAAATAAAGTTATTTCCTATTCTATTTTCTGAGCAACTTATTCTTTGCCTTTCGTCTTCTCTTCCCTGTCTAGTTGTAAAAAGGTCCATTTCTGGGGTTTTCTTATTATTTTAGTTTTTTCTTTTTGCGGAGTTAATTCTATTTTATTCAACTGATCTATTAAATTATCTATTTGTTGATTTACTTGTTTTTCTTTATCTTTTTCTCGAGCTATATGATCTCTTTCCTGTGCTATTTGAAAAATGTGTTCACTTAATTTTTCTACTCTAGTTGTTATCGTATCTATTTTTCTATGTAGATCTAGTATTAAGTTTTTAGGAATCCTAAATTACGCTAGAACATTTATTAAAGACCTAGGAAAGATAGCGGGACCATTATATTCCAAGACAGGCTCCACAGGACAGAAACATTTTAATGCAGAAGACATTAAGATAGTAAAACTACTCAAACAACAGATCCAGAACATCCCAGATCTAAGCATGCCTTTAGAAACAGACTACTTAATCATAGAAACAGATGGTAGTTTTGAAGGCTGGGGTGCAGTGTTAAAAGCTAGAACAAATAAATATAGTAGCAAAAGCTCAGAAAAGATTTGCGCTTACCAAAGCAGTAAATATAAAGAAAAAGGAAATATGAGTAGCATAGATGCATAAATACTAGCAGTAGTATACGGTTTAAATGCCTTTAGATTATACATTTTAAACAAACCAGAAACTCTAATCAGAACAGATTGTGAAGCCATAGTTAAATTCAACCAAAAAATAAATGATAAGAATAGTAGTCGGAGACGGTGGCTTAACTTCTTACACACTATATCGATTTATAATTTAGTATTCGAACATATAAAGGGTAAATATAACGGTTTAGCAGATCAACTTAGTAGACTAAAGATTACAACAAACTAATCAGTTTATTTATCTCTTAGCAGAATGAGTTCGTCAAAGACTAATCCGAAAGACAAGGGGAAAGGCCCAGCCAAACCCCAAGACGATTACAGACAAACAGTATTGGGGAACCTGAATTTCAGGCCCATAACTGCTCATGAGACACCAACACTAGAAAGACTTTACTTTGGTAAGAATAACTTAGTTTCTTTTCCGTCGTCAAATCTTACTTTTAAAACACTCCCAAACTATGTAGTAGACAGACAACAAAAGTGTTTGATAGACAATTTGTGGATTGCCCACAATAGAAAAGACACCAGCCATTTTGTAGCTACGTTAAATTGTACAAGCCATTATTTTAACGACAAAAATTTAGACAAAAAATTTAAATTTTATGTTGTAATTCATGGAAAGACAAAAGGAATTTTTCAGACCTGGTTAGAAGTAGTAGACTCTATTAAAGATTTCAAGACACCACTTTTTAAGGGTTTCAATGTATTTACAGAAGCCTTAGACTACGCTCGAGGAACACTTGGGCCAAACTATTATATTACACCAGCACTCAGAAATAGCCCAAACCAGACACCTCAATACAAAATCCAGAAAGACACAGATAAAATAATCTTTTGCGATCATTGCACCACAATGACCGACACAGTAAAAAGACTAAACCAGACAAAAGAAATTCTCCAGACACAAAATATACATCTTTTAGAAAAAGTTGCAGAGCTTGAATTAAAGCTCAGACAAAACAACCAAACACAGCAGACTCAGAGTTCTCCATCTCCTTTAAAAATGGATGAGATAGGTGTGCATTCCCTTCTGAATGCTAAGAAATCTATTGTACCAGATGTAGGTACAACTAGTCCGGTGCAAACGGTTGCCGGTAAAGACAACTCAAATCCGTTAATGGTTGTCACTTTGCCAAAAAGTGAACAAGAAGAGGCAACCTCTTCAAAAAACAGACGAAGACTCCCCCAGACTTTCTCAGGATCTACTTCCAAGACAAGAACTAGAAAGATAAAAAAAGAGAAAAATAAAAGTATAGAACAAATAATTAAAGAGACACTTGAAAACATTTTTAGAGAACAGAAGGACGCCAAAAGTGAAGACAAACATGAAAATCCGGTGGCTACACCACCAGTGACATCCATAACACTGAGCGTAATTGTAACTTAACCAAAATCTGGATAATATAGACCATGTATCAGAGACTAGTTCAGATAATGAATTCCTAGAATCAAACTATGCTCAGGATCCAAATGACAACGATTACTCGGGCATGAGTTTCGATTCCGTGGCTTTGCATAACTTGAGTACTTAAAGTCAAGGAATAGACAGAAAATAAAAGAACGGTGTAAACTCCACCGAAAAAAGCAGACAAAGACATAAAGAGAAAAAGCTAAAGCAGCAGACAAGATAGACAGCAAGGACATCATCTCAAAGACTTTCTACAAAAAGCAGATGCCAGCAACACAAGACGACAAAGTGAAAAGAAAAAGTCTTAAAAGTTAAAGCGACGATGGGGCCCACAGCGCACCCGGCTGAAACTTTAAAGATTCCTTTACATTTTGAAGTCCGGAGTTGAAGTCCGGAAGACAGTATAAATATCAGACCCTTGGGATGAAGAAAAACAAAGTGAAAATATCCGAGAAGAAAAACATCAGACACAAGCAAGATCAAACTCCACTCCCAAATGCAAACTTTCTCTCTCCCCCTCACTGAATAAACTTCCATATGTAAGATAGTTATCTTGGAGCAAGTTTTAATTAGTGTGCAGTAGTTTCCGGGACTCCCGAAAGGGAAACCTCCCCGTACTTCAAATTATGTAAGTTTTTTAATTTCAGTAGTTATCTCCACCATGTATATTATGTTTGTTTACTTTATTGAAATCTTGCAGAAATGCAGGAACAAATATGTTAATATGAAGTTGTTATTTTCATCATGAATCTTTATTTACTGTTATAAATCATGTCATAGATCTAGAAATTACTGTCGTAATCTTAACTGCAATATGCTTGGATATGGTTATCTTCTGAACTTAGTATATGGTTATCTTTGGACTCCGTCATGACCTCAATGGATTAGCTTGTAAATTCCTATGTCAACGGTGGTTGATTATTGGCCTGTTGATGTCCGCTGAAGGACTGTTTTGGCCTGAAAATTGGGTGTAGCTAAAGACGACTGTCATGATAGGGGTAAGGTCTAAAAGAAGAGATGAACTGTTCAGAAGGAGAAATAAAAAAGCATAGCGTAGTCAAGAACATAACAGTAACCAAGGACGAATGATAGAGATGATGAATAGTAAATAGGGACTAGTGACTGGACAGAGTCCGGGATAAAAAAAATTATTTTAATACCGGAGATAGCTATTTGATTTAAAGAACTAACATAAGGAGATTCACAACGGGAAGGGAGTACCGAGTAGGACTACACAACCATATTCACTCCCCCTCTATTATATATATATATATATATATATATATATATATATATATATATATATATATATATGAGTGTGTGTGTTGTGTATTTTAAAATTTTATAGTGTAATTAACCTTTTGTATTCTTATTTTTATTTTAATTCTTTGCCTTTACAGTACTTTAGTTTTTTTGCATTTACATTCTAGATATAGTCTTTGTTTTAATATGTCCAAAAAATTATTTTGTATTAAAAGTAACTTGTCTTTAATTAAGTCTTTAATTGTCTATTATTATTTAATGCAATTACTTGGTAAATGATCATTTTGCTTTAAGAGTAATTGGCTTAGTAATGTATATGTTAGGAATATAATGATTGGAATATGTGTTTGCTAGTATATGTCACATACCTTTTTTTTTTTAAAACGAAGCAAATAAAAAAACTGATCAAATCAACAAAAATTGAACTGATGAAAATGGACTTAATTGATTTGATCATCTTTCAAAGGAAAATTGAATCGTGAATACCCTTTATTCCCTGATTCGAAATTGAGATGTTTAATTAATGGAGTAATGAAAAGATACCACTTTACTGTAACGTTTGGTGATTCTTAGAATCCGAAAGAAACTAGACTAGAAGAAAATTTATTTTCGAATACGCTTTCTTTTTTCTCTATCAAAATTCAAAATACTAAGGGTTGATCGGGAAAATGCATCTATCTGGAGATTATTTCAAGGTTTCTCTCCATCAAGAGATATATCATTTTTGTGTTTTATTATTCTTCATGGAGCATAAGAAATTCAAATTTAAAATGAATTGATAAACTAATCAAACGTTGGAAGTGGGATGAATGAATGAGAAAACCCGTAGAAGAAATTTGGAATCACTTGTTATGCCACGAAGTAACAGTTAAAAAATGGGGATGCAAAATTGGGGGAGAATTTGAACGTTGACTGCTGGAGATGCCCACTGCTGGGCTGCTACCGAGATCGGCCAGAATTCACTGCTTTACCCGTAATATATACTTCTGTATATTTGATGTATATTTGATGTATATTGCTTATTTTAACACACCATTTGAAAGTGGTAAAAAGATTTACCAAACGACCCGTCAAGTGTTTACTTTCAAAGAAAAATGTTGTTTAAAGGTAGAGGAAAATCCTGTCATTCGAAGAAGAGCAAAACGCTTTCTAAAAGACAACTCTAGCTACTTTTGCTATTAATTAAGTGAAAAATGGCAATAGTTCCTTCATCTTTTCTGAAACACAGAAAGAAAACAAAAGAGGAATAAAACAAGCCAGCAAACAAAAAGCCTTCAAAATTAAAGGATAAACACTCCTATGATCCCAAAACGTGTTGCAGAATAATCTAGAAAGCAATTGACAGTTTGCTTTAACTCAATTTGTAGGACCCCTAGAATCCAGTTCCTCCCCCACACTATGCGTGAAAGTGACTACCATTAAAGCAGAACTCGTTTATCAATTAACTTATGGAAGCGCTAGCATTTTGAATCCTTAGTGCTTCATATCCAGGTTGAAGCTCTTCAATGATGAATCTCACCCCTCATCCCCTGGAAGAACAAAAAGTTTTACGTACTGCAAAGGATGAAGCTATAAAATGGATCGTCGGGTTATAACTTGTAGAAATTCCTCCAATTGAAGGATGAAACCCCAAATTCAAGAGAAAAGGTAGTATTAAACATTTATGTAGAAAACCAGAGGGAAAGCTTCTCCATGAACTGCATGAAAAAGCTTCAACTACTATTCACCTGAAAACTCGTATAGTCTTTGGAGTGTACAGAATTTTACTACTTTTGGATGCTAGTATCGTGAGCAGATATATCATTTGTGAAAGTGAATTCCGAAACCAGAGCTGGATAAGTAGGAAAACAAAGAAAGAAAAAAGATCTGGTCAATACATAAGCACATGGCTAAAAGACAAGTTGTTAATAAAAAGTGCATCTACACAAATGTAAGAGTTGTAACAGAATGTGCTAATTCGACTGCATTGTATTAGAGTAATAAATTTTGTCCACGTCTATCTATTAATGTGAAGTTTGTATGAATACCGGCCAAATAAAAGAGGACGGGGCATTTGCATATCTCATCCATATGTTATAACTGAAACTACTGGGAACCCATATCCTTAAAAGATCGATGTGTACCGTGAAACCCTGCATGGTTCATAGCCAACTGAACTAATTCCAATGTCACCTTTTTTTCCGACAAACAATTGAGTCATATGCCATGTGCTCATGCTTGTCAAGAACTACATACACAGCTTGTAGATCATGTGTTTTCATTCCCACTCTATATCTCATATTATATCCGATAGCTACCATTGTAAAAAAGGTTGGCACTTTAACCCAGATATGTTTGGTGTATAGATTATGATTTTTTCCCCATTGCATTGTTGGTAGCTCTTAATGTTCACGGCTCGTTTGGTGGTCGTATAAGAAAAATAATTCCGATATAAAATCCAAACTAACTAATAATATTTGGTTTCTGACATAAAACTCTGATTTATTAATATGAATTCTGGATAACAAACACAAATTCTGTATAACAAATAGTGCAACATTTGGTTTCTGATATAAACTTCTCCACTACTAATACTAGCGAAAACCTATTTGAGAATTCATGGACTCCGTATTACTTAATACGGGATGTATGTGAAATAAGACTACTTGTATCATCAATTTGGATAAGAGCACCTAGCTAAGATGACAAAATATCCTCAAAGCTATAATATTATTCGTACATTGCAATCCTTTAATAGCTCATAACAGCCCAGTATCATCACAACATCATATAAAATTGTTCAGCACATACATTCACTATAATATTATTCATACATGTATTAAAATCCTCGTTGAAAGAAATAATCAAAAATAATCCGTTGATTATTTTCATTAATGAAAGAGTATATATACAATTTACAATTTCCATAATAGAAAAATTCTATTCCTATTCTACTCCCAAAACCCTATTCTACTTGTACAAAAATCTTATAATTAAAGTAAGTATAAAATTCTAATTATGGTACAAATATACAATAAATCGGTACACTAAACCTATTGGTACAAGATCAGCTATCGGACAAACCGTGATATACATGGTATGTATATCACGGTTTATTTATTGTATATTTAACACACCCTCGCAGTCGTACCGGGCGGTCTTCGTACACTGAGACTGTCTCTAACATATTCAAAAGGACCGAGGGAAGACCCTTTGTAAAGATGTCTGCAATTTGATACCTGGAAGGGACATGACAGACGCGTACTTGTCCACGAGCTACCTTTTCGCGAACAAAATGAATATCCATCTCGATGTGTTTAATGCGCTGGTGTTGAACAAGATTACCAGAAAGGTAGATAGCACACACATTATCACAATACACTAAGGTAGCTTTCTGAATAGGACAATGAAGCTCTAAAAGAAGATTACGTAACCAACATGATTCAGAGTTCACATTGGCCACCCCTCAATACTCGGCTTCTGCACTAGAGCGTGACAATGTAGATTGACGCTTTGCAGACCATGAGACCAAGTTATTACAAAGAAACATACAATAGCCGGATGTGGAACGTCTAGTATCTGGACAACCACCCTAATCAGCATCCGTATACAAGACAAATGTAGATATCGAGGACGGATATAAATGTAAGCCATAGTCAAGTGTCCCCGGATGTATCGAATAATGCGTTTGAGCGCATTCATGTGTTTAACCCTGAGATCATGCATAAACAAACACACCTGCTGTAAGGCATACGTAATGTCTGGTCTCGTGAACGTAAGATACTGAAGAGCCCCTGCAAAACTGCGATAGCGGGTCAGATCTTCATAAGGTGAGCCAGCCGCATCACCCAGCTTCGACTTTGTATCAACGAGAGAGAAAGTAGATTTTCATGAGGACATGCCAACACGCTCAATAATCGCAGATGCATACTTGCGTTGAGATAAGAACAACCCACCTGCATAATGAGAAACGATAATCCCCAAAAAATAACTTAAGGGCCCCAAGTCTTCCGTAGCAAACTTAGAACTGATCATTGTCATGATAGACTGGCGTAATGCATCAGAAGGGGAAGTCAAGATAATATCATCCACATATAATAGTATATAACCTAGAGAAGAACCACGACGATATATGAACAATGAATTATCATATCTGCTGTAAGAAAACCCAATAGTCGAAACATAGTCTGCAAACCTCTTATACCAAGCCCGTGGGGACTGCTTAAGTCCATACAAGGACTTCTTCAATAAACAGACATGATGAGGATATTTGTGATCCCTAAACCCCAAAGGCTGATACATATAGGTTGCCTCATTAAGATCACCATGTAAGAAAGCATTCTTGACATCTAATTGATGAATGAGCCATGCTTTCGAAAGAGCTAAGCTGAGCACAGTGCGAATGGTAGCCGGTTTGACCACCAGACTAAATGTCTCACCACAATCCACACCAACCTGTTGAGTCTTACTATCACCTACAAGATGAGTCTTATGCCTTGCAAAAGAACCATCAGAATTGTCTTTATGAGCAAAAACCCATATAAACCGAATAATATTAACACCAGATGGATGGGGCAGCAACCCTCACGTCATATTATCAATAAGAGCATTATATTCGTCGGTCATAGCAATTTTCCAATTCGGGTCATTTAAAGCAGACACGTGATTACGGGATAGGGGTGATTTAAGAACATTAGAATTCAAATTAAAATGTCTTTTCGTTTTAAAAATACCTCGTTGACTACGAGTGACTGGTCTTTGACTTGAGGAAGAATTGAGAGGATTTTGGGAAATATCAGGACACGTGACGGACTGGCCAGCATGTAGTGGGCCTGCTTGCCCAACATGGTAACTGGCAGGACCCAAGACTAGACGAGTTTCGGTAGTGGGCTGGGTAACTGGCCCAATCACTGGATCGGGAACAGTGGCCTTTGACGGTACGGTAGCCCCAGCGGGCAGTAGGCCCTCTGGTGGATTTCGGGTTCGGGACATGTCCGATAAATGGTGGATAATATACGGGGAGACACCGTCATCTAAAAAATTATACAAACTAGGCACATGACTACTCACTTTAGCGAACGAAAATTGGGATTCATCAAAAATAACATGGCGACTAACGATGATTTTATTAGACGATAAATCAACGCATTTGTAACCAAGATGATTAGACGGATAGCCCAAAATACACAGGGGGTAAACCGAACATGAAGTTTGCTAATTGTAATGGACGGAAAGAGTGGATAACACAAGCACCCAAAGACCCTAAGATGGAAATACGAAAGAATCTTATTATATAAGATATGAAGAGGGGAGGAATACGTCAAGCCTTTGATAGAAAGTATGTTAAGGAGATATGTAGTCATTTGTAAAGCATGATGCCAAAAAGAAGGGGGTACGGAAGCATGAATCAATAAAGTTCGGACAATGTTATTAATAGTATGAATTTTGCGGTCGGCTTTCCCATTTTGTGAAGACTTATGAGGACATGAAAAATGAAAATTGATCTCATTATTAGCACAAAACTCCCGAATCACCCCATTATCATATTCTTTGCCATTATCACATTTAACATTTTTTATTTCTCATTCGAATTGGGTTCTAATGAATGCTCTAAATTTTAAGAAAGTGGAAAAAATGCGAGATTTTTTTCACTATCGGAAAAGTTCATAAAAATTTAGAATAATCATCCAGAAATAGAATATAATAATGATGACACAAAGAGCTGAGAACATGAGATGTCCATAAATCACTACGATTAATATCAAACGGCATTAAAGTATGAGAATTAGAGTCTACAAACACCAATTTAACATTTTTTCCTAAAGAGCAAGATTGACAACTCGGAGTACTACACGTACCCTTACAAGAAATAAATTTATTTTTATCTAAGGAAGACAAAATTGTTACGACCCAAACCGGAGGGCCGCGACGGGCACCCGGACCCCACCCGCCGGGTACCGCTAATCGTACATCCAATACCTAATCATGATTAAATACGGACTAAGCCGAAAAACATTATAGAAAATCTTAATCAGAAATCCAATTATCATATATACATACCCATACCAAGACCGACAAAGCCACACATGACAACTAACCATAGGACACCTATCTACAAGCCTCTAAAGAATACATGACATTACAAGGACGGGACAGGACCCTGCCATACCCATATGCGTATGCAAAAATATTGTACCACGACCAGACTGCAACTCTAAAACAAATAGAGTGATCCAATATCAGCTGAACCAGCAACCTACTAGCGTGAACCGTCACCCTCTTTAACTGAACCTGTGGGCATGAAACACAGCGTCCCCCGACAAAAGGGACGTCAGTACGACTGATGTACTGAGTATGTCAGACATGAATAATAGTAAACAGGGATATGACAACAACTGAAACAGAAACAACTAACCAGCAATAAATGTCTTTGAGGGCCCTAATACATATGCCTAAATGTTATGCACAATGCAGTATACATATACATCAGCATCTTCGAGCATCTTTCTTACCATAACAACCTCTGTGGGCACCATACCATGTAGTGATTAATGAATGTATGCATAATGCAAATGCGGTATACTAATGTCCACACAGGAATCCTCACATAACTGCCTCTGTTTGCATCAGGTTATATCGCTACACAAGGGCATCACATCATCACATCATACTGGCCTCTTCGGGCTCTTTTTGTGATAGTCTGTACCAGATGCAGGTGGTGTGCGTATATAACACCTTTCCCTTTTCTCATTTTTCGTACATATATATATATATATATATATATATATATATATATATATATATATATATATATATATATATAATATTTACCATATAGTAGTGTGCATAACACAAGTGGTCCAGGATAATATATGAATGCAATGCAAATAAAAATGCATGAATGATAACACAATATTTCAATCTCAACGGATGACATAATACCTTTATACCTTCGGCTAACATTGAAAAATCAACATCTTTTTTGTATGCCTCAGGACTTACAAACATATTTAGACATGCTTTTAGCATAGGAATCAATAACATGAATATTCTTAACTACTATGAGTAGAATAAATTTATTGAGCAATATCACGGTTTTATTTTGTTACGTGGAACATGCCAAAAAAAAGAAATAATTTGCCTTAACATACCTCCGTCGATTGTTGATAACCCAATCATATTGCAGTGTACATCTAACCCCCATAAACTCCAGGATTCAACTGATATTGAAAGATCCCATAATAAACATGGGTAGTAAATAATAAAAAAAAACGAAATGATTGAAGGAAATTACTTCAATCCGGGAAAATTGGGCTGCCGCATACGTTTTGGGTGGAAAGTCCCAAAGTAAAAACCAACTTGCTGCCTCCTTATTAATTTTGTCTTACACTAGTTCCTAATTCTAATCTCCAAACTGTAAGTTATTGCTATGATACAATCTCTTAAGAATTTTGCAACTAAGAGAACTCCTAAGGTGCAAGTAACGTTTAGAGAATATATGTTGCAAAATGAAATTCCTAAATAGTAATTACTAAAGGAGAAAGATAGAAATAGTATATGTTATAGCTACTTAGTTCTCATAGGGCCACATGTCCCCTTATCTCCTTAAGTAGCTAATTGAAATAATGCCACCACATACAAGAAATATTAGTCACTAATTGCTTTCCTCTATGTCTTCCACGTAGAAATGTTAAATGGACACCTATCTCATGCTAATTAATTTTATCCTCCTTGTCTCCCACTTAATAATTAATCGATCCCACAATTAATCAATTACACACATAATTAATTCTAGATCTCACTTCATTTAAATCCTAATAACTCATAAGACCTTCATATATTCAATGTCATAATTTCCTAATATGCCACTAGTCCTTAACCTCTTTATGCACGCACCAAATTTATTTTTGTTTTCCGTTGTCACACTTCTTACGTCCAAAATTATTTCGGGGTTTAATCCCTTTTATATACTAGTCTCTTTATTAGCATACATGATATCACATAAAATCCCCGAAGCCCGAGTCTACTTATTACGCTTAGGTGCTCAAATCATTGTCCAAAATTCCGAGATGTTACAAAAATAGACGACCTCGGATGACCTAGACAAGCATGCCACAAGGAAAGAGCAAGGGCTGCAAAAGTTGACGTCAAGGCTTGACTCGAGAGACCGGACGTTGGCATGATAGGATAAAAATCTCCCCTACTATCACACCTCATGAGAGGAATCCCCGTCTTGAAATCCGTCACAGAAAACCCAAACGAATCAAATTCAACAGAGACAGAATTATCAGTTGTGAATTTATGGACAGACACCAAATTTTTAATCAAGTTAGGGGCATGAAGGGTATTTTTCAAGATAAGAGGTGGATGGAGGGGGAGGGGGGACAAACTTTTATGACCATAACCACGAATCAGAATTGAATTACCATTACCAACAATTATGCCACGACTGTTGCTCAAATTGGAATAAGACTACCTTGATCGGATGTCATGTGGGTAATTGCTCAGGTGTCCATGTACCAATTCGGGTCCAGGGGGAGTCAAACCAAGTGTGTGCATATCGACTTCAATGTCGGTCGGGGTGGGGCCCGCTGCGTGATGGGCCTGCGGAGGCCAGGGCCCAAGCACACATTCGTGCTGCCCCGGCCTAGAGCTGCTTCGGGAATCACTGGCCCAAGTGTTATTAGGCCGAAAGGACTGCTGGGAAGCACACTGGCCAGCCGCTGGAAAAGAAGGAGAAAATGGGTCATTGGGCCACTGCTACTGGCCAGGCCCACTACTAAAGGGCCCATGGCTGGACCAGTGGGTCGGTGGCCCACTGTTTCCGGGATGGGCCCCACCGCCACTATTTCTGGAGAGAATTACTTTGACGAAGGAGAGTACCAACGCCACTATAGGCCTTGGATAGGCCAACAACTATCTGGAGAACAAGACGATCGTCGCTAACAGGCGCACCAACGTTGCAGAGTTGGTCTGCCAATTCTTTCAAGCTTTTGCAATATGCTTAAACGTTCGGGAAATTTTCCATATAGACGTGGTAAAATTCCTTCTCAAGGGTAACATCTCTAGAATTTCTATTATCTTGGAATATGTAACGCAGCCTATCCCAAGCAGTCATCGTCGTAGCGTTCGGCTCAATAATCGTCTGCAACAGGTCGGTAGAGATAGTGGAGTAAATCCACTCAAGGACGGTGGCATCAAGAGTCGTCCACAACTAAGGATCATCCTCGCGTTTAGGCACCTCCGTATCCTCAGGAGCCGCGAGGATTATGTGATGGATGACTTGTTGCGAACGTGCGTGAATTTTGAACAGTATGCCCTATGTCGCATATTGGATGTTTTCTATTTCAAGAATAAGAAAGATGTGATTCTTGATGTTAGAAACTGTAAAGGCAGGGTGAAACGTGTTCTTTGAGGTAGATCTAACGAAAGAATAATAGGTGATTGAGGGATTTGGAAGAGAGAATTAGGGGATCAAAAATTTGCATGAAAACTGAGGTAAGAATGGCTCTGAACCAACAGAAATTTGGGGAGAGAAATTTTCAACATAGACTTCTGATACCATGAAAAGAATGAATTTTGGCTCTGATACCATAAAAGAAATAATCCCTTGATTATTTTCATTAATGAAAGATTATATATACAATTTACAATTTTCATAATAGGAAAATCTTATTCCTATTGTACTTGTACAAGAATCCTAAAATTATGTAAGTATACAATTCTAATTATGGTACAAATATACAATAAATCGATACACTAAACAATTAAATTAACCTCAACATCTATAAAAAAAACTCTTTCTCCTTTTCATTTCATACTAATAAGGTAAGCATCTAGCTCCAAGTTATGAATACTCTGTTCTTTTAAATAATAATGTTATTTGGGCCAACTAGTGTACATATCAACTATCAAATTGGATATCTGATCCTTCCACCAGTACATGTACCGCGTAAAACGATATAACGTAGCTTTTTCTAAGATCTGAACTATAGTCTCCCATCCTTTTCTTTCATACTTCACTTACCACTAGACTACATTGTCCAACTATTCATCCTTTTCACATGGTATTGAAGCATCTATTATCTCGATAGAGATCTAAATATCTTCGCATATCAGAGACGACCTTATGCCGACTAACTTGCCAAATTTTTCTTTCTTTTCCTAATTTTACAATTCATGACTCTATGTGGTGGAACCGAGAGGGTGCACAATATTTATTGTTACAAAACTAGTTCCCTTGATCAATAACATGAAACACACACGGGATAAATGACTGTATGAATTAACTTGAGGGTGAGCGTTCAATAGATATGTGTAATCATGTAAGTGTGAATAATTAGACCTAATGTAATACTCCATCCGGTTCAAAAAGAGTGTCCACTTAGCTTTTATTTCTCAAGTCAAAAAGAGTGTTCACTTATCAAATCAAAAAAAAATTAACCTTATTTTTCCTTATTAAGTACTATGTGATCAAATCTCAATACATATTTAATTAGGAGCAGTTTAGTCAAATTACTTCTTTTTTATTTAGGAATTTGTATTTCTTTAGGGGTGTGCAAATGATTAAGTAAACACTTTTTTTTATCAGGAGGGGGTATAGTGTTAGTGACCACATCAAAAAAGTTAAAAAACCAATATTGTCCATTGTAAAGCGTGGCCTTGAAAGGATTCAGGTGTAAGACATTTCTTCCAACATTCTTTTAATTCTTTCTAACGTTTCTTTTATTTCTCACCCCTTCTATGGATTTTTCTCCAGTTACAGAAAACTTGCGTTTCTCCATCTTCAAATTCAATACTCTTTCCAAATCAAATACGCATATTACCTCTTATCAAAATGGAACTCACCTTTCTGAGAAACTTCACAGTTTCCCCGAGGTGTTCATGGGCATAGAAGCCTACCCTACTTTGGCTGCAAAGCTTATAATTAGCTTGATTTACATTTCTCGTCACAGTAGGTTACTCTTGTAATTTCACCGGTCATATTTGGAATATTTACTTTAAAGGAAAAACCTTAATATTAATATGTTAGAATAAGAATGTTGGGAGTGATACATTTTTTAGACATTGCCCACATTGGACAAATATCTTGCGCCGTGTTTGACACCTAAAATTTAAGTCTTAAAGTACTCATATTATCAAATCATTAATACATCTTTCTAATTCTCATATTCTCTTACTCTTTGCACTCAACAGTGTCATGAAACTTCCGTACCTGACAGCTTTATGTTAACGAAGGTGCATCTATTTTGACCTGGAAACTGTAGCTGGGCTTCTCTTAAGTATTACATTAAGCCAAGGCCGAGGATGCAAGACTTTCCAGCAGAAATGAGGCCTCAGCAGATATTTGATCCAAAAGGTACAAATCAAACTTTTAAGAGATAAGTTGTTTTACAGTGCAACTGTCAAAACAAAGAAGACCCTACCTTGCTGAGGGAGCTGGTGAACTCTTACTTTTGCTGACCTAGAGACTGATAGCAAGAGATAAACACAACATCAGAAAGCAAGTTTTGAACTTGAAGATTCACACAAAAGCAATGGAAATAATAGTTAAGAAGGATTTACGCACCTCAAATACATATATCTGGGCAACATTATCCCGAAGCCCAAACTTTTTAAATTCAATAAATTCTTCTTGCACCAACTTGAATCTAAAACAAAAAAAAATCAATAAAATTCAAACTAGATAATATCATGGACTAGTAGTTTAGATGACATCACACGTACTGCATTTGCCCAAAATAAACACAGAGGTTAACAATAAGATGGATAAAGCAAATCATTGGATAGTGCATTGAGGAGCTGGGACTAGTCAAGCAAAAGTAAAGACTTAATATCCTGGAATCGCGAATCTCTAAACATACACTCAGATTATATTTGCCAACAGTCTAAAAACGACTACCAGCCTGCTTAAATGACCTCGAGCATATCAAGCAAGTTCCCAACTTAGCTGGAGTACAGAATCCAGACACAGAGAGATGCACATTCCCAAAGATACTATAAAGTTGGCAATGACATGATATAAGACTGGATTCTATGACACCACCGTTATAATTAAACAGACACATAGTTACGAATCACAGTGCTACTAAGCACATCAGATTACCTCTTTACGATGCAAATATGTACAATATATTTAAGAGCTCATATACAAGCTTCTGAAACAAGCTGCATCAGTGACTATGTTTTTACTGAAAGTGATATATGGACCCAGCAGTTGCGATAACAAAACGACCATCACTGGCAATGAAGTACGAGAAGAGTTTAACATTTACCAATATAATTTTAGGTGCAAAACTGCCAAAATATACAAGTCTGGAAATCAGGAAGCAAAAGTACTAGCAACATAAGAAACATAGGGACAAAATTTAATATTCGTGAGAGTTCAAACGATGATATTCATAGCATGAGGCAGGTAAAATCTGACTAGCTAATCAAGGAAACAATATGCACTAAAATGGGATCAACTGGTTGGTTGATTATGTTTGCCAGTGCAGAAAGAATTACGATGATCATAGTATGAGGGGACTAAAATGTGACTAGCTAATCAAGGAAACAATACACACTAAAACATGATAGACTGGTTGGCTGATTGTGTTTGTCAGTGTAGAAAGAAGTATTATGCTGTTAATACTCCTCCACAAAGAACACTTTTTATCAACCCTTAATTCTTTTTTTATGAAGTCCCTTAATTCATTTATAATATGTGCAAACAAGTGCTATTGGATTGCCAAAGAAGAAGTAAAACAAATTTAGAGGACTAACTACTAGAAATCACAGATGCATAGAGCCTGTAAGGACAACGTAAAATCCAGAAAGACAAGCTAGATATAAAAGCCACCTAAAAATACACATAACAACTAAAAGTGTCAAAGATCTGCAAAGGCACGAGTAGATCAAATGTACAAAACACTAGATCAACAACAAAAAGCATTTCAAAAAAATCGTTTCCTCGTGCGACAAATAAGGTACAGCATTGTCTATTTAGTCTATCCTTCCGATTTGAGGGTCCAAAAGAATAGAATTTTCTTGCCTTGATGCATTCCAAAATATTGCACATCCATCAGCTGGATCTCCAGTACGCCTCTACATCAAATATAGAGCATGTTAATCTATTCTACATTGCACAAGAAAGTATTACTATTGAACCATACAAACTGTGCATTTGTTCTTGTAGCTCAAGAGTAATACGGTTCTCAGAGCACGTTATGGGCACAAGTATGCATATGCAAGTGCCATATATGGATGATTTGAATGGTTATTTGTGTATGTGAAGGATACTTATAAAGTAGAATTTCCATTCAATGCGGTTAGAACATTAACACTTCATGGCGGAATGAAAGGTCTAGGTGATATAGGTTCGCTAAGAAGCTAGCACCAACAGATCTATCTAAACAAGGAGCACAATTCATTTTTATTTACTTGTCATCGAGAAAAGTCAGTTTTATAGTGCTATCTTCTTTCTTATCAGGCTCCACATTTCCCTTTTATTAAGGGCTGAAAAAGATAACACTAGCTGCAACTTCATTTAATTACAATACTCCGTGATCCATTGACCCACATAGTTCAAGAAAAGATATCCAGACCACTAAGCAGCGCTGACTTTTACTTGCTAATGAAGAATCCTGAAATAAAGTTCTCCAACAAGAAAATCTTACGACAAAGTCCAACTGGGATTATTTATTTTTGGAATAGTTCTCTTTGATATTCTACTCCTTTTAGTGCCAGGAACATCCAGGTTCGCCTTTCCTGATACTAGAATAGACTAGGTAAGCAAAACAGGGAAGCAATGAAAGAATGGCAAAGAACGAGTCAGGGTGGCAATGATAACTGCAATAAGCAATGCCACTCAGACTTGGAGTGCATGACCTCCAGATTACGATGTTATATTTAGTTATTTACTTTTCTCCTCTAGAAATCTAAGCTTACAAGTACAATGGTCATGTAGCACAGTGGAATATCTGAAAATTCAATTTATGAGGTAACATACAAACTAAATAATGAAACGTTTCACTTCACTCGTATGAAATGAGAAGAAATTCTTCACAGTAGTTTATGTGAACTGACTGTTCAGTCAAAAAACGGGATTAAACATATATTTCCTCTTTGTCTAGAGTTCGCTAAATGAAAACTCCAAAAAATAATGTTTAGTAAAGAAGCTCACCACCAGAGAAATCTCATGTCCAAACCACCAAAGGGGTCTAACTCCAACTTCCCTTCTTGCTTAGTCTTTTAGAATGCGGGCTGCACGACGGATCTTTTCATCATCTATATACCCCTAGAGGCTAGAACATAGACGGTAATCAATTTAATCAAACTTTTTTCAGAGTTAATCAAATAATAAACATGTAATAATCTGAGTTGTAATCTTAGGTTCAATTTCATTTTTTAATAAAGCGTCTATAATCTTCTATCTATCCGGCAGATAACCATACTATAACCTATACCGATCGTCTAAACATTCATAATCAATCTTCTATCATCGTCTAAACATTCATAATCATAATCTAATATCAACGTTTAAACAACATAACAACAGAGTAGTATACTTATCAAAATTATAATTAGAAACATATAGTTTAAGCACATACCTTTAAGTAGACTTTCAGATCACCGAAGTAGTCTCAACCCTCCTATGGCCTGTATTTCCCCTTTGCCTTCCGCCGCGGGTACTTTGTCGCCTGGGAGCCGGGAGTCAGTAACGGGTATCCTCTGATCGCCTTCCTTCCAGTGGTGTGCTTTAACCAGTATAGTTCTAATCATAACAAATCAAAGTATTATACTTCGTGTTCTTATGATATTCTTGGTTAATATAAGATTAATCTTATGTCTATTCTTAGATGATAGTCGATTAATCTTAAGATGTTCTCGGATGGTATTTGGTTATCTTATGATAATCTTGGATGATTTCGGATTATAGACTGAAGGGTGTTTTAATTAATCATTGAGAGAATTTTTTGTAAAGGTTTCTATTTCAGAATTTTTCGAATGACGAATTTTTCGAATGAATGTTCGTCTTGACAAGAGGCTCCTTATATAGATAACCTCGGCTATTCACTATTTCTAACTTTTTTAAAGTAAACAGTATTACTTTTCAAAAGTCGTAAAGTAAACAGTAATCTGACAAAATACTTTTACAAAAGTCATAAAGGCTACAGTGTCTACAGTAGCTTGTCTGCTCTTTTCCGTAAAGTTGTTTTGTCGTTTAGTCTTTTGCTTTCCAAAAAGTCGTAAAGGCAATAGTGCATGTCTGCTACTTTCCGTAAAGCTGATTTGTCAGTATTCGGCTAATCTGTCAGCTGTCCATTCTGCTTTTGGCGCTTTGTTCAGCTGTCATAATCTGGCATGACTTTCGTGAGAAATGTCATTTTTCTTGTCGGGCTGCTGTCCTGTTTTATACTTTCCAGCTGTCCGGTTGATTTTTGTTTAATCAATTGTGACTTCAATAATCATTTTGGGCCGTGAGGCCATAATCTGATTTTGGGCACTAAGGCCTCTTTTGTTTGGGCTTTCTGTAGTTTAAACTACATTGGGCCATATTCTTTTGGGTCTGTTATGACCTCTTTTCTGGGTTACCAGTGTTTTAATCAGTTGGATCTATAAGATTTGTGTAAATAAAACTTACACGTTTTAATTTATTCTATTGGGCCAATAAGACCTCTTGTACTGGGTTACCAGCTTAATAATTTTTTTGGGCCGTGAGGCTCCTAATCTACTTTGGGCCATACGACCATAATCTTTTGGGTCCGTAGGACCTCTTTTTTGGGTTATGCAGTAAACTACATTCCCTGACCAGTATTCAATAGGGTTATGCAAAGTGAATTACATTCCCTGCATCATAATCTTTTGGACCTTACCGTAGTCTAAAACACTACGTTGGGTCATAATCTGTTTGGGCCATAAGCCTCTTTCTACAGGTTTCAAAAATGGATAAATCCACATGTTACCTTTTGATAATCTTGTGGGACGTTAAGCCATATTCATTTTGGACCGTAAGGCCTCTTTTGCAAAGGTTCACATTGTACCTGCAAAAATAATCAGTCTTCCCTCCTTATTCAAAAGGATCAGGATTTTATTCAAAATCATTTTTCCTTCCTTATTCAAAAGGATCAGGACGTAGTATCTTCTCATTTTTAATCATCTAATAATGTGATGGGTAGTATGCGAGTAACCAATCAACGGTTTGTATACTTGTTTCCTTTCCATTTATTAGATATCGAATGTATTCGATAATCCTGTATATACTAACCATTTTATTCACTATTACTTGCCTGACTATTATTCTGCCTTGATCACTTAGTAACTCAGAAGGTTTCATTACGTCGTAATAGAGTAATTCTTTCCGAGCTAATTTTAGCTCTTTGCAAAGGATATTCCTCTCAATGACATATTGCAACCTGTCTTTATTCAATTCTCTGATCTTGCTGAACGATGGATGAGTCTTCATACTGATCCTTCGTCTATTGCTAATTTCTTAGCTTGCTGCTGCATAAAATATCACGGTTAATTGTAAACATTAATCAATTATTTTTGGGATATTTCTTCAGCTTTGCTGCTACCTAAAATATCATGGTTTAATCAGTTAACCATTATTCTTGATAATCTCTTGCATAGCCTTAGCTATGTATTCCTCAAAGTCTTTGCTGTTAATTGACATTATATCTGCTAAGAAAATCAGCTAAAACATTTTTAGTTCCAGATATATTCTTAACAATAAAATCATAACAACAGAAGAACGATTGCCATTTTCTTCTTTTATTCAGTTTGGGTAAAGGATCTATTCTGTTTGTGATGAATGCCTTTACCTGAGTATTATCAGTTCTAACAATGAATTTTACTGGTAGTAAATGGTAATGAAATCTTTTTATTCCAAATTTTACTGCCAATAATTCCTTTTCGTTGATATGGTAGTTTTTCTCGTTAGGCTTCCACGTTCCACCTCCATATCCACAAATTAATCTTTTTTCTTTGTCGACATCTTCTTTATCATATGCTATTGGGACTGCTCCCCATCCTATGTCACTAGCATCTGTAAAGAGTTCTAGATGATCTTGATCTGTAGGTACTCTGTGTTTTGGTAATGATTTTACCTTTTCTTTAATCTTGTTAATCGCCTTGGTATGTTCTTCCTTCCAATCGAAGGTTACATCTTTTTTAATCAAATCTTGCAATGGCTTTCTTAAATATGGTAAATCTTTTATGTGATCTGCGGCATAGTTTATTACACCTAAAAACTGTTGCACTTCTCTTTTATTTTCTAATCTTTCTTTGAAATTTTTAATTTTTGTTACCACATGTTCCTGTAATTGTATTCCTTCACTATCCACAATGTAGCCTAGGAATTCAATAGTATTCTTGGATATTTCTGATTTCTTTTCAGATAGAAGTATTCCGTGTTGATTTACAGTTTCAATGAATTGCTCGATATGGTCAATATGCTCTTCTAAGTTACTACTGTAAACTAATATATCATCCACATATATGATACAGAAGTCTGCAAGCTTTCTAAACACTTGATCCATTCTTCTTTGAAAGATTTGTGGTGCATTCTTTAATCCCATTGGTAATACATTCCATTCGCAGTGTCCTTGCGGAGCACTGAATGCTGTTAAAGCTCTAGATTCATTACTCAATTTAATTTGCCAAAATCCACTTTTACAGTTGAATTTGCTAAACCATTTTTGGTTTCCTAATCTGTTAATAAGGTTTCTTTTATAAGGTAAAAAGTATCCATCAAAAATAGTCTTTTTATTTAGATCTCTATAGTCAATTACTAATCTAGCTTTTCCTCGCTTCTGTTCATTGTGTTTTCTTACTAAGAAGGCTGGACTGCTATGTGGGCTTTTACTCTCTCTTATTACTTTCATTTTTAGTAATTCCTTAATTTGAATTTCAAATTCTTTTTGATCTGTTGGGCTATATCTTATTGGTTTTGTTCTAACTAAATCACTTAGATCTATCAGCTTTATCATTTTATTCGGCTTATATTCTATATGGGCTTCTATGTGAATTGCTATCATTTAGTCAGGCTCATTCAATCTTCTATTGAGTTCTTCATCTTGTTCGTATTCTTGGATTTCTAATCTTTCTGTCTCATTTCTTATAGCTTATTCTACAAGTCTCTCTATCTCTCTTTGTTTCCAGTTTATTCTGTTTATTTCTTCTCTTATTTTTCCAAGTCTCTTGGTAATCTTATTGTATCTATCATTGTAATATAGACTTCCTGTTTCATTAACTGCTGAAGTCATAATTAGCTTATGTCGAGTATATTCTTCGTATTGTATCCAATAGTCTCTTTCTCTTATCAATACTCTTTTCTGTCTCTCTAGTGTATTCATTTCATTCAGAACTATTGTCACTAGAATGTTGATTTATATAACTTATTCTTTCTGATTCTCTATCAGTTTCACTGATATAAACATCATCGTAATCATACCGATTGTTATCAGTTTTAAACTCATTGTAAACTGTTCTGTATTAATATAAATTATTCCTTTTTTCTTTAACTTTGGGCACTTGTTGGCGTAGTGTCTTTTTTCATTATAACTCCAACATGTACATTCTTTTACTTGTACTTCTTTAGTTTTATTTGACTCTATAGGATTTATATATTTATTCCTTTTAAATTTTCTTTTATTCTTAAACTTTCTTCTAGTTTCAGGGTTATTCTTATATATTTTAAATCTTTTTCTTTTATAAGATTTATAGTAATTTTTATCTTCTTTTCTGTATTTATAATTCTTTTCATATTTATCCCTATATTTCTTATGTCTTTTATGCTTTTTATACTTGTCTTTTTTGCTGTCGCATCCAAATTTTAATCTTCTTTCTGTGAATCCACAGATTTCTTTTAATCCTATTTTCTTATCTTTTTTAATCTTTTGCAGTAATCGATATTCTTCATATTTTCTCATCAAATACGCTCTTAAAACTCATATTCTTTTTCCTAAAGTCTTCTCTTTAGGCTCTAACTGCACGTATTCATTATTATACGGTATAGGTGGATGATCGTAGTATAATTGTTGATAAATTATTCCTTCTTCTGGTAGGAATCTGGTTTCATAGAAGAATTTACTAAAACTAATCGTATATTCTGGTAATTTGTTTATCTTACAACATTTCATGTTATTCAAGTTCATGATAATCTCAGTTTTTCTTTCAGTTAGTACATTTTCTCTAGCTACTAACCATTTTTCACCTAAGAATTCTCTTTTTAACAGTAAATCAAATATCATTAACATTGATTTCCAGTCAGTTGCATGACTTAGTACTTCTCCTCTTAGCTGATATGCGATTGATTCTATCCAGTATGCTGCTTTTCCGATTAGAGTTTTTGATATTAGATCATACATATAATCTAGGTTTTCTGTTTGAGTACTATTCATTAATGCAATATACATACCTAAGTTCCAATCTGTTATTCTTCTTCCTACTTCCTGTTCATCGTAAACATTATCTAAATCTAGAAAATATCCGTTATAATTTACTCCTTGGGTCATTGATCCTACGAATTCTTTAAATTCAGCTTGTTGTCCTATAGGTATATGATCAGGTAATCTTGTATTTCTTCTGGTTATTACTTCCAAATTAGGGTCTATTAAATTTTCCTCCGGATAATCATCTGCATCTTCATTGATTATATTTTCTGATTCTATTTCGGTTTCTATCTGTCCGTTGTAATCATCTTCTATATCACTTTCCGGTTCATCTTCTATGATGGCATTTACTCTTTTCATATTTTTTAAAGCTTTTAATATTTGGTTATTTTCTTTTACTATTTCCGTATCCTCAGAATTTTCTTCCTCTATGAATTCTACTACCTGTAATTTTTGGTTAGTCGATTTATCACTGTTATTCTGGTTATCTGAGTTTTCTTTATTCTCATCACTTTTGCTTAGCCGTATTTTCTTTTTTCCTTTTAATCTTTTTAAATGTTCTGTTAAAATACATACTTTTTCTCTAAGCTCTAAAACTCCTTGTTTTACTTCTTCTAATTCTTTCTTTGTTTCTTTTTCCAATTCTTTTGCTCTATTCTTTTCTTCCTCCAACTCTTTTCTTAGTGCATCTTTTGAGTCTAAGTATTTTTTCTTATACTTTTGATACTTTTCGTACCATTCTTCATTATCTTTTAATTTTAGATTTCTATTCTCGGCTTTTAATTTTATAATCTGTTGATCTTTTTTATCTAATTCTACCTTAGCTTCATTAGGTAGGGTCTTCGTATTCAAGTATTTTTCTTTATACTTTTTATACTTATCATACCATTCATCATTACATTTTAATCTTAATTCTTTATTTTCTGCTTTTAATTCCTTAATCTTTTGATCTTTTTTGTCAATATTCTTTTCCTTTTCGGATAAACTTTCCTTTTCAGATAATCCTTGTTTAGTCGGTTTAGATTTCATAGGTTCATATTTATATCTTTCTTTTTCTATAATATCTTTACCATGAGTTTTTAAGAATGTAATCGCACTAGGTTCCATTAGAATTTTCCTTCTTTATTCAGTTTTGTTAATCCGTCTAATGTTTCTGTTACTTCTTTTGATAATCTGGGTTTCATTTTACTAATATCTACCATGATTGGTACCTTACTTCTTCTCCATGCGTCTATTGGCACTAATTCTGGTTTATGGGTAGTATTTTTAGTAATAGTACTTTCTTTACTCGTGCTTGCTTCATTATCAGTTTCTATTTGTTTCCCTTTACCTTTTTCTTCTAACAACATATTCAGTTTTTCTAGTATTAATTTAAACGTTGGTATTTCGGATACATTCCATAAGTTAGTCAATTCTTCTCTAATCATTTGTTGTGTCTTGTTCTGGTTTTCTCTTATCTCATCCATTAGTAATAAAACGCTTTTCATTTTTTCTTTTAATATAATCTCTTCCCATAATGCTTCTATTTTATCACTTGGGTTAGTCAGGATTGTTTATTCGTTTCTTCCATCCGTTACCCATGTCTATCCATATTTTACTAGACTTTTCGCATTGTTTTTCTAATCGTTCTATATCTTTTTCTAGTTTCATTTCTTTTGCGATGTACTCTAGGTATTTTAATTGGCTGTATATTTCTCCTGATAAGACCGTCTTTATAGTCTTTAATTTTTGTTTTTTCTTTATTATTTTTAGTTGTATATTCATAGTTTATTTATAAATCTGGTTTTTCCTTGGTCAGTTATCTCCATTCCGTTATTGTTTATCTTATAGGTAATCATAGTTAAAAAATCACTTCCTAATAATAATTCATTTAAGCTATCATATTCTATTACTCCTATATTGATCTTATACTCTAGGTCTTGAATCTTGAATCTTAAGTTTATACTTTTAGTAATTATTATTTCTCTTTCATTTTCTGGGTAATTATAAGTCTGTGGTTCTATTATGCTACACTCATTTTCATTTATCTTACTTATATGTATAAAACTTTTAATTGCTCCAGTATTTATTTCTGCTATTCCGTCCATGGTTATCATGTTTTTAAATATAATAACTTTGATTTTTAATCTATTACAGTCTATGTTTATTAGGTCAATGGTTCTAGGTTCTATTCTGGGTAAACTATTTGATATTTCTCTCGTTATACTCAATCTTGATCCTTCTATCCTTGGAATTAATCTTTGTGAAGGTGTTAATGTTCTGGTTTTAAAATCCATGAATATTTCTTCTGGTATTGTTATTTTAGAGTTTTCCTTATGCTCAATTTGCTCAATTATATCCTTATACATCTTTGGTACTATGATATTCATCTCATGTTGTTTTCTTAGATGGTGGTTTCCCGTTAAGGCGTATATCATTTTAGTTTCTATACTTATTACTTTACTTCCTGATGGCATGTTTATTCCATCTAATTTATAGTATAATGTTAAAGCTAAATCCTTATGTTCATCTTTTAACGATACACTAAAGTCTGGTTGTATAGTAAATTTTAATTTTTGATATATTAAATTTCCTTTAATCACTGATATTAATGCATCTTGCAAATTTCCTAGTATTCTCATTGCCTAATACGTAGATCTGTATTGGTGTGTCAATATTCTTTTGAAAGTATGCTTTTATCGTGAACTCTACTCCTCCAAAGTAAATATTCCTATATTTCTTTGCTTCTTTAGTTGATAATTTAGCCAGCTCTCTTTTTATCACTTCATCACTAATCAAATTAATCTTTGTTCTTCCATTCGTACTGGTAGTGTCTATTATATTCTCATGTTTATGGGCAATATATCTTATCTCTTTATTTCTTTCAAACCATTTTGTCTTAAATATCTTTTTTACTGATACTTCATCTCTTTCTTCTTGAATCTTTTGATATGTATCTGGTCTAAAATTAATGTTTGACTCGTTCCTCCTTCATACGTATTCATTTGATAATAAAGATCTTTAGGTTCTAATTTATTCTCCTTATCCATATTTCAGCAAATCGATGTATCGATATTGTTCTTGTATAATATCTTTTAAATCTCTAATTTCATTTTCACTACTAATCTCTTTTGCTAAGTTCTGCTCTCTAATTTTTTCAATTTCTTCTCTTAGGGCTGATAAATTTCTTTAAAATGTTATCTTTTCTTCCTGTTTGTTCATCGTTATATGTTGTTCTAATAACTGTTTTTCCTGTTCTTCAATAATTTTTATTCCTATTCTACAACTTATAATATGTTGGTTTATGTCCCTATTATATGTAAGTGGTTTTTCTGCTACTCTCTCTAACTGTACTTTTTGTTCTTGTTGTTGTCTTAATCTAGTTTCATCCATAGTGTTCTATTTCCATTCTTAAATCTGATTTTATTCTTTCTATAAATTCATTCATTTCATATATTCGAGTATTTATTTCTACTAATCTTTCATATGGTAGCATATTTATTCGATCTCTTATTTCTATTTGCTCATTAGTATATACTAATTCTGGCCTATTTTCTATCATCCATTTTTCTTGGGATTCAATTATTATCTTATTCTGACTTCGCATTTCTAATAATGATCTGTTCATTTCTCTGGATCTCCATAAAATCTGATTTAACATTCTAACCTGTTTGAACGATGGATGTGTTTTCATTTTTCTGGTTTAAACACTTGTTCTAATTACAAGCTCTGATACCAATTAAAAACCTAAAGAAGTAACAGAAACCTTAGACGGATTAACAAAAAATATTCAAGAATACTAATTGTATTCCTTCACTATCCACAATGTAGCCTAGGAATTTAATAGTATTCTTGAATATTTCTGATTTCTTTTCAGATAGAAGTATTCCGTGTTGATTTACCGTTTCAATGAATTGTTCGATATGGTCAATATGCTCTTCTAAGTTACTGCTGTAAACTAATATATCATCCACATATATGATACAGAAGTCTGCAAGCTTTCTAAACACTTGATCCATTCTTCTTTGAAAGATTTATGGTGCATTCTTTAATCCCATTGGTAATACATTCCATTCGTAGTGTCCTTGCGGAGCACTGAATGCTGTTAAAGCTCTAGATTCATTAGTCAATTTAATTTGCCAAAATCCACTTTTACAGTCGAATTTGCTAAACCATTTTTTGTTTCCTAATCTGTTAATAAGGTTTCTTTTATAAGGTAAAAAGTATCCATCAAAATAGTCTTTTTATTTAGATCTCTATAGTCAATTACTAATCTAGCTTTTCCTCGCTTCTGTTCATTGTGTTTTCTTACTAAGAAGGCTGGACTGCTATGTGGGCTTTTACTCTCTCTTATTACTTTCATTTCTAGTAATTCCTTAATTTGAATTTCAAATTCTTTTTGATCTGTTGGGCTATATCTAATTGGTTTTGTTCTAACTAAATCACTTGGATCTATCAGTTTTATCTCTCCATATATTTTTTCCTTTTCCCATAGTTGCATCGGGTTTTCTCCGAAGTTTCCTTTTAACATACCTAAGTATTTTTCTTTTAATAACTCTAGATTGTTATTTCTTTCTATCTTGATTGTACATAATCTTATGGTATTTACTGGTAATATTCTTTTCAATATAATCCATTTATTACAGGGGGATTGTAAGCAAAATGTATTCTTATTAATCACTTGGGTTTTGAAGTAATCTAAGAAGTTATTTCCTAATAAAACTTGCTGTTTCATGTTGTCTAATTGGTATACTATTGGTAGTCTGAAAATAGTTTTTCCTAGTACAATTCTCATATTTTCTGCTATCATATCTAGTTCTTTAGATTGCTCATTAAATCCTGATACCTTAGCTCTATGTATTCTTGATCTTTTCCATCTGTGTGACTCTAATACATCTTTTCTAGCTAAGCATATATCTGCTCCACTATCTATGAATATCTTTTGCTTTATCATTTTATTCGGCTTATATTCTATATGGGCTTCTATGTGAATTGCTACCATTTAGTCAGGTTCATTCAATCTTCTATGGAGTTCTTCATCCTGTTCGTATTCTTGGATTTCTAATCTCTCTGTCTCATTGCTTATAGCTTCTTCTACAAGTCTCTCTATCTCTCTTTGTTTCCAGTTTATTCTATTTATTTCTTCTCTTATTTTTCCAAGTCTCTTGGTAATCTTATTGTATCTATCATTGTAATATAGACTTCCTATTTCATTAACTGCTGAAGTCATAATCAGTTTATGTCGAGTATACTCTTCGTATTGTATCCAATAGTCTCTTTCTCTTATCAATACTCTTTTCTGTCTTTCTAGTGTATTCATTTTATTCAGAACTGTCTTCACTATCTGAGTGTTGGTTGATATAGCTTACTCTTTCTGCTTCAGATTCTTCATCTGTTTCACTAACATAAAAATCTTCGTAATCATACCACTTATTATCGTCTTCTTTAATATGTTGTAAGCTCATTATAAATCGTTCTGTATTTATATATTTTACTCCTGCTTTCTTTAGTTTCGGGCACTTATTTGCATAGTGTCCTTTTTCGTTGCAATTCCAGCATTTACATTCTTTAACTTTTTCTTCTTTAGTTTTAGACTTGTCTGCTTCTATAGGGTTTACATTTCTTCTTTTTCTAAATTTTCTTTTGTATCTAAATTTATTCCTCGTATCTGGATTATTCCTATATCTCCTAAATCTCTTTTTCTTATAGGATTTATAATAATTCTTATTTCTGTGGTCTTTTTTATACTCATCCTTGTATTTTCTATGTCTTTTATGCTTTCTATATTTCTTTTCCTTTCTATTATCATCGCATCCAAATATTAATCTTCGTTCAGTAAATCCACATATCTCTCTTAATCCTATCTTTTTATCTTTTTTAATTTTTTGCTGTAATCGATATTCTTCGCATTTCCTCATCAGATATGCTCTTAACACTCGTATTCTTTCTCCTAGGGTATTTTCCTTAGGTTCTAATTGTACGTATTCTTTTGATATCTCAATATTATACGGTACAGGCAAATGATCATAGTATAACTGTTGATAAATTACTCCTTCTTCTAGTAGGAATCTGGCTTCATAGAAGAATTTACTAAAACTAATCGTATATTCTGGTAATTTGTTTATCTTACAACATTTCATGTTATTCAAGTTCATGATAATCTCAGTTTTTCTTTCAGCTAGTACATTTTCTCTAGCTACTAACCATTTTTCACCTAAGAATTCTCTTTTTAACAGTAAATCAAATATCATTAACATTGATTTCCAGTCAGTTGCATGACTTAGTACTTCTCCTCTTAGCTGATATGCGATTGATTCTATCCAGTATGCTGCTTTTCCGATTAGAGTTTTTGATATTAAATCATACATATAATCTAGGTTTTCTGTTTGAGTACTATTCATTAATGCAATATACATACCTAAGTTCCAATCTGTTATTCTTCTTCCTACTTCCTGTTCATCATAAACATTATCTAAATCTAGAAAATATCCGTTATAATTTACTCCTTGGGTCATTGATCCTACGAATTCTTTAAATTCAGCTTGTTGTCCTATAGGTATATGATCAGGTAATCTTGTATTTCTTCTGGTTATTACTTCCAAATTAGGGTCTATTAAATTTTCCTCCGGATAATCATCTGCATCTTCATTGATTATATTTTCTGATTCTATTTCGGTTTCTATCTGTCCGTTGTAATCATCTTCTATATCACTTTCCGGTTCATCTTCTATGATGGCATTTACTCTTTTCATATTTTTTAAAGCTTTTAATATTTGGTTATTTTCTTTTACTATTTCCGTATCCTCAGAATTTTCTTCCTCTATGAATTCTACTACTTGTAGTTCATGGTCAGTTTGTTCATTTCTGTCTTCATCAGTACTATTACTTTTTGAAGTATTTTCATCACTTAATTCTATTCTTTTTTCTTTCTTTTTTCCTTTCAATTCTTTCAATTGTTCTTTTAGAAACTGTACCTCTTCTCTGAGTTCTAATAGTTCTTGTTTTACTTCTCTTAATTCTTCCTTAGTTTCTTTTAGTTCTTTCTTAGTCTTTTTTAACTCTACTTTTGTTTCCTTTAAAAGGGTTTGCGTATTCTTATATTTTCCTTTATATTTTCTATATTTGTCATACCATTCTGCATTATCGCTTGATTTTAAATTTAGATTTTCTAACTTTAATTCACTAATCTGTTGTTCTTGTTTATCTAATCTTAGATTCAGGTATTCATAAGTAGTTTTTTCTATTTCTCTTTCAGGTGTCTTTACCTCTTTTGGTTTTTCTTCCTTTACAGGTTTTGATCTAATAGGTTCGTATTTATATCTTTCTTTTTCTATAATATCTTTACCATGAGTTTTTAAGAATGTAATCGCACTAGGTTCCATTAGAATTTTCCTTCTTTATTCAGTTTTGTTAATCCGTCTAAGGTTTCTGTTACTTCTTTAGGTTTTTAATTGGCTGTATATTTCTCCTGATAAGACCGTCTTTATAGTCTTTAATTTTTGTTTTTTCTTTATTATTTTTAGTTGTATATTCATAGTTTATTTATAAATCTAGTTTTTCCTTGGTCAGTTATTTCTATTCCGTTATTGTTTATCTTATAGGTAATCATAGTTAAAAAATCACTTCCTAATAATAGTTCATTCAAGCTATCATATTCTATTACTCCTATATTGATCTTATACTCTAGGTCTTGAATCTTGAATCTTAAGTTTATACTTTTAGTAATTATTATTTCTCTCGTTATACTCAATCTTGATCCTTCTATCCTTGGAATTAATCTTTGTGAAGGTGTTAATGTTCTGGTTTTAAAATCCATGAATATTTCTTCTTCTTTCTGCCTAATTCTTTCTTCTCTTAGGGCTGATAAATTTCTTAAAAATGTTATCTTTTCTTCCTGTTTGTTCATCGTTATATGTTGTTCTAATAACTGTTTTTCCTGTTCTTCAATAATTTTTATTCCTATTCTACAACTTATAATATGTTGGTTTATGTCCCTATTATATGTAAGTGGTTTTTCTGCTACTCTCTCTAACTGTACTTTTTGTTCTTGTTGTTGTCTTAATCTAGTTTCATCCATAGTGTTCTATTTCCATTCTTAAATCTGATTTTATTCTTTCTATAAATTCATTCATTTCATATATTCGAGTATTTATTTCTACTAATCTTTCATATGGTAGCATATTTATTCGATCTCTTATTTCTATTTGCTCATTAGTATATACTAATTCTGGCCTATTTTCTATCATCCATTTTTCTTGGGATTCAATTATTATCTTATTCTGACTTCGCATTTCTAATAATGATCTGTTCATTTCTCTGGATCTCCATAAAATCTGATTTAACATTCTAACCTGTTTGAACGATGGATGTGTTTTCATTTTTCTGTTTTAAACACTTGTTCTAATTACAAGCTTTGATACCAATTTCTGTGCGGGCTGCACGGCGGATCTTTTCATCATCTATATACCCCTAGAGGCTAGAACATAGACGGTAATCAATTTAATCAAACTTTTTTCAGAGTTAATCAAATAATAAACATGTAATAATCTGAAGGTATTGTCACATCAAAACATTTGAGCAGATACACTATCAAAAGGAACATCAACAATTATTAAGAAGGATGGTTGCGCAATGGCTTTCTCTGATAGGGGCTTGCTTTACATATTCCAACAGCTATTTCCACGGCTTAAACCCGTGACCTTGTATTTCTTCTGGTTATTACTTCCAAATTAGGGTCTATTAAATCTTCCTCCGGATAATCATCTGCATCTTCATTGATTATATTTTCTGATTCTACTTAAAGGTATGTGCTTAAACTATATGTTTCTAATTATAATTTTGATAAGTATACTACTCTGTTGTTATGTTGTTTAAACGTTGATATTAGATTATGATTATGAATGTTTAGACGATGATAGAAGATTGATTATGAATGTTTAGACGATCGGTATAGGTTATAGTATGGTTATCTGCCGGATAGATAGAAGATTATAGACGCTTTATTAAAAAATGAAATTGAACCTAAGATTACAACTCAGATTATTACATGTTTATTATTTGATTAACTCTGAAAAAAGTTTGTTGCATAATTGGCCTTTATGAACACCAGATCGATCGTTGGGATCATAGGCTGCAGAGCATAAAGGAGGTCGGTCATATGACTCCGATCGGGGTTTACATGAAGTGGTACTATAAGATTACACGTAACTTGATTGGAAACTCCGATATACGTGTTCCAAATGGTCAAGGATATGCAGAACTCTTATGTGTACATACAAGATGAACAGAAGGGGAGAAAATAAAAATTTCTCTCCAACCAAACCTAGTGTTTCTAAACATTCCCCAATTCATTTTGATTCTTGCAAAACAAAGACTAGGTTATTATTAGGAGGTAGAGAGTAAGGATTTTATATTATAAAGTTGGTCTCTGGGTGAAAAAAAGTGAATCCCAGAGTTTTTATGGTTAAGGAGGCTTTGTGGGTATCAATGGAGGAATTGAAATAAAAAAGGGCAGCCCGGTGCACTAAGCTCCCGCTATGCGCGGGGTCCGGGGAAGGGTCGGACCACAAGAGTCTATTGTACGCAATCTTACCTTGCATATCTGCAAGAGGTTGTTTCCACGGCTTGAACCCATGACCTCCTGGTCACATGACAACAACTTTACCAATTACTCCAAGGCTCCCCGCTCCCCTTCAATGGAGGAATTGAAATAATGAGGGAAAAAGTAAATGGGAAGAAGGGGAGTCTTTACCGTGAATGGGTGAAAAAAATGAGAAATTGTCCTCTTTAAAGCCACGGACTTGGAATTTATCGAAGAAATGACATAATGGTTTCGATTTAGTGATTTAGCAAATGAAATTATTAACCCTTCCTTGTTTTGAAACATATAGAGGATTATTTGGCATTCCAAAATCTAAGTAAACAAGCATTCCTCCAAGATTTTTTGCTATATTCCTCATTTCGACTTTACTGATTTTATATGCCAAGGGGAGGGGGTGTGAAGCTTCAAATTTTCCCGTATTTAACATTGCAACTTCACAACAAAATGTTGATTCATGATGCATATTTTAATGTATGAAAATTGGGATACTACAGATACATTCCTCTTGGGCTTGGTTGGGTGGCCCTCCCTCAGGCACTTGCTTCGCAAATATTAATCAACGGTAAGTCACCAATAAATAATCTGTAAAATTATTTGACATGTAATAAATAGCATGAAAGCGTCAAAAACCTTCCAGATGCCACTGTATCCACGCAACTTCAATTTGGCCTCCAACTCCTGGAATCTGTCAACCTCCTGAAATGAGGAAACATCATAAGCCATACCAAGAATTGTTACTTCTAGAAATGATATAAATATAAATAAAACAATGAAACACAGACAAATAGGTTAAGAATGATGAATAGTGTTAGAACATATTGGTGACTTACATTAATTTGCAAAGGACAAGATGTGCAAGGTCACTTTATTAAGCAAGCTACAAATATTGATATGACGGAACAGGTAGTAGGTAAATAAGGAGTTGAGCAAAAGTGAAGAGTAAGCCGCTTTATCGAGTATACAAGGGCTCAGAAACAAAAGTTCAGGAGCATGATAGCTCAACCAACAGTAGAGCGGTGAAGCCCAATGTATAGAAGTTGTATGCACCAGATTGAGGAGAAGTGTTAGATATGTTGTGTAAATGGACTAGGATTACATGAAGCTTATAAGTTCAATGTCACCCATTGAAAAATTCAACAATATATATTGAAGAATGTGAAAAAAGAACTCAAGCATAAGACTTGTCTTCATGCATTCTCTCAATTGACAGTTATTTGTACACTCCCCAATTCTTTATCCCGTGCTTCTTGTTTCTCTCTCTAAATATACATAAATACATACATATATAGATAAAGATTAAATGGAGGAAAATAAAAAATCTCTTTGCCTCAATCATGCTTTCTTAATTTGGTTTGGGAGCCCATAGACATACATTTACAAACTAGAGTTACCAATTCACTGATAGTACTGCACCTTTCATACCAACCTGGAAGGAAGGATAAGTACCTATTTAAGAATTTAGAATAATTTCCATACATCATGAATCACACCGCATCAGTCAATGCCTATTCCACAACATCACTATGAAGAACCACAATTCGGAGATTGTTAGGCAAACATTAATTGAGTCGAGCATCATAACCTGAAAACACAATATATCAGCTGACCACCATCCAACCTCAGAAAGGATACTTCTTTTACGCCATTCCCAGTCCAAAATATGTTGTGGTATGTGAAATTAAAGTTTTCTCTGATGATCAATAGCAAGGTAATCAGCTAGTATGTTGTATGATAAGACTGTAAACCGTTCTGCAAAATATAATAGCAAGTAAAACATTCATCAGTTTGGTCAAGACATATCTTAGTAGACCAAGACCAAAAATTATGACCTATACACCCAGAAATTGAAAGTAAACAAAGTATCTCAAAGATGAACAGCTTAAGTCAAAAAAAAAAATTGGCACAGGACAATCTTAAAATCCTGACCACATTTCAGCTGACTTGAATGAATGAGTTATTAATATATAAAGGGAATGCTCCAATATAGTGGTATAAAGGGAGCAAAAAAATGATTTGACCAAGTTTTGTTTTCTTTTCTAAGAAGCAACCAAAAGGCGTACTCCATAAAGGACTGGCTTGAATGAATATATTCCACACTTCCAAGCAACAGGAATTTTTTAATGCCAAAATGAACGTCCTGGTTCCCCTCCTACCCATGTGTCCGCAATAGGTGGTTAGTTGTCCCCAAAGTCTTGAAAGGAAAATGGAACTCGCAAGAGCAAGCCTCAAGACAAGGCAGCCTCTAAACAATCTAATATGGTGCAACGCAAAGGGAGGTGGAGGACTAGAGGTATTACTATTCCGTTTAGGTGTAATATGTTGAGGAGTTAAAGATATAAGCATGACGGGGGAAGTTCTTTGGGACCTCACATTCAGGGGAAACCTCCAGATTGGGAGATGCAGGAGTCGCAAAGGTTGTTGGAGCTACTTTACGTGCAAATCAGGTTTAACCTCATTGACTCATGAAGGTGGGCTCTGAGGAGCGATGATTTGTTCACAGTTAAATCTCTTTATCCGTGCTTGTTTGTGAGAGAGGAAACACACTCTCATCTTTCCATTAAAAATTTCTGGGGCGCCTAGAAAGGTGTGCTTCTTTGTATGACTGGCAGCAAGAGGACCGATTCTAACAGCTGAGAATCTGAGGAAAACAAATATCATTTATGTTAGTTGGTGTTATATGTGCAAGTGCTCAGGTAAAGAAGTTGATCATCTATTGGTGCATCATTGTGAAGTGGCGTCGAGCTTGTGGAGGGTGGTCTTGAACTATTTTGGTGTACAATGGGTGATGCCTGGTATCGTTAGAGATGTGCTACAAAGTCAGGCTAGAAGATGTAGATGTAGAAGATAGAAAGCATGGGAGGTTGCTCCATTTGCTCTTATGTGGGTCGTACGGAGAGAGAAATAGGAGAGCTTTTGAGGGGATTGAAAATGACCCTACACATTTACGGAACAACCTTCTTTCTTTGATTGCTTTTTGGTGCACCTTGGAAATCCCTACATGTATAGAGGATTGGGCGTTTTTTTGTAGAGAATCATGTTTTTACGTAGATTCTCTACTTTTTGTAACACATCCTCTATTAATAATACACGAACAAGAATAGAACGAAAGAAAAAAGAGAAGGGAAAAAGGAAAAAGAAAAGAATGAGTATCCCGGCATGCAGGACTGCTGGGTGAAAATAAGTGAAGAAACCTCTTTCTATTGAAGTTCGATCAGCGGCAGTTCCTCTTTAAACATTGCTAGACTAGTGCACCTTCTTGTTCGTTGTGATAGAGGGTGCTCTTTAACCTTTACTTTGATTTTTGTAAAAAGTTATATACATAAGCAAACTGAATTCTGCTGTAACAGTTTGCATTTCTTTTCCTTATAAAAAAAAGAATATGCAAACTGTTACAGCAGAAGTGAGTGCAGGGGCACTCTTTTTTTTTGATGAAATAAGAAGGATATCATTAACAAAAAGCATCAAGAAGATGCAGAATTACAGAGAAAGAAAGTATCAGCTCCCATGAAGGCAAAAAAAGCTACCTAATAGCTATCAACATAGATCTATGGAACTGATAAATTCTAGGAAAGAATCAACAGAGGAGAGGTTGACCCAACTAAAAAGACTAATCAAACATCTACCCTTAAGAATGGGGATGGGAGTTGGGATGCCATCAGAACACCTTTTGTTCCTCTCTAACCATAAGCACCACAAAATAAAAGCAGGAACCAAAGACCAGATCTTTTTGATGGACTTCCCAACTTTCCAGGAGCTCCAACACACAAAAGCCTCTCTCAAAGTGCCTGGCATGACCCAAGTCAGTCAAAAGAGAGAAAAGAACATGTTCGAAAGGTCTGTTGCCACAGTACAATGAAGAACAAATGATTAATAGATTCTGAGTAGCACATGTAGCATCTGTTAGATAAATGAAACTTCCTCCTCGTAAGATTATCCTGAGTTAAACAAGAACTTTTAAGAGTGACCCAGATGAAACAAATAATTTTCGGAGACAGCTTAGTTCTCCAGATGAGTTTCCAAGGCCACACATCAATAAGTGTCTTCTTGCAAGTAGCCTTCTTTGACTGAATAGGTGCCATCCCGGTGACTTCCCTAAGTGAGCCTATCCCTGCCTTGATCATTCATTGGGCTGCTCTGTATGGTGGCCAGGAGAGCTATAAAATCTTCCAACTCCCAGTCATTTAGATTTCTCCATAGAATCAGATTCCAAACATTGGCTTCCCTACACTGAGAGATGATTGAGTCAGGGTTGGAGGCAATTTAAAAGATGCTTGAAAAAACATTCATAAGGGGAATGTTTCCCAACCAAGTGTCTTTCCAAAACTCTCCCCACTTCCCACCTTGAGAGAAGCATTGCTAGAGAAGACCTCCCACAGACTCCTTATAGCTTTCCAAACTCCTATGCCATAAGGGGTTGAAACTTGATTAGAGCACCAGTGACTAGTGCTACCAAATTTTGCTTGAATCACCTCCTTCCATAGACCAGTTGTCTCCTGATTATACCTCCAGTGCTACTTCATTAGCATACACTTGTTATGTAACACCAAGACTTTGATCCCTAAGCCTCCAAACTGTTTTGGCACGGTGACTTTGCTCATTTCACAAAGGTGAAATTTGTGGTCCTCACTATTTCCTTCCCAAAGAAGTCTCTCCTGATCTTGTCAAGTCGTTTTCGCACTTTATCTGGCAGAGGGAAGAGGGGCATAAAATAAGTGGGAATACTATCCAAGACATTATTAATAAGTGTTACCCTGCCCCCTAGCAAGAGATATTGTTGCTGCCGGTAAGCTAATCTTCTTTCAAGCTTTTCCACAATAACATTCCATGCCTCAACTGATTTGTAACTGGCACCCAAAGGGTAAACTCTCTTATGCGAACACAGGTCTGCGTCTGAATGATAATCCTGAAGATATCCCATTCATACCTTATGGTCCTTCCATTCCAAAGAGATAACCAATAAGAGCCAAGTAGAGACCACTAATTGAGCGCCAAAACTTGAATAATTTTCTTATCAAGTAATAAAATTTTATAAACAAGGGCAAGAAAACACCCCATACAAGAAGTAAACCAAAAATAGAAAACCTTACAAAAAGATATGATTTTCAACGGAATTACTATAGGGACCTCATGGGTGCACCAAAATGAAGTAACCTTTGAAATCAATTGAGTCACCATGATTTACCTCCTTCACAGACCTGTCGGACCGGGGTGTGGGGGCTGGTGGGAGATTCCACCTTTGGAATAAGGGATAAAAGGCTATATCTAAAGTGTACAAAATCCTTTCTATCCCATCAAAAGATCTCCTATTTCTCTCTCTCCATACGGTCCACATAAGTGCAAAGTGTCAGTGGAGCAACATCCCACACCCTGCATCTTCTCTTCCGTCTTCCAAAGGTCTAGCTAAACAAAACTTGAATGATAATTAGCAGTAGCTTTCTCCGCCACTTTTCTTTCTAATATGTCCACAACCAGTTCCAAACCCCAATGAACTTAAATGATGCAATCGAATAAATCCCTGATTGAGTTGTAAGGAAGGAGGCAATCCTACATACATCCATCCAAGAGATGGAGGTTCTGAACCTCCCTAAATGAAAAGATATAACCCTAACTCATGAAAATTTTCAGTCCAAAAGGCTGAGACAACTAATGTGGCATTCTCATCTATCTAATTCGTGTTAACTGATGAAACGCAAGGGAGTTGGAAAATCTGAAACTGTAAAGAGCACCCTAAAAAGTAAGGTTCTAGGATAAGTAAAAGTAAGACAAAACATATGCACTGCAAGATAAGACCCCATAAGAACAAAGAAAATGGATGAGATTACCAAATTGTATAGCCTAAATAATATAAGGTCAAATATCTATGCTCAGTTTTCAAAAAGAATATATGATAGATGAGATGAAGCACATTGGATTAAAATAGGACAGTTGCAGGGAAGAAGTGCTTCAAGAAGACAATGTGATAGGAAGATATGTACGAAGTGAAATCATCTTTCTTTTTTAAATTGTAACATGAAAGTGAAATCATCTTTTCATAAAACAATTGTAAGATCAACAATATTATGTGAGAAAAAAAGTTGTGCCTTCATTTGTGAGATCACAATGTTATACCAAAGAGAATGTTGGGCCACTAAGGCCCATCACATCCACAGGATGAATGTCTCCAAAATTATGTGTTAAGATGGACATATGGCTAGGGGTGGGCGTATATCGGTTCGGTTCGATTTTGTATCCGAAAAATATGAACCGAATAAAAAAACGATTTTAAAAACACCGAATACAACATTTTTTTTAAAAAAACCCGATATGTTCGGTTTATATGCCGAACATATCGGATTATATCGGTTTTTTCTAGTGGGCCGGGTCGGGGAATTTTTTTTTTTTTTTTAAATTGAATTTTCAAAACTGAAATTGACATTCACACCTACACTATCATGAAATTTCGACGTTGAAATCTATTGTGTATCGTGAGATGTTTACTAAAGAAAAAGGAAAAATTAGAAATCGATTTGGGGAAAAACACAAATTGATTGGGAAACAAACGTTTTTCTAAAAATTGGCTGCGCCAAACCGCCTTCCGGCAGTTTGACCGGCCCCATCTCGAAAAAATACGCAAAATCAAAAAAAAAATCGAGTAAAACGGACATCCGAGCGCAAAGTTATGACCATTTAAAGTTTTATCAATTTACAACTACTTTTTCCCCCTACATTTTATGTCAATGCTTCCGTGATATGTTAATCAAGTTCATGCCGCATGCGACTTTCATAAAAGCTTCATAGATTAGCTTCAATGGTTATGATTCAAGAGATAGTAGTAGCCTAAAATAAAAAAATAATATATATATATATATATATACATTTAATTCGGTTTTTCGGTTCGGTTCGGTTCGTATCCAAAATTAAAAAATCGAACCGAATTACTAAATCCTGATTCGGTTCTTCAAAAAATCGGTTTTTTTTAAAAAAAAAAACCGAGAAAAAACCGAACCGAATTTCAGTTCAGTTCGGTTCGGTTTGGTTCGGTTTTTTCAGTTCGGTTCGGTTTGGTTCGGTTTTTTCAGTTCTCCGGGTTTTTTGCCCATCCCTACATATGGCCATATAAAATTGGACAAAATTAGTAATGATCACATCAAACAGGTGTTATAAATAGCTCGCGTAGAGGATAAAATGATAGATGGTCACCTGAGATGATTGTTGCCCATATTTAGATTGGAGATGATCTAAGTTTCTAACTATTTCAATTAATTTATCCTCATCCTCTACATTTTCGAACTTGATGCCCCTAAGCCTTAGGTTCAAATGGAAAAGGTTGAGGGACTTGAGACTTAGGTCACAAGTTCAAGCCATACGCCATGCGAACTAAGCCTGGTATTTAAGTACAGAAGGGTAGAGGGGCTGGAAACATTATTACCGTGTTCCAAAGGATATGGTTGGTCCTAAGGGTTGGCCTCAAACAAAGTTCTCGATCATTAAAAAAAAATCCACTTCCCCTAAGCTAGAGTTTTTAAGATTTCATTCAGCTTCCAAAATCACTACCCAAACTGAAAGTTTTACTATTATCATCACCCTCTCTGACTCACAACACAGTAGACTTATCCTCCTTCAACTAAGGTGGTTGATGCCAAGTTAGACCTCCTTTTTATCTCTATCAACGGCAGCATTTAGTTTTCTTCTTATTATACAGATAATTTAATTCCTTAACTAAATGAACTATCATTAACCATGAAATTTGGATACCTAATCTAGGCCAGTACATCAGAGTCAGGTAATTCAAAATAATGCACATATTTTTTTGGACGAACTAACTGGGCGTGCTACTTCCTCTTCTTCTCTTTCTTTTTTTTTTTACCTCCCCTTCTCTCTGTGCTCTTCTAGAAGAGTATGTTCAAGTTTATCAAGTCTTTAATGTGTTTTAGAGTATCCGAATTAAATAATCATACTTATGTTAGACCTTTCAACATACTACATTTAGATTAGACAGCATTATTCTATTAAACTGCTGATTTTCATATAAGTTCGGTCTATTGAACTGCTGATTCTCAAAAAAATTAGGTCTATTAGGCTGCTGATTGCGATAATATTGTGGTGTTAGTGGCAGCGGTGGCGATGGCGCTTCTCTATTGAACTGTTGATTCTGATAAAGACCTGTTGGTGGTGGCATTGCTCTATAGGATTGTTGATTGTGATGAAAAGGTTGATTAGGATGGATATTAGGTGTTGGTGACCTAGGACGGAAATTTCGATCGGTTTCACGAACAGAATTAAGTGAGAGTCTCCAGTTTCAATGTCTTGTTCACTTCGTTCGTCGTAAGGACGGTCGGAAAAGTTTCTCTGACGCTACCAAGGCCGCCTCGGAACTGTAAGGAAATAAGGAGAGTTTTGTTAACAGTTTAGAAATGGAAGTTTAATGTGAATTGAGTATTTCGGGGAAGAGTTCTTACTGGCTGAGTAGAGGACATGGAGGCGGTGGCGGTGGCGGTGGTAGAAGAGTGCTTTATGAATGTTTGAATGACAGTGGGGCGCGGCTGCAACTGGTGTTATGTGTACTTTAATGTTGTCACGAATACAAAAATTATAAGAAAAGTAAGTTCATGATAAAATTATTATAGGCAATTACATTAATCGATATAAATGAAATTTTTCTACCTAATTATGAATTTAATAATAAGATATAATAAAATTACTTTCTTAATCTTAAAAAGATAGTTTTAATTTAAAGTATGAGTATCAAAGTAACTACTATATTCCGTGTGAATTAGGACATAAATTTTTTCATTTTTTAAAATAAATTTACATAGTTAATTGGAACATAAAAAAAAAAAGCAAAGACATGTACATGATGTAACGCAAATAATAACTTTGATAATCTTTTGGAAGCGGAGGGAGTAAGTCAATGAAACAAACTTTTATACTATGTTGTTAAACTAGAAGTAACATCATACAATACAATAATAGCTAACAACCATGCAAACAAGTTGTAAGTCTTGTAACTGATCAGATTTTGAAAGGTGATAACGACTTACACAAATACCTGGTGAGATCACGATCATAGGATTTCCGGACAATATCAAATCCAACCGTTCGAAATTAAAATTTCCTATTCAAAGTCTTATGTTGTAGACGCAATTTTGGCTAAATTTCCAAAATAGCATACAACTATTGTATCATCTACAATCGATCATCAAGGGAGGTCTGTGTGGAGAAGCATAGATAAGATGTCGTTTTGCTCCTGTGTATCATCTACCCAGTCTCTGTCTATGTTAGCCAAACCTATTGGATGTTCTAAGCGTTACAGCCCTCGTATCTCTGCTTCTTCTTCCGATGTCCCTGACTTTCTCTCTGCTGATTGGTATCCATCTTAACTCTCTCTCTCTTGTTTGCTCTTGAATATTTTGTATTACTCTCTCCGGTTCAAAATCTCTTAAGAAATAAGCGAAGAAAGAAAGTAGCCTAGCTGTCTAGTAGAAAAGAGAGGGGCAAACCCCCCCCCCCCCCTTTTTTTTTTCTTTTTCACAAATTTCACAAATAGGAAGTTTCGAATTCAATTTTGCTATCAAAATGACTAAACTACACCTAATTAAATAGAACTTGGAATTTGGGTCAGTTGGCACTTATTAAGGGAAAATCTGAAAAAAAAAGAAAGTTGTCTTTTAACCGGAGGGAGTAATTGGTTCCTTTGGTATTTGGTATACTTGTTTTGCAATTGGGTTATAGTGAAAATGACAACTTCTATTCAATATGACTGGTTTCTTTTTCCAGGGATTGAATTAGGGGTTTTGATTTATTGAATTGATACTTGTACTATTTGTTTGATTTTCTGTACTTTTGGTTGTAGAGTTTCACAAGAAACTGTGTTTTGTATATTCAAAAAGCATATCATTTCAAGGTTCCGAGTTTCCTTGGTTGATCTTGGGTTGTGTAGAGGTCAGCTACCACACTTCAAGTGAAATAATGATGTTTTGTGCGCTTTCAAAACTTAAATTCATTAAACAGTTCAGTTTTAAGCGCAATTCTTCCAGCATTGCGCTAACTTATCAACAAAAACAAGAACAAAGTGTCAATCTCAAACTAGTTGAGTAGGTTATATGAGTTCTCTATGTCCATTCAGCTCTACTTGGGAAGTTTAACTCCAATCCTCAATAATTTATCTTTCAGAACAAACCGGGAGTTTTATAGAATTAGAGGTTCTTTAACTCTCACATTTCTATATTGACATACAAATCTCTAACCAAACTAAAAAAAAAAAAAGACTACCTTTTGTAAGTGTACTACAGTACTAACAATGGCTAAGCCTTACTTCCAGAGTTGATATCCTATATGGATCATTTCCTTCCATCATGTTTTGTTTAGCTAAGTCCGCCTAAATTCCCAGAACCAGAAGTAGGGCCAACCGTGTGAAAAATAATTTTGATAAATCGTGCGATTTGAAGTCAAGATCTCTGCATGCTCTCGTACTATGTTGAATTGTATGACCCCATCATCTTCCTTTTTTTTTTATAAGGGTATGACCACCCCATCTAAAAGCTTATCTCTTCAATAATGCATAGTGGGGGAAGTTCTATTAAACTCGTTGCAATTATGCATTATCTGTTACAGGCTTGAATCTCGTAGGAAAAAGCCATTTGGTCCAAGACTAAGTGTAAGTTATTAGCACTTGAAGGTGGATCATAGGATGTGTCTGCTCTTGCTTATGTATCAATTTACTTTATGGTTTTGCAATAGTTTAGTGCAGAAGAAGCAGTTCGACACCAGCTTGATGCATTGAAGTACAACGACCAACCTCATCACGATTATGGAGTTGAAGTCATGTATAGAGTAATTTTTTCTAAAACTCCATTTCTGTATAGTCTGATGGTTTATAAAAAGCTGATGCTGGCTGTTTTGTAATCTTTAACCTCTTGTGATAGTTTGCTGGATTCGATCCATTTCAAAGGTCTACCTACTTCGGGCGCTTTTTTGACTTGGGTCAAGTTAGTTACCAAAATCTTTTCTCCTTAATCACTAATTATTGCCATATATTGGCTCAATGGTTATGAATGCTCAAAGAGTAAGCTGCCTGTCAATCCATTCTCTTTAGCTCAAGGCACTTAAACATAATTCCTGCACCAGAAGCAGCAATTAAAAAGGCTTGTATTGGCTATTCTATGAATTAAAAAAAGGTGATATTCACTAATTTCTATCTTTACTTGGTTGGTCTACTGTCATACAGTTTGAACGATTCAGGCGAATTTTTCATCATTCAACTTATAGGGTATTGCTTGGCCATCAGGAGAGGGAGATTTTGAGCAGTTTGCATGTAAATGAGGTTTGTCAGGTTTTACATGTTGCTAACAAATGTTCAGGAAATTGCAAGGATAAGCTTAAGAATTGTCTAATTTCCACTATGCTTGTGTAGAATCTGTATAAGCAGCGTGTCTGGGTCCGAGGCACTCGACCAGAGGAAGAAGAAATCTTCCAATTTACCTTGGTTCAGGTTTGTTCTTTATTGCTCACCTCCCTGTTGAGAGGTTATTTGAATTAATATTTCTTTAACTGCTTCTCTTGGATTTTTCATTTCAAACATTACAATGAAAATGTGCATATGGTGGAAGCTGGACTAATGAGAGAATGGTGAGTATGTTGTGTAGTTTTATTCTCCAGGTATATCTATAATTAAATTCAACGCGTTCAAGATAGTAAACACTTATGCTAACAACAACAACATATCCAGTGAAATCCCACACCGTGGGGTCTGGAGAGGGTAGAGGGTAAACAGATCTTACCTCCACCTTGGTAGGTAGAGCGGCTGTTTCCGGGAACAGTAAACACTTATGCCGTTTATCTATATTTATATTTGGCCAAACAAAATTAAGAGAGACTGCAACGCTGCAAAATATGTTTTCTAACAAAAGAACAGCTCTTTTACTTGTGGAGAGCGTTGTTATTTGAATCAATTTATTTGCACTGAAAGGCTACACTATCCAAGCTCCTTCTTTGCCTTGACATATGCATGTAAAAATGGGTATGACATGTATAACACTTCATATTGAGTTCTCTAAAATACACAAGACCTGCTTAAAACTGAACATGGATATGTATCCCATATAAGCACTCATACCAGTGTTCACATATATGGAGACGTTGTGTCTAACTGTACCATTAAATCCATAAAGACGCCGAGCATAACATACACAAATCAAGGAGTAGCTTTTTTTGCACTTTTGAGTTTTGCTAAGCTGTTAGATATACGTTAACTGATTTCATGATCTGTTTTCTGAGTAGTTTTCCAGCAATTCATCATGTCCTATCTGAATGAATGAAGATCTCTTTTCCAGCTTATATTTCTGAGAGAAGTGAAAATATAGATTGATCCCAAAAAAAAACAAAAAGAAAAGAAACCCTGACTATCTATGCAAAGTATCTATACACTGTAATAGGGTTTCAGGATCATTTACAAAATCCATTCTACGCCAACAGGAGATCAGAAAGATACAACAACAACAACTACATACCCAGTATAATCCCACCAGGTGGGGTCGGGGTAGGGTACCCAGACCTTACCCTACCTTGTGAAGGTAGGGAGACTGTTTCCGTTAGACCCCCGGCTCAAGAAAAGATGCAAAGACAACAATAATAATAGACAGTAATAGCAACAATATAATAAGATAAATGAGGTAAAGGAACAAACAAGTCGTAACAGAGATCTAAAAGATAAGCAAGTGTACAAAGATAACAATACTCCTAGTACGGAAAAATATCCTCGCGACAGCCTATTAGCCCTCTACCCTGATACTCGACCTCCACAGAAAGATACAATCAGATTAAATCTTCATTCTTCAAAGTAGTGCTGGCTTGTCCTTTAAATAACCTTCTATTTCTTTCCTTCCAGAGACGCCCACCAGATACGTGCTGGTATTGTATTCCATGTGGTCTTCATTGCATTTTGTAGCCCTTTTCTGCTCCAGTACTTTAGGAAATCAGAGGTAGATCTTGTGACCAATTCAGTCCCAGAATACTTTAAAATATCTGTCGTACCTGTGTAGCTACAGAACAAGGCAAACACAAGTGGTTGACTGTCTGTGCTTTCTTCACACATATAACATCTACTGCTCAGTTGACATGAAATTAGTTTTTGTATGCTTAGGTTATGTAACTGCTCTTGGTTTAATTTCACACTTGTTGTACATGGATTTCGAAAGTAGCAATACTAAATTATGGAAACATTGTGGCAGAGCATGTTATCTACAATTAAATACTTAATATTTCCAATTAGTATTTCTGCTTTCATTGGGATTTGCATTTTCTTTCTCTCGTTTTCATTTTGTTTGAAGAAGATAATAGACATATGATTTGTTGTGATTTACAGCGTGTTGGCGGGTCTTGGGATGGCTACTGGCTGACAGAATCCGTGCTTCACGACGGAGATACTTTCTCTGGTGGTGTGGCTTACTAAACTAGTATCTGTAGAAGCTCAGGAGTCTATGCGGTTTCACTATAGCTTCATTTCTGTAAATACGATTAATATATAGTATAATGTATATTGCAGTTGCTTACCATCCTTGTTGGATCAAGACTGGCCAATCATGTAAATAGAAACTTGTACATCTTATAGAATATAGCAAATATATATTGCTTCTGATGAAGTGTCAAACATCACCATTTCACCACTTATTGCGCTTTTATTAGTCATTGACAACAGGAATAGTCATGTCGCATACATCATTCCTTTCTTCCCCTCCACCACGACGACTGAAACAACATGAAAAATTCATACCCGTAAAGGAGAAGGGCCGGTGAAGGCACTTGGGAATCTTTATGTAAGAAATTAATTTCTCACAGAGGTAAATCATTTAATAAAACGTGGTTTCTTCCGTCCTTTCTCCTCCATCCAGATTCAGTAATGTTCACTCTGGGACTCGACAATGATGATCCTGGTTGAATAAGCTGCTTGAAAAAAGAACTTGATTTTTGCTTTTTCTAGTGAATTTGAACTTGAGAATCTAGTTAGAGTTATTTGAACTAATCGGAAATGTAGGCATGCTAAGTAAATGACTATGGCAGAAGGTAAACATTAGAACCAAGCAATTGAGAGCCTTCTATGCATTTAGATACTTTCTATTTCTTCCCGAAACGTGCCAGAAAAGATAGTAAAACCTTTGGGAGGTACTTTAGTTCATCTTTAAATATTTCACTTCTCTTCAATGTCACTTGGCATTCTTCCCCAAGTCACTTCGACATTCCCTTTCCAGATCAGCTTTCAGTATGACTAATCTAACACCTGATGCCAACTGAAGGAGGCCGAAGTGTACAAATATCCGCTTTTAGGGTCGCCATTTAACCTTTACCCGGAGTTGAAATATTTTTTGCAAGTTTCCTACTCCGGGCACAACTTTATATCAAACCACTTCAATTTAGCAAGGTTAAGTGATTTAATTTAATGAAATGAAAATTTGAATTAATTAATTAATTATGACTAAATAATAGGCCCAATTGACTTTTTTTTTTGTAGGAAAAATACTTATATTAATTTAACTAAACATTGTGTACAGAGGGAGTCACAGTGTCTCCAGATGAGTACATATGATTGTTGTTAGCAGCTATTCTAGTATTAGAGTTACAAAAAGAACTAGTGCCACTGGATATTCCTGCTGAGGACTGAGCAAAAGAAGATTTTCCGGTATGCTGAAGCCACTCAGCTTCAGAGATGCGTCTTGGCGTGGTTGTGCCTCCCGGATCTGCTTGTAAGAGATCTATAACAAAAGGAGGAGGCTCCTGGAAGTGTATAATGTCACTTCTGTCCAGTGTTGAATCAAAAAGAGTGAGTTGATCCGCAAGCTTGTTCCGCTCACTGTACACATGAGTGAGTTGTGGACTACACAGCTGATGCAGGAGGAACCTACCGTCATCGACAATCGATGAAGAAATGTTGGTGCAATTATTGATTAACAGTATGATTTCAGTAGCATCTATATTAATTTGCAATGGTGTAATATTCCTTTGTAGTGCAAGTTGTAGTCCTTGTTGAAGTGCCATAGCTTCTGAGTCCATTGCTGAAGAGGTATTGCAAGTACCTGAAAACCCAAGGATCCAATGTCCCCTGGAATCGTGAAACAGCCCACCTATACCATTCTTAACCTTGTTGTGTGACTAGGTGCCATCAGTATTAAGTTTATACATCCCCAAAGGAGGAGGATCTCATTTGACATTTATAAACAACTTAGGAGGCTTGTGATTACAGACGTTTCACAAGTAGTAGTATTCTAAGCCTGATGACAAATATTATTGATGTTAGTAATTGAATTTTTATTTTTGAAAATATTGTCATTATGGGTTTTCCACCACAAGTTCCAGAGAACAAAAGGAAAGATAAGTTTTATAGGGAGGTTGAAGGGGTAGAGGATGAGAGCTGCAAGTTAAGAAGAGTTTTAAGGAACTCGTAAGGGCTTTCATTAGATTTAACAGCTTGAAGAACCTGATGGTGCAAAGCTAATGATTGTCGAGTATTAATCGCATTTGAACATTGAAAAAAGAGATGGTAAAGATTTTCTTCTGATCCTACATTGCATAGTGTGCAAATGTTGGATTGAAGTATTTGAAGTCTATGCAAGTATGAATTTGTGGGAGTCTGTTGTGGGAGCAAAGCCAAAGGAAGGTTTTCATCTTATTTTGGAGTTTCAAGTGCCATATCCAATTGAAGATAGCAGTAGGATTTAGAGTATGTAGAAGTGAGTCAAAACAAGATTTGACTGACAATTGCCTGTCCTTTGTGAGACCCCAAGTAAGTGTGTCATAACCAGCGATGTTCACTATAGAGCCCCTAGGCCAACTTATATATATGCAATATTGCGTATCAATTATACAAAGAGCTGTCATGCAGAAGCAATTTAATGGTGTGAGATATAAAACTATACCATAATCAGCAAAAGTGCTTCATGATGAAACAATATCTCCTGATATCCATCTGCTTTTCCTCTGGGCTGAACATTGGTCCACCTCATGTATCAAACAGGATTTAATCACAACTGAAAGTAAAAACCGGTTGCTTCTATTTGCATGATATATATCTACGAAGCTTTGTGCGGAGATACAAATAACATTAAAGGGGTCAATCATGAGTCAAACAATAACTAAACCATGAACTGCCCTACATCTTTGACAGTTAAAACCACTTGTTGCACATTAAGGTTATGCAAAAAAGAGAGGCAGTCCAACAATTGTGGTATATTACCCCATAAATAACAAAACTAGAACCGGAAGGTTCAGAACCTCAAAACTATGTCAAGGCTCGACGAAAAACTCAACCAAGTCAGCTCTCATGTATCATTTCTTTGCTTGAGAGATAAACTTGGTTAGGACATAACAGTCTGGTGGGGTAATGTTTGTGTAATAGTTTTGGATGGTATCAGTGACCTCAAAGCCGAATTTCTTATAGAAGTTGATGGCATCTTCATACTTGTTTGTACATGCAAGTAAATCTCTCTGATATTCTGCTTTGTACAAATATCAAGTACATGATTTAACAGCTTTGTACCTGCACAGTATAAGAAACATGATCAATGCACAAGAAGCAGTTTAATCATATTGAGATATTAGGAGAAAGTGAACATCAATTGGATTCCCTGTAGCTACTCATCTTCAAAGAAGAGTTCAATCTTTTTTCATAAATCTTAATTGGAGCCAAAAAAAATGCACTTAAACAGATCTCAACGTTTACAAGGAAAGACACTGATTAAAAAAAGATTAGGAGTAAAGATGTAGTGAAAGTTGGGAGTTCCATCAATACACATATGTTCTGTGGTAAACATAAAAGGAACAGAGGAATGTTTAATGTTAATATTCGCTCTGAAGATAAGTTGATAACTTACCAATACCTAGACCACGATATGGAGCCAAAACACCCAAAGTCATTATATAAACACAAATAGATCCACCTTCTTTCTTCTCAAGTCGACATGCAACTGAACCTACACAAATGTCATTATAATATGCTGCAGGCGAAAAGAACTAAACCAGGTCAGACCTTTGAAATTTGCAGCATTGACATTGGAAAGACGACACCAGATAGAGATGCATTTATTAAATACTACCAAGGAGGATTATCTGTTTTGAAGGTACAACAATAAAACGAACATCTGTGAAACTCTTAAGACTGGAAAGCTGGATGCTTTGCCAAACACAGATCCATCCCTAACATCTTTTTCTTGATAAGGTAATAGTTGCATTAAAAGAGCAGTAAGTGCTACAAAAGTGTTTACATCAGTAGCCCAAAAAGCAAAATAAACACACATTGTGATCCCTGAATGTCAAATCAATACCTCATCACTTACAGAAACTATTACCAAGTTGAACTTTTTGTTGTTAATCTGTATTCCAAAAAACCAGTAAATAATAAATACTGAAAATAAACAGAATCAGTGTTGAAACATAAGAATAATTTTTCAGAATATAATCGAGCCCACTTAGTTCAAAGTGTGTCCTTAAGGAAATTATTCCCCTCACAGTACTCGAGGTTGATGGAATATCCCCTCCCAGGATAGAACAATTATCTTACCAGAATAGTAGTACTCCAAATTCAGGTAGCGGCGAACCACTCAACGGCAGTATATCACACAGAATTTATTTGTGCAGAAGAAGAAGAAATTTGTATTGTTCAGAAAATTCGTAAGTAAAATTCTGAGGAATCAAACGAATTTATAGCCATGGAAGTACTGTTTCTGAAGGTTTGCAACCTTTCTGAACAGCCACTGAAAACTGGTGGAAAATTTAAATATGGAAAAGAAACCGGGCCGCGGGTCAGACACGCGGATTCAGCCGGGTCGCGGGTCAGGGTCACTAACGGGTAGTATTGGATAAGTTAATTAATTAAATTAAATAATAATTAATTAAATAATTAAAAATTAAAGAAAATTTGGTCCAAAAAGATTATCAATAAATCAGATCCGAATCCGAATCCGAAGCCGAAGCCGAGCCGAGCGACGACGACGGCGCGAGGGGTCCTTGCCCCCTCAACCCTTTTACTGACAAGAAGGAGTAATTCTACTTATAAGTAGAAGAACTTTTCTTTCCACTACCGATGTGGGACAAATGCTTATTTTATAAAGCAAGAGGGAACTCCCACTTTTCTTTCCACTACCGATGTGGGACAATTCCCACTTTTCTTTCCAATCATTTTCCATTCACCAATATCAATACCCAACAATCCCCCACATGAATGGGGAATGACTATAATATAAAAGCGCGGACAAGTGTGATATACAAGCGAGAATTGACTGCATCTGGATAAGTAGGTTTCCCTTTGAACTTTCCGTAGTGAACTTATATCGGATATACTCGATCAATCGGTAGATTTGATATTTTTGAACCGTCGAACTTTTTTGTATATCTAGACAACATAAGTCACATAATCAACTCTCAACCGTTTATGGTTCTCACGGTTGTGTTCGTTTCAGCCATGAACACATCCTGGTTTCATGAGTGCGTAGAGAATGGGCCTTCACTGTCATTCCCCTTTAAAGCGGCTTACACTTAACACTCACATGGGTGATTTCTAAGCTTGTGGCCTATAGCCACATTATCTGGTCATACACTGCCAGATTTATATAATCATTAAAGAACCTTAATGCTTTATTAACTCATTAACAAGCCATAAGGTTTTATCCTTATTTCTGAATATTGTCTTCATCCGAGAATGGGTTGAGTTATTTGACAACGTTGAACCGTCAGTCACAACTTTGTTTGATCTCCTTGAACCTAGCTCTTGGGATCTCCAGTCTGCTAGGTAGAGTTACCGCCATGATGACTTGTCCTCGGCCTTAACCCCATTCCCATTGATGATCTACTAACTCCCTCTCTAGATAAGCCTTTTGTAAGCGGATCTTCCACGTTATCTCTTGACTTTACATAGTCAATCGTGATAACGCCACTAGAGAGGAATTGTCTAACGGTATTGTGTCTTCATCGTATGTGACGAGATTTTCCGTTGTACATTACGCTCCCTGCCCTACCTATTGCTGCTTGACTGTCACAATGTATACATATAGGAGCCAAAGGTTTGGGCCAGAATGGAATATCTTCTAAGAAATTCCGGAGCCATTCAGCTTCTTCACCGGCCTTGTCTAAAGCTATAAATTCAGATTCCATTGTAGAGCGGGCGATGCATGTCTGTTTTGATGATTTCCAAGACACTGATCCACCCCCAATTGTGAAAACATAACCACTCGTGGATTTAACTTCAGATGATCCGGTGATCCAATTTGCATCACTATATCCTTCGATCACGGCGGGATATTTGTTATAATGCAAAGCATAGTCTTGGGTGTGTTTTAAATACCCCAAGACTCGTTTCATTGCCATCCAATGAGTTTGATTGGGATTACTCGTGAATCGACTCAGCTTGCTTATAGCACATGCTATATCTGGTCGTGTACAATTCATAATATACATCAAACTTCCCAAAACTCGTGCATAGTCCAATTGTGAGTCACTTTCACCTTTATTCTTTTGAAGTGCAAAACTTACATCAATTGGAGTCTTTACAACATTGAAATTTAAATACTTAAACTTGTCAAGTACTCTTTCAATATAATGAGACTGCGATAATGCTAGACCTTGTGGAGTTTTATGAATTATGATGCCTAAGATCAAATCAGCAACTCCTAAGTCTTTCATATCAAATTTGCTAGCCAGCATACGCTTCGTAGCATTTACATCGGTAATATCTCTACTCATTATCAACATGTCATCAACATATAAACAAACAATGACTTCATGATTTGGAGTATTTTTAATGTAAACACATTTGTCACACTCATTAATCTTAAATCCATTTGCCAACATTGTTTGGTCAAATTTCGCATGTCATTGTTTGAGTGCTTGTTTAAGTCCATAAAGTGACTTAACGAGTTTGCACACTTTCCTTTCTTTACCAGGAACCACAAAGCCCTCAGGTTGTTCCATGTATATTTCTTCCTCCAATTCTCCATTTAAGAAAGCTGTCTTGACATCCATTTGATGGATTTCAAGACCATATACGGCCGCCAGTGCTACTAACACCCGAATAGATGTTATTCTTGTTACCGGCGAGTATGTGTCAAAGTAATCAAGGCCTTCTTTTTGTCTATAACCTTTGACCACAAGTCTTGCCTTATATTTGTCAATAGTGCCATCAGCTTTCATTTTCCTTTTAAAAATCCATTTTGATCCTAAAGGTTTATTTCCAGGATGAAGATCAACCAATTCCCATGTATGGTTGTTCAAAATTGATTCAATCTCACTATTGACTGCCTATTTCCAAAATGCTGAATCAGAAGAAGACATCGCTGCTTTAAATGTTTGAGGCTCATTTTCAAGCAAGAATGTCACAAAATCCGGTCCAAATGAAGTAGATGTCCTTTGACGTTTGTTACGCCTTGCATCCGCTTTACTTGGTGTATTTTTCTTTGGTTCTTCCCGCGGTCGTTTAGATCTTTTTCTTGACGACTCACATTCAGTTTTATACGGATAAATATTTTCAAAAAATTCAGCATTATCTGATTCAATTACCGTATTAACATGAATTTCGGGATTGTCCGATTTGTGAACCAAAAACCGACAAGCTTTGCTGTTTGTAGCATAACCAATAAAAACACAATCTACAGTTTTTGGTCTGATTTTTACCCTTTTGGGCAAATGAACTTGGACCTTTGCTAAACACCCCCACACTTTGAAATATTTCAAGTTGGATTTTCTTCCTTTTCATAGTTCATATGGAATAGATTGTGTTTTGCTGTGGGGCACCCTGTTGAGTATTCGGTTAGCTGTAAGGATAGCTTCCCCCCCACAAGCTTTGCGGTAAACCGGAACTTATTAGTAAGGCATTCATCATTTCCTTTAATGTTCGGTTTTTTCTTCCGCAATTCCATTTGATTGTGGTGTGTAAGAGGCAGTAGTTTGATGAATAATTCCATATTCTAAACATATCTCTGCAAAAGGAGATTTGTACTCTCCACCCCTATCACTTCTAATCATTTTTATCTTTTTATTCAATTGATTTTCCACTTCGTTTTTGTATTGCTTAAATGCATCAATTGCTTCATCCTTACTATTAAGCAAATACACATAACAATATCGAGTGCAATCGTCAATAAAAGTTATAAAATACGTTTTCCCACCGCGAGATGGTATTGACTTCATATCACATATATCTGTGTGAATTAGGTCTAAAGGATTTGAATTCCTATCAATAGACTTATATGGATGTTTAACAAACTTAGATTCAACACAGATTTCACATTTAGATTTATTACACTCGAATTTAGGCAATACTTCTAAATTAATCAATTTTCGCAAGGTTTTGTAGTTGACATGTCCTAAACGAACATGCCATAAATTATTTGACTCCAATAAGTAAGACGAAGCTAAATTTTTATTAATACTGTCAACAACCATTACATTGAGTTTGAAAAGGCCATCGGTGAGGGAGCCCTTTCCTATGAACAATTCATTCTTACTTATTACAATTTTCTCACTAACCAACACGCACTTAAACCCGTTTTTGACGAGTAGTCCGGCTGAAACTAAATTCTTCCGAATTGTTGGAACGTGCATAACATTATTGAGAGTCAGGACCTTGCCGGAAGTCATCTTCAGAAGTATCTTCCCATATCCTTCAACCTTGGCTGTTGCAGTATTTTCCATAAACAGTACCTCTTCGGGTCCAGCGGGAGCATAGGTTGCAAATGCTTCTTTTGTAGCGCAAACATGTTGAGTGGCACCAGAATCAAGCCACCACTCATTTGGGTTTCTAACCAAATTGCACTCCGATAGCATTGCACACAGATCATCCATATCATCATTCTTTTCCACCATATTGGCTTGTCCTTTTCCCTTGTTCTTTTTCGGGAGACGACAATCTGGGGCTTTGTGGCCAGTTTTCCCACAATTAAAGCAGTTTCCCTTGAACTTTTTCTTGTTGGAATCCTTCTCCTTTCCAGAAGGCCTCTTCCTTTTCTTGTTCTTTTTCGTGAGCAAAGATCTTCAACGATGTTTGCCCCTTCAATTGGTGAAGTCTTACGGTACCTCTTCTCAGCGGTTTTGTTATCTTCTTCGATCTTGAGACGAATCACAAGATCTTCCAACTTCTTTTCCTTTCTTTTGTGCTTAAGATAATTCTTGAAATCTTTCCATGAGGGCGAAAACTTCTCAATCATTGCAGCCACTTGGAATGCTTCATTTACTACCAAATCTTTAGCAATAAGGTCATGGAAGATAAGTTGAAGCTCTTGAACTTGGGTTTCAACGATTTTTCCATCCACCATTTTGTAGTCTAGGAATTTGGCAACCACAAACTTCTTCAAGCAAGCATCTTCAGTTTTGTACTTCTTTTCAAGTGCAGTCCATAGTTCTCTGGAAGTCTCTACTGCACTGTAGACGCTGTACAAGTCATCTTCTAAGGCACTCAAAATATAGCCTTTGCACAAAAAATCAGCCTGTTTCCAAGCCTCAGTAACCATGAACTGTTGGTTGTCAGGCATGTCGGCGGCAGGCACGGGAGGGTCCTCATTAGTGAACTTTTGCATACCAAGGGTGGTAAGCCAAAAGAACATTCTTTGCTGCCATCCTTTAAAGTTGGCACCGGTGAACTTCACAGGTTTCTCAGCCGGTGGCACAATGCACGGGGTTGTAGGAGTAACGCCAGTGCAGATTCGCAGAGGTAGTTCCAGTCTCAATTGCCATTATTCGTTTGTCACTGTCAAATTGACAAACTGTTTTAGTTAATAAAACCAGAATAGCAATTCAATCACAGACTTAAACGGTGAAGATTTTATTTCTTCAAATCGCAATATATTATGAAACTTTAGTATTCCAACGAAGTTTTTATATCTTCGAGTCAGAATACTAATATTCATATGGAGTAGAAAACTACACAAATTTTAATCTCCACAGCAGAATACAACAACGATGAAGTTTTTATGTTCTTCAAATCGTTGTACAAGTATGAACTTTAATATTCCAATGAAAATTTTTATGTCTTCAAGTCAGAATATGAAATTTCATACGGAGTAGAAAACCACACAGGTTTTAGTCTCCAAAACAGAATACATATTAATCTAAAAATATAATTTTCTTAAGATTGTTGTTAATCTGTATTCCAAAAAACCAGTAAATAATAAACACTGAAAATAAACAGAATCAGTATTGAAACATAAGAATAATTTTTCAGAATATAATCGAGCCCACTTAGTTCAAAGTGTGTCCTTAAGGAAATTATTCCCCTCACAGTACTCGAGGTTGATGGAATATCCCCTCCCAGGATAGAACGATTATCTTACCAGAATAGTAGTACTCCAAATTCAAGTAGCGACGAACCACTCAACGGCAGTATATCACACAAAATTTATTTATGCAGAAGAAGAAGAAGTTTGTATTGTTCAGAAAATTCGTAAGTAAAATTCTGAGGAATCAAACGAATTTATAGCCATGGAAGTACTGTTTCTGAAGGTTTGCAACCTTTCTGAACAGCCACTGAAAACTGGTGGGAAATTTAAATATGGAATAGAAACCGGGTCGCGGGTAAGACACGCGGATCCGGCCGGGTCGCAGGTCAGGGTCACTAACGGGTAGGATTGGATAAGTTAATTAATTTAATTAAATAATAATTAATTAAATAATTAAAAATTAAAGAAAATTTGGTCCAAGCCAAAGCCGAAGCCGAAGCCGAGCCGAGCGAGCGACGACGACGGCGCGAGGGGTCCTTGCCCCCTCAACCCTTTTACTGACAAGGAGTAATTCTACTTATAAGTAGAAGAACTTTTCTTTCCACTACCGATGTGGGACAAATGTTTATTTTATAAAGCAAGAGGGAACTCCCACTTTTCTTTCCACTACCGATGTGGGACAACTCCCACTTTTCTTTCCAATCATTTTCCATTCACCAATATCAATACCCAACACTTTTCCAAAAGATATAGTATGTTCACTAAATGTCCATACTACCTTCTCTACGGACCTGTAAGGAAGAATGCACAATCCAATAATCTCGGGCTTCTTTAAATTCTCTCATTTGAGCAAAAAATGTTCTTCAAGAATTTTCAGGTACGAATAAAGAGAGTAGGTATATGTGAATAAATTCATTAAGTCTTAATGCCAATGTCGGCCAATAGGCTTAAAAACAAAAACAAAATTGAAATGAATGTTGGAGTAGTCATGGTCAGGGGTTGTTATTTGCATTCTATAAAAACCATAACGAGGAGAAGAAAAATATCTTTAACTTGCTTTTGTTTCTAATGATCAGTAGAGTGCAGATAGTGCTTCAAGCAACAATAGTTACCTCTTTTTTTAAAAAAAAGGGTCTGGTGCACAAAACATCCCGCTTTAGCAGGGTCCGGGGAAGGATAGCTACTTATTTATGTTACTAATAAATATGCTCAGTGGCAATTGTTAAACCTTTTTTTTTTCCATTAAAGAATGTGTTCTGTGAACTTAAGTACCAAAGCTTGCATAAGACCTAAAAATTAAAAATATATATTTGAACGAAAATGCCGTGTCGTCCAGTGGAGCCTAGAAGAAGGTGACTCGCGCACACAACAGACTCCTTTTCAATAGAGAAGAATAGTCAAACCAACCCAGCTGGCTTGCAACAGACTCAGAGGAGCTTCAGGGCAAGTTTCCTACCTCAGCAGAAGTCGCTGATAAAATCGAGATAGGGACGAGAATTTAGAAAGACAAGAATAAAGGGAGAATTCTTTCTACTTCTCATTCATCAAAATGACCTCCTTATATAGAGGTAAGATCCTCATTTTCCTAGTCCAATAGGGTAAAATGTAACCCTATTCAAATAGGACTACAAATCATATATTATCATAATTATCAAATTCTATATTACCATAAATAGACCCAACTTATTCTAATACCCCCTCAATTTGGAGCATGAGGGTCTTGAATGCCAAGCTTGCCAAGTAAATATTCATGTTGTGATTTTTCCAAAGCCGTTATAAACACATCGGTCAATTGCTCAATGATTGACAAATGACTGGGAAGTATTATTTCGGATTGGAGCGTGTCCCGGACATCGTGACCGTCGACTTCAATGTGTTTAGTATGTTCATGCAACACCGAGTTTCGCACAATATACAATGTTGCTTGACTATAACAATACATTTTCATCGGAGATTTATGTTCAACACCCAAACTATGTAAAATTCCCTTTAACCATTTCAACTCATAGACTGTCATTGCCATTGACCGATATTCTGCCTCTGCTGTCGAGCAAGAGACAATGTGTTGCTTCTTGGTTTTCCATGATATGGGTGAATTCTCGAGGAATATAAACCAATCGGTAAGTGATTTTTGAGTCAAGGACATCTGGCCCAGTCCGAATCACACTATTCGTACAACTAGAGATCACAATCTTTTCTCATCACAATGCCTTGTCCCGGGTTCTTCTTCAAGTACCGCACCACACGAAGAGCAAGTAGTCGCCTTTTTAGCTAAGTCGTCCTCTTCTAGTATGAGCATGGAACTGGCCTAATAGAATGGTGGTAGTGGATTGCTTTGACAAAAGAAGCGTTCCAACGCCATTATAGGCCTTGGATAGCCTGCAACCATTTGAAGAACAAGACAACCATTGGTGACGGGTGCACCAACATTTTTAAGTTGATCCGCCAATTCCTTCAGCCTTTTACAATAGGTCAAAACATTAGGAAAATCCATCATGTTGACATGGAAAAATTCCTGCTCAAGAGTGACAGCACGGAAATTCTTGTTATCTTGGAATATATCACGCACCCTATTCCATATTTCCATCGTCGTGACGTCGGGTTCAATAGTCATTGAAGATGGGTATTACAGATGTAATCTTAGGAATAAAGATTTCTTAGACATCGGACGGGCTGGTCTTATTTCAATCTCATTACATTGAAGATGTTTGAGAAAATTTAATGTATTTGACATTCCCATATGAAGTCACCAATGGATATGAATCATAGAATTGATAAGAATCGTGGTGCACCCGTATCCCAAGAGCGATATGCGCAGGTCATTGGTAGCTTAATGTATATTACAAACTGCACCGACTCGATATCGCTTATCCAGTCAATAAGTTGTCTAGGTTGACCCGTAATCCTGAAATTGATCACTGGAAGGCGTTAAATAAGATACTACGATATCTGAAATATTTGTTGACTTACGTATTACGTTATTCTAGATATCCAGTCGTATTGGAAGGATACAGTGATGCAAACTGGATATCGGATATAAAGAACACCAAATCCACCAGTGGGTATGTTTTCACAATTGGTGGTGGGGCTGTGTCTTGGAATTCATCTAAGCAAACATGCATCGCCCAATCCACGATGGAATCAAAATTTATTTCTTTGGATAAAACAGGAGAAGAAGCAGAATGACTTCACGACTTCTTAGAGGATATCCCTTGTTGGGATAAACTCGTACCTTCGGTGATGATTCATTGTGACAACTAATCGGCTTTAGGAAGGGCACAAAACAGTATGTACAACGACAAGTTTAGACATATTCGTCGGAGACATAAAACTGTTTGGCAGTTGATCACCACATGTGTCATTTTCATTGATTACGTCAGATCAAAGGATAATATAGCGGATCCATTAACTAAAGGCCTACCCAAAGATCAAATATTCTGCCTGTCTAGGGGAATGGGCTTGAAACCCAAAATGATAAGAATCTTTATGGTGGTAACCCAACCTTACTGACTGGAGATCCCAAGAATTTGTTTCAATAAGACAACTAAACTGTAGAGGTTCAATTTTAGCGCTTCACTTAAAGTAAGGGCACTTCAGATTATTATTCTTCAAAGAAATATAATTCCAAAGTTGTTCCCGCGATAGACATTAAGTGTTACCTGCATAATGGGTAAAAGATGAGTTTATAAAACTTTTAATGATTCCTAACAATTGCGAGTGGGGTATAACAGGATACCTTCTAGGAGATCACCTATTTATGTGCGAAGATAGACCGCTTCAAATGTACGCACTTAAGAATCCAAGAGTTGTCCATGGACACAACGGACAAAACTATAAGAAGAAATAATTAAGGGGAGTCATTGTGTTGATATCATTGTCTTGGTTTAAACTATACATTGACGGTTCAAGACATCATGTTCACCGTGCAGTAAGTAAATCCGATGGGAATCGACTAAGGAAGGTTCAAAGCTGAAAGCTACCTTTCCTGATGTAATATCTTTCCGCAGAAAGATTGCTGAACTTTGGCACCTTGTGTGCACCAATTCTCTTTCAAGAGGGCATTGTTGGAAATTTAACTATGTGGGATTGAGTTTTTCGGTTTTTTCTATCTTTAGTGACTTAAACACGTGGGGCCGCATGTCGGAAACATCGTTTCTTTGCACATGCCTAATCTACTAAATAAATTGATTATATTAGTGTCAAGTATCGTTAAATTTCATTAAGAAATGAAAGAGATATTGGTACACAAAGTAAGGTATTTGAGACATGAATAGATGGATTGTTTGGCCAAATAACCAATCTCCTATATAGGTAGAAGATGGAAGGATTGAGCACTATATAAGCTTTATTTTTGAGTAAGGATTTGGGACCCCAAGGGGTAACCCATGTGTTAAGAAGAGGGAGGACCTAGGTGAGCTTAGGTTCAGGGCTAAGCTCCATGCGCGCGCCGCCGCCAGTCCGGTTCGGCTCCGGCTAGGGTCTCGGACCTAGGTGAGATTGGGTTCGGGGCTAAGCCCTACGTGTGTCGCCGCCGCCCGTTCTGTCCGGATCGGGCTCGGGCTAGGGTCACGGGTCAAGGGCCCTCTTCCAGAATTTTCTTGTTGGTTCTTGAAGTATTTCTTATTTACACTTTGGTCCCTGAAGATTTCGAAAATGTTGCAACGGTTCGGAGACTTCAAAAATGTTGCAACGGCCCTCCTCTTTAACTATAAATTGAACATTACTATTTAGTTTAAAGAGAGACAACGAAAAACTCTTCTGTTTACAGAAACACGAACCACAAACTCTTCTGTTCTATTTGAAATACAGAAACACACTTTGCCAGAAATAGAAACACAACAATCTGTTCTATATTTAGTTTTATTCACCAGAATCAATATTACTTGTTTTGTATTGTTGATTGTTACTGTTTTATCTTGGGAGACTATTGTCCATTACCGTAAAAGCATATATATACGGGACAATTTTATCTTAAGGACAAAGAGTCATCTCTCGATTCAGTTTTCTTCTTGTTTAACCTTTCTGACACCATTTTTGAATTGTTGCTTTGCTTCTTCTGCCACAAAATTTGGTTTCCATCGTTGGACCGATAGAAAGTGTCCGTAAATAAACCAGGGACCTCGTTGAAGGGCTTTTAGCATATTATCCTCCCTGCTAAATTTAACGATATAATAATCCGAACCAAGATCAATTAGAGGGAAGAGTTCCGAAGGTTTCCATAGTTCTAAGATTTTCTTTTTTAGAAGATGGTGGACTAGTCTTTTGCCCTGGAGTTTAACTATAATGGAATATTTCCAAGGGCGATGCATTCTTTCTTTGCCTCTAATGTTAATTGGATTTGAAATTCAGGGATGATTTCATTTGGATCAGGTCTTTGAGTTTGAAGTTTCCATTGGAGAATGGATTTCGAGTGGAATTGCTATCGGAAGAGGAAAGTAACTTCTCCATTCATATTATTCTTTGAATCATCATTGCCATTAATGTGGATGTCGGGTGGTTTCTTTAAACGGTTTTTCAACTAATACTATACAATAAGAAAGGAAAGTTTTTCCATTTTTGCAAAAACAAAAAACTAGAAAGAAAAATTAGACACCATAGGAAAAGTGTACATAAACTTCCCATATATAATTAGTTCCGTACATTTCAAAATCTCTTTTTCTTTTTCTCCTCTTCAATTTATTGTAGTTGACTGTTCCTAAATTTCCAAGTATTTCCCTAATGCCGTTTACAATTGGTATTTTTCTGATCTAAAATAAGGTAACTTTTATTATTATAGTAATATTATCAAGTGCTTTCCTAGGGCTCATATATTGGTATTTTGCTAGTCTAAAATATGGTAATTTCCATTGTTATGGTAATATTTAAATTGACACGAGTAAAAAATAAACTGTCATTCGTGTCTATATAAACAAAATGACATATATACATGTAATAATGTGCCTCTTTGACATAAATTCAGTTCGGCTTAAGAATTTTTTAACGTAAGCTTCGTTTTGTTTCTTTATTTTTCCTTAGACTTATTTACAATAGGGTTACTCTTATTTGTTCATAACTCTTTACTGTTCTTTTTTTTTATATGTTCTCTTACGTTAAATTAACTACTTTTCTACAAAGTATGTACTCGATACTGTTCTCGTAGCCGTGGAAACAACCTCTAGCATAAATGTGATCTAATATTGAGTACAATAGACCCTTATGGTCCGTCCCTCCCTCGAACCCCGCGCATATCAAGAATTTAGTGCATCGGGCTGCCATTTTTATATATTTGTTCTCATATGCTATTCTCAAGAATGTATTTGGAAGTACTTCAACCTGAATTAAAAGGTGCCTTGTAGTATGCTCGTGGATAAAATCATTAGTATGTTTTTTGGCATGAGAAAAGTAAAGAAATTGTTAACATAATTGAGAAGCAACTAACTATATAGTTTACGGTCTTTGAGATATATTAATTTTAATTTGATTTATTTTTTAATTAATCTTTTGTTTAACTTCATGTTAGGTAAATTTGCATTTGAAGTGCTTGGAGTTTGATCTCTATACCAAAAACAAGTAATGGAGAACGAAAGAATAGACAGAGTTGTTGCGAACAAGGAGAAGTTGGACAAAGTGAGAGAAGACAAAGAGCAACAGGCCTACTTTCAACAATTTGGTCAGGGGCAAGTAAGATTAGATGCCACGAGGCGTGTCTTTAGATTGACAGACAAAGAGGAACATCTTGAAGAGAAATTAATGAAGGATGGTGTTAGTTACTATGATTTCTTTAAAACTAAAAAATAATTTCTAGTAAACATAGATATAAGAATTTAGGACTTTCCCATATTAATCACTAGAACTTCAAATTTTATGTCCAGCAACTTTCTGTTTTATTTTTTCTCCTTTTTAGATATTAGATAAAGATTGCATTAGATGTTTTAATTTAGTTATTTTGCGTTACTTATGATACTATTAATTAAGTTTTACTTTCAGTTAATTTAAAGTAACGCAGTCATCAAAGATAACAACATTTAACTGTTATAATTAATTACAACACGTTAATTTGTCCGCGCTTCAGGCATGTCATAAGAAAATAAATAAATTTATAGAATAAAATTTTTGCTAATCTAATCATAATAGATAGACAAAAATTTCATGTTTATGCATATGAACTTGCAAATTCAATCGAAATATAAGAGATAAAATATTTTTATATATGTATATAAAGTAATTGATTTTATAGTTTACTGAAATTAACTAAGAAAATAGTAAATATTTCATTGATTTGCTCCAACACCCTCCATATCTTGGGCTTCACATAAACAAACAATAACATTATAGTATGAGTGCATAAAACAATCGCATTAAAATGAAAACGATTTATAGCATATTTGGTCAAGCTTCTAAAATCATCTTATGTTGAAAAGTATTTTTTTATACTTTTCAAATAAGTACTTTTGATGAGAAGTAATTTGTGTTTGACCAATTAATTTTAAAAACACTTTTGAGCAGCAATTAGTGTTTGACCAAACTTTTAAAAAATGTTTCTAAGTGTATTTTTCTCAAAAATGTTTTTTCAAAAAGTGCTTCTGGAGTAAAACTATTTTTTTTGCTTTTGAAAAATAGCTTTTGGAGTGTCAATGGTACGGTTCGAACGGTTATTTGATAAAATTTAAACCATACCATTTTTCGATTATCTCATTTTGTATAAACAAAATTAGACTTTTCGAAATCATCCCATCATCTCGGTTTCTCTTCGATATCGGTACGGTTTGGTTAATTTTTGATATTTCTAAAAAAATTATCATGTAAAAGTCACTATTAGAAGTTAGGGCACGGTACCATGCATATTCTGTAGGACTTTGGCAGTGTCGAAGCTAGAAATTTTGCTAAGGGTGATCAAGGTTCAATATATATGTATTAAAAGTATTTTTTAACTTATAAACATAATATAATTTTTTGATAAAGGGTGTTCAAATAACCACCCTTCACTCTACGTGGCTCTGCTTTGGCAAAAACTCTCTAGACATTTGACATTTAAAAGGTGAAGAATCAAGAAAATATGAAAGATGACAAGAATATAGATTCATCCATTATTTTAAGGTACTGTAAAATAATGTTAAGCAAAGACAAAAAAATATAATTTAGATCGTACGAGTGGAAAAATATTAGTCAAGGTGAGACTCAAGAACTGTGTCTACTAAGATCAATTATTCAATAAGAGAAATTCAAATTAGTTATGTTGTTGGCTTGTAGTCGTTTTCATGACCTCGGGCTCAAGGCGAAATTTTAATATTGTATTATTTTTAAACTTAATACATAAAATATATTTTACATAACTTTATTAGGTATGATTCGGTATCTTTTCGGTTTATTTTTATAAATTTAAAATCTACCTAATTATTCGGTACTAATCTGTCTATAATGAAGTTACTTTTAACGGGTCGACAACAGGGGCGGATTTATAATGCAAAATTAGATATTTTATGTATGTACTTTTTAAAATTGGTATAATATTAACTGCTGGCATTTAGTAGCAGAGCCAGAAATTTCGGAAAGGGTGTTCAAACTTTGAACAGGGGGCGAATTGAACTAAAATGGCATAAAATTTAAAGGCTACACCTAGAGTCGAACCTGGGCGGAGCATATTAAGGCTTTCAGAACAGCCTTGATTGCTGGGCCAACTCGCTAGCTTATGTCAAGGGTGTTCAAAATATATTATATCAAGATAGAATTTAATCTATTTATACCGTGTAATTTTCTGGCGAAGGGTATTCATCTGACCACCCTTGGGTGGTTGTAGCTTCACCCCTGCTGACACTCATACTCCGAAAAGGTTAAATGGAGCACTTGAGTGAAGGTTGAACTATTTACCAAGAGGAATACAAATCAATTATATTCCCACTTAAATACATTTTTTCCTTCTTTTTTTATTTAGTAGTGTACCATGCATGTACTAGAAATCCTAAATTCACCTTAAATTCAACAAGCATGGTGGGACTTTGCCTGATTATTAATTAGTACTCCCTCTGTTTTTCTTTACATGGAACTATCACTATTGGAAGAGTTAAACAAATTATTTGATAAATATTATTTAAGTATTTCAAATGATTACTTATCGAGTTATCCTAATTGATAATACTTTTTATACGTTTCTTAATATATAAATTTTATCTTAAAAAACTTAAGTATATAAGTTGATCTTACTCTGAACCCTATCATATAAAATAGAATACATGGAGTAACTTTTAAAGGGTGAGGGTTGTCTTATGTTTTCTTTTTTAAGGTTTGCATTCATAGCTCCAAATAATAGAATTATTTCTTGTTAACGGCAAACCATTTGATATGATCTGTTGATCATATATATATATTGGATGAGAGTGAACGACACTGAAATTTTTGGTATTGATGTAACAGTGTGAAATCAGATGCACAATGACAATATCCATGACACAATACAATTATTAGGGACCAAATTAAAGGCAATAACAAAAACAGAGTACAATTACATACCTAATATCATTCCACAAGTAGATTTTGGGGAGGGTAAGTATACACAGATCTTACCCTCTCCACCTTGGTAGAGAGACAGTTTCGCTAAATCTCGACTCAGAATAAAGCAAAACAAAACAGATCAAAAAAAAAGTAACTATAACAAAACAATATGTAATTACATAATGTCCCTATTGACATTAGAGACAACACAACTCTTATTCTCGTTTTATACCGTATGCATTATACGTCCTTCACTTAACCTTTGAGCAATCAGCTTTAGGGCTAATCTTAAAGGGAATATTTTTTACCCCACATTTTCCAGGGAGGGCAGCAGCATTCTTAAAATTGATACCATTAACACTTGAGGCAGCAATTTTCAAACACGAGCAAACGCTCTGTCGATCTGCCGTGGTCTTGGCGGCACCGTAGAGGGATTTAATCCCTCTGCAGCAAGTCGGCGGCACCTTGCCGCCGCTCACTACGTAGCTAAGGCACGCAATTAGACCGTTGAGCACTGTGCTACATGGGATTGCCGCTTCAGTACGAGGTGGCGCGGCAATCACTATGTAAAGGAGCAGCAGAGAAAGGGGCTTAACAATCTTTCTCGAGATAGGCATGATTACTAGCTACTGAATGAATACACCACAAAAATGGGTGAATAAAATCTTAGGTCTCAGAAGGAAATTAATGAAATTCTTGGTGTTCTTGTTGAAAGGTGATATATGGCGGGTTTATATAGGAGTAAAGATTGATAGGATACCAGAATTATTGTTAGTATGTTTAACTTTATTTAATGTTAGCAGAGTTTAACTTAATTATGTGACGTTGACTATGTTTTATATCATCATATTATGATTTGTGAAAAATAGATAGCAGTCTTGACTATTTATATACTAATAATGATAAGAATTTTGTGCATTGTCTATGCATATAATTAAATCCTATTTAATATACTTATTTAATTAGTGTTTCAGAATTTAACTTTTGTGCATTTTAAAGGTTAAAATAAAGTATAAACTTAAGTGTAGATAGGTGACTTCAAATTTCGCTATCGTTTAACAAATTAAAATTCTTTTTAGCATTTAATATAAAGATCAGTATGTTCTTAGAATCGTAAAGCTTTTTATGTAGTATAGTAACTAAATTAGAACATTTGGACTTTACTATGCAAACATAAAATTATTTTCCTAACAGATAATGTGCTTGACCATGGGGAGTCGGTAGGAGTAAATTTTGAATATAACTAGCATTATAGCATTGATGCAATTATTTTATTGTAAAAGTATTTAACTACTTGTTTTTTGACTTTTTCTTCCACCACTTAATTAGTGCTGCATATTCGATATGGTGGCAGTGACACCATGTTTTCACCTAATCCAACTTGGTTGAAGGTCAAGATGTCAATCATCATTTAACAAATCGAAAGTAGCTTTTAATTACAAATATGTTTTCTCCTTCCCAGCTCTTTTTTCCTTTTATTCTTTTCTTTAATTATATTATATTTTTGAGAATTCTTTTTAAGCCATCATCAAGGGTTGTGGGTCCTTGATGTGGGGGTTAGGCTGACCCCTGCCATGTTTATTAATGCACAAAAAATTACATCTAGAGGGGGACATGGACCGAACCTCTAATTCAGTGATCAGTCTCTCAAAAATAAGTAAAGGGCTAAGCCTATACAATGCCCTTTTTCAACTAAGAAAATACTCAATTCAACTAACAAAGAAATTACTTTTTTCATATCTTCTCCTCATCGAGGGGAATTGCCATTTGTCTAGTTGAACTAAACCTTTGACCTCTCTTGAAAGATTTTGTGGAGAGGTATATAAGGTTTCTACTCCACTAAATGATGCCAATTTTGCAAAGAAGTCAGCAACCTGATTTGCTTTCCTAAAGCAATGTGATATCCTTACTTCTGCATCTCTTAACATACTGACAGTGTCTGAAATAATCTTCTCCAACTTCATGTTGTTGGTTCCCTTGTTAGTGATCATTGTTAGAGTAATTATGAGGATATCTCATAATTACCTCTCATTTATTATAATTGATAGTGTAATATATTATAGTTAGTATCTTATATTCTAGGTAAGGTAGATTAGTTTTCATTATTCAAACATAGGATGATTGTATATATATTGTATCTTTGGGAGAATATTAATGAAGGAACCATTTCCTACATGGTATTAATAGACAAAGATCTTTTACCCTAAACTCTTTTCTTTTCTTCCCTTAGCCAATTTTCTCCTTCTTTTCTTACCATTGTTTTTCAGCCTCCCCCTAGGTTTAGTAGTCATAAACCCTAAACCTAAACTACTTCCTAAACACTAGCCGACAACAACCCCCTGCCCCCACTCTCTCGGCTAACACATACTCAAAATCCTAAGAGTTTTTCACTCCTACACATCCACCTCTACTTCTTTTCTTCTCTAAGTTTTGATTTGTTGTGGAACCTATGGCCGAAAAACAAACTTTTCATCCCGCTCTTGCCGTTAATAACGTCAAGAACTTCATCTCTATAACCCTTGAAATGGAGAAAGGACAATATACTTCTTGGGCAGAATTGTTCAAAACCCATTGACGTGCCTTTGAGGTAATCGATCACATTATACCTTCCAAGTCATCCTCAGACGCCGGTTTGGTGGACAAAAAGCTATGGTCCCGGTTGGATGCTATTGTCCTTCAATATATTTATGGCACTATATCCAACGACCTCTTACGAATGTTAAAAGCTACTTTCGATTGTTAGTGATCATCCGTTTGATTTTTCTGTGAAGGATTTTCAGACGGGGATGCCGCTCATGAGATGTAATAGCACGGGGGACTTATATCCCATCACCTCTGTTTCCAACAATCGCATGGTCAAACCTTCCACCTTTGCGGCCATCTCTCGTAGTATATGGCACAATAGGTTGGGACACCCAGGAGCATCGAGTTTTAATTAATTTAGGAAGAATAATTTATTTTCTTGTAATAGACCTTTGGACTCTTCTGTTTGCCAAACCTGTGTGTTTGGTAAACATGTTAAGCTTCTGTTTTCTTTGTCTACTACACATATTTTTATGCTATTTGATATTTTGCATCGTGATTTGTGGACATCATCCATTTTAAGTGCCGCAGGTCATAAATACTATTTGCTCATTCTTGATGATTATTCAATTTTTTATGGACATTTCCTTTAGGACAAAAATCACAAACCTATAACATTTTGAAACAATTTAGTGTTTTTATCAAAACTCAATTTGACAAATCCATTAAATGTTTTCAATGTGACAATGTGGGAGAATTTATAATTGCACTATTTAAGGATTTTTGTCACCAAAATGGGATGTCTGTACGTATTTCATGTCAACATATTTCTTCTCAAAATGGGAAAGCTGAAAGAAAGATTCGACAATCAACAATATGAATCGCTCTATCCTTGTGCATTCGTCCACACCACCAAATTTTTGGCATCATGCCCTTCAAATGACTACATATCTTTTAAATATTCTCCATAATAAACTAATCTCCAATGTGTCACCCACTCAGGTATTGTACCACCGTCTCCCATCATTTACACATTTACGGGTTTTTGGGTGTTTGTGTTATCCCTTGTTTCCTTCCACCACCATTCACAAACTTCAGGCCCGTTCTACTCCTTGCGTATTTTTGGGATACCCACAAAATCATAGAGGATATAAGTGCTTTGATATGTCAAGTGGGAAAGTCATTATTTCTCGTCATGTCATCTTTGATGAATCTACCTTCCCATTTACAACATCTCGAGCGGCATCCTCACCTTCATATGATTTTCTGGACGACGAAATTCATCCAATTTTAAGGTATCATCTAAACTTTGAAAATAATAGTGTAGGGCCATCACTAAACCCACGACCTCACAACATGACCCAACCACAAAATGTGAATGGGCTGAACCGAGGAACCGAGGCCATTGTCTCTCTTCCCTCGGTATCGACCCAATCTATATTTAGTGGCAGGCCAGCCCAACAAAGAGAAACCCCTACACCCGTCATACAACTCTCTTCCCGTGACACGCTGGCCCAATTTAGTGGCCATACCAAGCCCACTACCCCGGCCCAAAATCCCGCAACCACCCAAATATCAAACAACCCAACTGTTCCACCACGGACCATGGAAAACCGTGAAATGCATGGGATTTTTCAACCTAAACACCATTTTAACCTAACCACCTTAGTCCAACCATCACCAATACCAAAAAATCCCAAAGATGCCTTATCAGACCCGAATTGGAAAGCTGCCATGTTAGATGAATTTACTGCTCTTATTCAAAATAAGACGTGGGATTTGGTACCACGTCCATCTAATATGAACATAATTTGGTCTATGTAGATTTTTTGCCATAAAAAGAATTATGATGGTTCTTTTGCGAGATACAAAGCCCGTCTTGTTGGTGATGGCAGGTCTCAACAGGTTGGAGTATATTGCGGTGAAACATTCAATCTGGTTGTCAAGCCAACAACTATCAGGACTGTTCTTAGCCTGGCACTTTCCAAATCTTAGTTCATTCATCAGTTGGATGTCAATAATATATTTTTATATGGCCACTTGCAGGAAACGGTATACATGCATCAGCCATTGGGGTTTCGCGATCCCCCGTCCAGATTATATATGCCTGTTAAGAATGTCCTTATATGATCTGAAACAAGCTCCTAGGGCATGGTATAACAGGTTTGCAGGCTTTGTTTCCAAATTTGGATTCTCTCACAGCAAGTCAGATCAGTCACTATTTATTTATAGGAAGGGCACTGACATGTCATATATACTTATGTATATTGATGACATTATTCTCACAACATCCTCAACTTCACTTCGTCAGTCTATTATGTCCCTTCTTGCAGCTGAATTTGCAATGAAGGACTTAGGTCCGTTGAATTATTTTCTTGGCATTGCTATCACTCACTATACATGTAGTTATTTCTCAGTCAAAAGATATATACGGAGGAGATAATTGACAAAGCAGGGATGTCTTCCTGCAAACTATCACATACTCCAGTTGACACTAAGGCAAAATTGAGTAACACTGCAGGTACTCCATACAGCGACCCTACCCATTATCGTAGCCTAGCAGGGGCCTTACATTATCTGACTTTTACAAGACCAGATATTTTCTATGTGGTTCAACAAGTTTGTTTACACATGCAAGATCCGAATGAAGAACATATGGGGGCTCTCAAGAGAATTCTGCGGTATGTTAAGGGTACTCTTCATTTCAGACTTCATCTATATAAGTCCTCCATCTCGAGTCTTTCTGCCTACATTGATACAGATTAGGGTGGGTGCCCAGACACACATCGTTGCACTTTCGGCTATTGTGTGTTCTTAGGTGACAATCTCATTGCATGGTCATCCAAACGTCAGTCCACACTTTTTCGATCCAGTGCAGAGGCAGAATACCGAGGGGTGGCCAATGCAGTTGTTGAATCATGTTGGCTCCGTAATCTACTACTAGAGCTCCATTGTCTGATTGAAAGGGCAACAATGGTCTATTGTGACAATGTGAGTGCGATTTACTTATATGGCAATCATGTTCAGCATCAGCGCACGAAACACATTGAAATAGATATCTTATTTATCCGAGAAAAAGTTGTATGTCAGATTAAAAGGGCAACAATGGTCTAACTAGCATGCACGCACATGATCTAGTTCCACATGGAAGTCATGGTAACCCTTGCTAATACACCCCATGTATCCCTTGTTTAGTAGCATTAATTGCTTCAGCTTGAATATTATTAGCGAATATTCTCCGAATATTCACCGTATATTTTGTAATTATGATAGATGTATAATTAAGGTAACTTAGGATTCTTATTGTATTAGGAATCAACCATTTAAGGTAAGTTAGGATTCGTACTGTATTAGGAATCAACATTTGTACAACTATATATATTGTGAATAATGAAAGGAATCCCTAAGGGAAATTATTCTATCAAACATGCATACTTACGCTGAAAAGTGAAGAGAAAGTTATCTCACCTGCTAAGATGGCAAATTGTAAAATTATGCCAACTCCGGTGGACTCAAAATCCAAGCTCAGTGCCAATGACGATGCGCCAGTTTCTGATCCCACTCTATATCGGAGTCTTGCAGGTGCTCTTCAGTATCTTACATTCACTAGGCCTGATATTGCATATGTCGTTCAGCAGGTGTGTCTGTTTATGCACGACCCCTGAGAGTCCCATTTTGCCGCCCTCAAACGTATTATCAGATACGTTAAGGGCACACTAGACTTTGGATTACATCTCTACCCCTCTGCACCAACCAAGTTACTCGCATACACGGATGCAGATTGGGCGGGATGCCCCGATACTGTGTATTTCTTGGGGATAATCTTATCTCATGGTCCACCAAGAGGCAGGCCACGCTATCCCGTTCGAGTGCTGAAACAGAATATCGCGGAGTTGCTAATGTCGTTGCTGAGATCTGTTGGCTCTGAAATCTTCTTTTGGAGCTCCAGTGTCCACTACTAAAGGCGTCTATAGTCTATTGTGACAACATATCTGCCATCTATGTGTCTCATAATCCGGTCCAACATCAGCGGACTAAGCATATTGAGATGGTTATCCAATTTTTGAGAGAAGGTTGCCCGTGGTCAGGTCAAAATATTACACGTGCCTTCCTCTTATCAGTATGCAGACATTTTCACAAAGGGACTACCGCAACAACTCTTCACCGACTTCCGATCCAGCCTTAGCGTTCGGCCTACTCCCGCTCCGTCTGAGGGGGAGTATTAGCGAATATTCTCTGAATATTCACCGTATATTTTGTAATTTTGATAGATCTATATTTAAGGTAACTTAGGATTCTTATTGTATTAGGAATCAACCATTTAAGGTAAGTTAGGATTTGTACTGTATTAGGAATCAACCTTTGTACAACTATATATATTGTGAATAATGAAAGGAATCCTAAGGGAAATTATTCTATTAAACAAATATTACTGCTACATTGAACTCGTCTGGAAAGTGCCATAATGACCTCTCCTTCACTATTTCTGATGACAACGCCTATTCCTGCTCTTCCATTACTGCTGATATATATTCCATTCAAGTTAAGCTTGATGCATCCCACATCTAATTTGATCCCCCCTACTTGTTTGATATTCACCACTGGTTTAAGTCTTTCAATGGTATTGCACATTGTTGGCCATTTTCCTGTGATGCTGCATGTTGGGAATTCTGATTGTAGTACTGCTTGCAAATTTCATATTGCTTGATACTCCATTATGTTGATATAGATCTTTCTCTGATTTCAAAACTTGCATGCTGCCCATTCTTTCCAGATATGCCAACATATGATAACAGGTGCAACCTGCAAAATCAAATTGTGCATTGTATTCTTGGTGCTCGTTTCCCACCAATTTTTGAAATTCCTTCTAATAGGCCCTCCATTGTGAGTGATACCAAGGGGAGCACGAATAAATCTCCAGATATGCACTGTTGCTTCTCCTTCTGAGAAAGTATGTTGCATTGAATCTATAACAGGGCTATTACGACATAAACAAACTGCATTAGTATGATTTCCAAATCTAGAAACAGCTTCATTAAAAGGCAGTTTACCAGGGCACAGTTTCCAACTCAAAAAGGAAAATTTGAAAGGTCTTTAGATTTGTGCCATAGCTTGCTTAAGAAGTTCTCTATTTTTGAAAGCTCTAGTGCTATGCCAAGCTGATTTATTAGTGTAGTTACCATCCTCAGATAAGTCACAAATAGGCTCATCATTTAGTTTCAAGGAACCAATTTCAATAGAAAGGATTTTCTGAATGATATTACCAGGAAAAATATTTGCCAGCATATGAATGTCTCATTCACCATCAGTGGTAAAATTCCTAACTGTGATCTTTTTGATGTTGCCTTTCGAGAATTACCACCAATAAACAAATAGAGTTTTCAAATTTGATTTTTAGTATTGATCAGGAAAAATAAAAAACTATTCAGGACATATACGGTATTTGAAATTTCTCTAACTTAACAATGATGATGATTGATAATAGATCATGTGCGCGCGCATGCACGCTCTTATAATATAGATATGCTTCTTGAGAATCTATTCTGATTAGGATATTAAACTCACCTAATTTCAGTTTTGTTTTGGTACACTATAAAATGTTTGATGATATTGAACTTTTTATAATTTTCACAACTTTTAAGAATTTAAAATTATTATTAACCTATTCATAATTAACTTTGATGTGATGTTTGCCCTTTTCTTAATCTCCATATTCAATTAAACACATTCATACAAAATGAATTGGAAATAATACTAAGTAATATTAAAGAGGTTAATAGAGTGGCGAAATCAGAAACTCTAACAACAGACTTCTAATTGAACCTTAAGATTATTTCCAAGGTAGACTGTCTCCTTAAGATCATCGTGTAAGAAAGTATTTTTCACATCCAACTGATGAATGGGTCATGCTTTCGAGAGAGCCAAACTGAGAACAATGCGAATGGTAGCCCGTTTGACCACCGAACTAAACGTCTCACCACAATCCACGCCAATTTGTTGAGTTTTACCATCACCTACAAGACGGGTCTTATGCCTTTCAAACGAACAATCAAAATTTTCCTTATGAGTAAAAATCCACATAGAACGAATAATATTGACACCAGAAGGACGGGGCACCAACTCCGACGTCTTATTTTCAATAAGAGCATTATATTAATCATCCATAGCCATTTTCCAATTCGAGTCATGAAGGGCAGATACTGGGTTACGTGGTATGGGTGATTTAGTGGCATTAAAATTTAAATTAAAATGTCGTTTAGGTTTAAAAATACACTTATGGCTACGAGTAACGGGCCCTTGACTCGGAATAGAAACGGACTGGACCGGGGATGTATGCGGACTGCATTGGGACTGGCCTGCAGGCAGTGGGCCTGTTGGCCGTGACATTGGGTCAGGAGGATGATTTACTAGGCTAGTAGGCAGTGGGCCTGCTGGCATGGAAAATTCGACTGGACTAGACTGGACTGGAGAGATGGACTGGAGGAGGAATTATTGGACCAGCAGGCAGTGGGCCTGCTGGCCGAGAAACAGTGGGTGATGGACCTGGGTCACTACATGGTGCGGTTGGCAGATTATATGGGCCAACAGGTAGTGGGCCTGCTGGCAGATTTAACTCACGGGTAGGGTGCGCCCACGGTTGGAGAATATACGGGGAGAGAGCATCGTCCAAAAAATATAATTACTAGACACGGAAGTAGACAATTTAGCAAATGGAAATTGGGTTTCGTCAAAAATAACATGGCGACTAATTATGATTTTATGAATCAACGGATAACCCAAAAATACACAAACGGTAGACCGAGCTTGAAGTTTACTGATTGTAGTGGACGGAAAAAGTGGATAACACAAACACCCAAATACCTGAAGATGAGAATACGAGGGGTCTTTATGATAAAGAATTTTTAGGGGAGATTGATATGCTAATCATTTGCTAGGAAGTATGTTAAGGAGGTAAGTAGCCATTTATAATGCATGATGCCAAAAAGAAGGGGGTAATGAATAGGGGTGGGCGTAAATCGGTTCGGTTCGGTTTTGTATCCGAAAAATATGAACCGAATAAAAATCGGTTATTTAAAAAAAATCTAATACAACTTTTTAAAAAAAATAAAATGATATGTTCGGTTTATATCGCCGAACGTATCGGATTATATCGGTTTTTTCTAGTGGATCGGGTCGAGGAATTTTTTATTTAAAAAAAAATTGACATTCACACCTACCTACACTACCATGAAATTTCGACGTTGAAATCTATTGTGTATCGTGAGATGTTTACTAAAGAAAAAGAAAAATTAGAAACCGGTTTGGGGGAAAACACAAATTGATTAGGAAAACGGACATCCGAGCGCAGAGTTATGACCATTTAAAGTTTCACCAATTTAAAACTACTTTCTTTCCCTACATTATATGTCAATGTTTCCGTGATATGTTAATCAAGTTCATGCCGCATTCGACTTCCATAAAAGCTTCATAGATCGACTTCAATGGCTATGATTCAAGAGATAGTAGTAGCCTAAAATTAAAATAAAAAAAATTATATATTTAATTCATTTTTTCGGTTCGGTTCGTATCCAAAATTAAAAAATTGAACCGAAACACTAAATCCTGATTCGGTTCGATTTTTCAAAAAAAAATGAGAAAAAACTAACAGAATTTTGGTTCGGTTCGGTTTTTTCGATTGTCCGGGTTTTTTCCCACCCCTAGTAATGAAGCATGGGCTAGTAAAGTGCGGATAATATTATTAATGGTACGAATTTTTCGTTCGGCTTTCCCATTTTGTGAGGATGTATGAGGACAAGAAAACCGAAAAACTATGTCAGTAGTGTCACAAAATTCCCAAAACGGCCCATTATCAAATTCCCTACCATTATCACATTGAATGTTTTTAATTTTCCGTCCAAACTGGGTACGAATGAAAGCTCGAAATTTTAAGAATGTGAAAAAAACTTGGGACTGTATAGACAAATGAAAAGTCCACAAAAAAATAGAATAATCATCCAAAAATAAAACATAATAACGATGGCCCACAGAACTCGAAACGGGAGATGTCCATAAATCACTATGAATAATGTCAAAAGGCATCGACGTACTAGAAGTAGAGACTAAAACGGTAATCTAACATGTTTCCCTAGAGGACAAAAAGGACAAATATGAGAACTACACGTACTCTTACAATCGATAAAATTATTATTTTGCAAAGAAGAAATAATAGACGACCCCGAATGACCCAAACGTGCATGCGACAAAGCATGAGAAAGAGCGGTAAACGTTGAAGGTGTGGCTTGACTCGTGGAAATGGTGGGGGTGGTGATTGAATAAAGCTCTCCCCTACTATTACATCTCATTAGAGGTATCCCCGTCTTGAAATCCTTTACAGAAAATTCAAAAGGGTCAAAAATAACATTGACCCAATTATCAGTTGTGAATTTTCGGACATACACCAAATTTTTAATTAAGTGATGGGCATGAAGAACTATTTTTAAGACGAGAGGTGGATGCGGGGGATACAAATTTGCGTGACCATAACCACGAATTGGAGTTGACTGACCATTACCAACAGTTATACCATGATTATTACTCAAATTAAAATAAGACGAGAGATTACCTGGTGCGGATGTCATATGAGAAGTGGCACTGGTGTTCATATACCAATTTGCATCCGGTGAATTTAATCCATGTGTGTGCATCGCGGCCTCGATATCCGTGGACGTCGGTACTGCCTCTGGGCCCGCAGCAGTGAAAGCCTGCTGAGGCCGAGGCCCAAGCAGGCTATTTTGCTGAATTAGGCAAAAAACTGAGCCTGGGCCAATTCTGGAAATTGGCACAGTTTGCTGGAGTTGCCGAGATGAAAGGGGAGTTGGGCCACTGGACACAGGCCCAACCCCATGGTCAGTTGGCCCAAGGTTAAGGCCAGTGGTTATGCTGCCCAACTGTCCCACTACCACCACGTCCGCCACTGCTCCGACCCCCGCCACCGCCGCGGTTTTTGCCTCCATTTTTTCGATTTTGTCCATTTTTGCCGCAACCGTTGTTACGGTTTTGACTAGAATTATCCGTGAGTGAGTAAGGGTTTTCTGACATGGCCATCATCATGAGGGAATGTGTGTTGGTAGCTGCCCTTTTAGCTAAGTCGTCCTCTTCTAGTGTGAGCATGGAACGGGCCTAATAGAACAGTGGTAGTGGATTACTTTCACGAAGAAACGTCCCAGCGCCATTATATGCCTCGGATAGGCCTGCAACCATTTGAAGAACAAGACGATCATTGGTGACGGGCGCACCAACATTTTTAAGTTGATCCGCCAATTCCTTCAGCCTTTTACAATAGGCCGAAACATTAGGAAAATTTGCCATGTTGACATGGGAAAATTCCTGCTCAAGAGTGATAGCACGTGAATTCTTGTTATCTTGGAATATATCACGCACCCTATTCCATATTTCCCTCGTCATGGCGTCGGGTTCAATAATCATCTGCTAGAGGTCCGTAGAGATAGTAGAATAAATCCATTAAAGAACAGTAGCATCAAGAGTCATCCATAACGCTGGGTCATCCTCGGGGGTATGTACCTTCTTCTTGCCTATTACCGAGATGATGTGATGAAGGACTTGATGCGAGCGTGCGTGAACTTTAAATAATTCCGCTCACGTCGCGTATTGGACGTTTTCCATCTCAAGAACAATAGGGATGTGTTTCTTGATGTTGGAGACTATAAGGGCAGGATGAAACATGTTCTTTGAGGTAGACATACTGAAAGAACAAGAGGAGAATTTAGGGATTTGGACGAAAAGAAGAAAGATGGCCGTCGGCCAAGGCACAGTTTCTGAGAGGGCTACGGAATGCGGGGAGAAGGAAAATATTTGCCGTAGACTTCTGATACAATGAAAGAGAATAATCCCTTGATTATTTCATTAATGAAGATGTCTATATATACAATTTACAATCTCTAAATTTGGAAAATCATATTCTTACTATACTACTAATATCATAATTATATTTGTACAAGAATTCTATAAATTATAATAAATAACCTAATTATTGTTGGTTTGGTATACCATGTATATACATGGGTTCTGTCAGTTTTATACTTTTATCTACATAAGGGTACTATGTTATAGGAGTATTCTTTATTGTCTTTATGTAGATTCACAATTTTATCTACCTAAGGAACATTGAAAAGGAATCTTTTCTTTGTGATATTCGATTCCTTCTCTTTTGTTATTTTTATCTTAACATATTTTCTATATATGAAATAAAAAAGTTTATCACCGAAGAAAATAATGGAAGAAGGAAAACAAAAAGTGGATGGTAGAAAATGGAGGGTTGTAAAATTTGCTTATTTCATTCAATATGATATAAATTTTTAGCGGTGTTTTTCCAATGACTATCACTAATCCAAATAATTGTATTCCAAAACTGTTCTAAACTCCACAATACCATATGAAAGGTTGATGACTAGAGTAATATCACATGAAGGGGACATGTGAATATCAAGTATACGAATAAAATATCCACGTTTTGTTTTATTTAGGCCAGATCCAACGGTCCTTCGTGATCAATAAAATTTTTCACTTAAACATCTAAACTAAGTCTTGTACCTATTGAGCACTCAAATTATATTGATTTTTTTTATTAGATATTTTTTTTACAATCAGCTAAAATTACAAATTGTATGTAATACACTCGCGGGTGACGTGACATTATGACTAATTAAAAGCGGACATGTGGCATTTAGTGCAAAATAATAATTTAAAATAATTTATAAGAAAAAATAAAAGAAAAAACTATTTAATATAAAAATAAAATTTGAGTAAAAACTAATATTTCAAAAAAAGAAAGAAAAATCTATTTTCTAAACCCTACACATTATTAACACAGGAAAGTAAATTTACTAACAAAAGAAAACTATGAAAATCATGTTCTTGGTGTTCTTCACCATCTTCATGTGTGTTCTTGTTTTAACCATGATTTCAATCCAAAATGTTTTTAAAAATCCTCCAATTTGGTTATAACTTCATCTAAAGATTTTCCACGAAGACCCGAAGACAACACCAATATTAATTTCTCAATAGTTTTATCAAATAAAGTAACATATTTTAAATCTTCAAGCCTTCTAAAGAACCCATTAATGGTATTTTGATGAACTCCTTTGATTTTTTTTCTTTTTATTAGGAGAGCGAGCAAGAAATTGAGTTTGTTTATGATAAAAACCGTATCAAAAGGTAAGAATAGTGCCAACAATGAAGGTGAGGAAAGAAGATAAAACACATGATTTTAGATCCTCCATTGTAGGAGTTTAAGCTTGGGAAAATGGGTGGAAAAAAGGGAAAGAAGAAGAGAAAAAATAAAATGAAAATTGACTAGATAAAGTCATTCACGTGCCACTAATGAGTGTATCACAGTCATCATGCCAAGTCAGCGAAAAATATCTAAATGAAACAGTCGAGCCCTGTCATAATTGTCTTAATGAAACAAGGCTTAGTTGCAGTGTTTACTCTCACATAAAAAGGAGCCATATGATGGGGTTCATGCCAGTTCTGGTATGTTCACCTCCTCTCTCTTTGACTTTGTGTGTGTTTATACGGAATATGGTATTGATTGATTTTGGTGAAAATAAGATACTTCTTGAGGAAGCTGAAAATGGTGAAGAAGAGTAATATCAAATGCTAGCTATCAACGAGAGGTATGGTGTTTGAACTTATGCTACAAAGTGAATGATTGAAATATTTATCTATTTCTTATGCATTTTGGGTTTTTATAGGCATCCAAATTATTATTTCCCTGTGTTATGTTTTATTTGTTCCTAAATAGATAATCTGCTTCAATTATGTGATTATTCTATCTTTTGATCATCTATACTCATAGTTTGGGTGGGAAAGTTTGTTGATATTTGTAGATATTTATCATTAGAAGAGTTAGTCCACAAGTTAGTTAAGAGGTCAAAGTTAGTATGAGGTTGTTAAGTGTCTAAACAGTTAATTAGAGATTAATTGAGTTAGTTGCTAGATATTTTAGTTGGTTAATTGTACAGTTGTACACAATAATGATTTCTTCATTGTAATCTTGTACATAAGGATGAATACACATAAATGAAATCACTTTTGATTTCCCAAATAACTGACTCAATTTTCCCTCTCTATGAATGCATGCAATTCTTCATCAATGGTAGATGTTAAGTTCGATTCCTCTAAAACTCAACATGGTATCAGAGCATAGCTCACATATTCATCAACATTCGATCGATTAATCGATTACTTCAAATCTCGGTCTTCAATATGTGATTTTGAAATTGCAAAATTGTTCATTACTCTATCTCGATTCTCAGGTTTTATGCTTCCGCTATTGATTCTTCTCATTCAATTCAATTTAGTTAGTTTCAAGTACGATCTAATTCAACTCGATATCTTAGCTCAAAATAACTCGATTCAGTCCATCTTTGTTGAATGTGATTCAATTCAGTTTCTTCTAGTTCAAATCAATTCAATACAACTCATTTCTGTTTGATATAACTCAATTCAGCTCACATTTTTACTCGATTCGTTCTGTTTTGTAAACCAAGATTTACAATCTCAATTCCAAAACTTATAGCTTTTGTTGACTTTGAAACCCTGAATTCTAGTTCCTTTCAACAAGATTTTAACCTCCTATCAAACTCAACACATTATGGCACCAGAACAAGTCAATACAAATCAGTGAATCAGGAAACAATCGATTCTACAAGTCCTCTATATGTTCATCCATCTGAAAATGCAGGTTCTACACTGCTTTCAAGTGTATTTGATAGATATAGATACAGATCATGGAGAAGAGCAGTGCTTGGAGCACTCTCAGTCAAAAATAAAACAAGCTTCATAAATGGAAAGTGTGTGAAACCAACTGAAGACTCACCTGCATATGCACTATGGGAGAAATTTGATGATATGGTAACTTCATGGATATTAAATTCATTGTCAAGGGATTTAGCAGACAATCTTCAATATGTGAATAATGCCAAGGAGCTTTGGCAAGAACATGAAGACATATATGATCAGACAAACGATAGAAAATTGTGCCAATTGCAAAAGGAAATCAATGATCTATCTCAAGGAAACTTGGACATCACTAGTTACTATACAAAGATAAAGAAGCTTTGGGAGAAGTTGAGTGCCTTGGATGCCCACACTGCTTGCACTTGTCAGTGTAATTGTGGTGCCAAAGCTGGGATGCTCAAGGTTGAGCAAGATAAAAGACTCATTCAGTTTCTCATGGGACTAAATGAGGTGTACACAGCTGTAAGAGGGGGCATATTGATGATGAATTCATTGCCAAACATAGCTCAAGCATTATTTATTCTAATCCAAGAAGAGAAATAAAGGGAAGTGAATTCTAGAAGCCAGTTGACCATGGGATCCACCTCTTTGAATGATAATGTATCACCTAATGCAAGTGGCTCAGCTAATGCAAGTTTCAGAACAAATTACCAGACCAACAAAGGGAACAATCATTTTCAAGGCAACAATCAGTATAATAAATAGGTTCAAAACCAGCAACCTGGTGCAAGTGGATCAGGAACATACAGATGAAGATATGGTTCTAATAGATCTTAGCTATTTTTTTACTATTGCAAGAAATCTGGTCACACAAAATACAAGTGTTATATGTTGCATGGTTTTCCTCCAGATTTTAAGTTTACTAAAGGCAAGAATGTGGGTTCTGCATCAAATGTGCATGGAAGATGATATAATGACTTTGCAGACAATAGAAAAGGTATTGATTCTGATCAAAGATCTTACCACAACAACAATGAGAGTGTGGATAACCTAACCAAATAACAGTACAACCAGCTACTCATTTTTAACAACAATTTCCAACTTGAAACTGCAAGACAGGACACGAATAGCATCACCAGTGGAGCACTGAACCTTGCATGTATAATTGCTTGTCATTTTTTTATGACTGAGATTGGTGAACTCTCTTGTGTATGTAAGACATTATCTGTAGACTCTTGGATAGTAGACTATGGGCTACCAACCACATGACCCATAATAAAAACTTGCTTACTAATATCATAACCCTGCCTTACCCCTTTTTAGTAACACTACCTAATGGTTGTAAAGTTAAGGTAACAAAGATTAATAATGCTTACCTTAGCCCAGCACTGACTCTGTACAAAGTGTTATTTGTGCCTAGCTTCAAGTTTAATCTCATTTCAGTTCACTGTCTATGTGTTCAACTTCAAAGTACTGTTAGTTTCAATATTTTCTCTTGTGTCTTGCATGCCCCTTCTCTAAAAAGGCCTCTAAAGATTGGTAGGTCCATAAATGGCTTATAATATATTTGTTCAAGGTATCACAATAACAATCCTGGTTCAACATCTTGTTCCAATATTTCATCATCAACTAGTTCATTACAATCATTTACTTGTTCTTCTTCCATGTCTAACAAGCAAGTTCCATCATCACTTTCAACTGATACTTTAAATACTTCATGCTCAAGTAATAAAGGACTTGTTCCACTTTTCATTCTTCCTTATCTTCTGCATTGCATCCTTGATTAACTTCTACATCTCATGAAAACTGCATTGATCTTTTGTGTCACCAAAAACTAGGACATGTGTCCTTTGTGAGAATGAAAAGAATCTCTACTTTATCCAACTTTGCTTCCAAACAACCATTTATGTGTCCAATTTTTCCAATGGCCAGACAATCCACACTACCATTCCCTCGAAAAACTTCACCTTGCAGTACTAAAATCTTTGATCTTTTACACATTGATCCCTGGGTCCATATCACATTCCCACTCATAAAAATTACAAATATTTACTTTAGTGATTTATGGACATCCCCGATTTTAAGTTCTGCAGGTCATAAGTGTTATATGCTTATTTTGGATGATTATTCGAATTTTCTATGGACATTTCCCATAGGAAAGAAATCACAGTTCTTCACCATTTTTAAATAATTTAGTGTTTTCATCAAAACCCAATTTGAGAAATCCATTAAATATTTTCAATGTGACAATGAGAGTGAATTCATAAATGACTAATTTAAGGAATTTTGTCACCAAAATGAAATTTCCTTGCGTCTTTCATGTCCATATACTTTTACTCAAAATGGAAAAGCCGAAAGAAAAATTCGAACAATCAACAATCTAATTCGCACACTTCTTGCGCATTCGTCCACACCATCGTCTTTTTGGCATCATGCTCTTCAAATGGCCACATATCTTTTAAACATTCTTCCTAGCAAGCTACTTTCAAACATATCACTCACACAAATGTTGTACAATCATATTCCTTCCTATACACATTTGAGAGTTTTCGGGGGTTTATGTTATCCCTTGTTTTAGTCCACAACCATAAACAAACTTCAAGCCCATTCCACTCCTTGTATTTTTTTGGGATACCCATAAAATCATAGGGGATATAAGTATTATGATATGTCTAATGGGAAAATTATCATGTCTCATCACGTTGTTTTTTATGAGTCCACATTCCCGTTTGCTAAATCTCACGTGGCATCCCCGCCTTCATACGGATTTTTGGATGTAGGAATACATCCAATTTTAAATCACTATCTAAATGCCCAAACCAATACTTCATCGACTGGACCAACCCAAAATGAACCACAAAATATAGCGGCCCAACAACGAAATGGGACTGGGCCAGTCCGAGTCGGGAGCCCATTGCTAGCTCTTCTTCGACCTCAGCCCAGTCCATTTCTCATGACTGACATGCCCAAATGAGGGAGCCCACTGCTCCCTCATCCAATTCACCAACCAGGCCACTAGGCCCAGCTCCACCAGCCCATAATATAACTACATCTCGGCCCAGTCCACAACCGAAAGCCCATTGCCCCAACCATCTGTTTCGGTCCCACCTCGGACCGTTGAAACCCATTCCATGCACGAGATTTTTTGACCAAGCATCATTTTAACCAAACATCTTCGGTCCAACCATCACCACTTCCAAAAAATTTCAAAGCGACCCTATCAGACCCGAATTGGAAGCTGTCATGTTAGACGAAATTGATGATCTTATTAAAAATAAGACGTGGGAGTTAGTGCTCCGTCCATCGTATGTGAACATAATAAGTTCTATGTGGGTTTTCTGTCATAAAAATATTTCTGATGGCTCTTTTGCGAGACTCAAAACTGGTCTTGTTGGTGATGGCAGGTCTCAGCAGGTTAGCGTGGATTGCAGTGAAACATTTAGTCCAGTAGTTAAACCAACAACTATTAGGACTTATTTTAGTCTGGCTCTGTCCATTCATCCGTTGAACGTCAAGAATGCTGATTTACATGGTCATCTACATGAAACAATTTACATGCACCAAGCTTTGGATTTTCGAGATCCTACTTATCCAGATTATATTTGCTTGTTGAAAAAATAATTATATGGTTTGAAACAGGCCCCAGGGTGTGGTATAATAGGTTTTCAGGGTTCGTATCTACAATGGGGTTCTCACACAACAGGCCCGATCAATCTTTGTTCATTTACAAGAAGGGAAATGACATGGCATATATTCTTCTCTATGTGGATGACATCATTCTCATAGCGTCATCTGAGTCACTTCGCTAGTCTATTATGTCCTTCCTTGCTTCAGAATTTGCTATGAGGGATTTGGGCCCTTTAAACTATTTTTTAGGAATTGATGTAACTCAATATGCAGATGGTCTATTTCTCTGTCAAAAGAAATACGCCGAGAAAATCATTGACAAAGCCGTTATGTCCTCGTGCAAACCATCACATATGTCGGTTGATACAAAGGCAAAATTGAGTAACTCTACAGGTACTCCATACAGTGACCCAACACATTACCACAGCTTAGCAGGGGCATTGCAATATCTCACCTTCACAAGACCTGATATCTCCTATACATTTCATAAGGTTTGTTTACATATGCATGATCCGAAGAAAGAGCATACGGGGGCTCTTAAACGAATTATGCGATATGTTAAGGGTACTCTTGATTTTGGGTTGCATCTGTATAAGTCCACTATTTCTGGTCTCACATCTTATACAAATGCTGATTGGGGTGGCTGCCCGGACACACGGCGTTCCACCTCTGGTTATTGTGTGTTTTTAGGAGACAACCTTATTTCATAGTCGTCAAAACGACAGCCGACACTATCTCAGTCGAGTGCTGAAGTAGAATAGCGAGGGGTAGCTAATTTGATCTCTGAATCATGTTGGCTCCGTAATCTTCTTTTAGAACTTCATTGTCCGATTAAAAAAGCAACCGTGGTTTATTGTGATAATGTGAGTGCGATATACTTGTCATGTAACCTTGTCCAGCATCAATGCACAAAACACATAGAAATTGGTATCTTGTTTGTCCGAGAAAAGGTTGCACGAGGACATGTCCGGGTTCTCCATGTCCCGTATCATTATCAGATTGCATATATTTTCACAAAAGGTCTTCCGCGCGTTCTGTTTGATGATTTCAGGGACAGTCTCAGCATACGAGAACCTCCCGCTAAGACTGTGGGGGACTGTTATCCATCATATCAAATCATCCATTATGTAATTAAATCAAATATTATATAATTAGTATTGTAAGATGATTAGCATATTCTTAGGATAGTCTTCCTAAATAGTAGTCATAGATTGATCTTATATGATGTATATATATATATATATATTGTATTATTGGTATGAAATAAAGGCATGGAATTAATTTGCTTAAGCTATCATTTCCATTCAGTTTTTTCATTAGTTGTAATCGTACTCTTTCAATATATATAAACCCTAAAAATTACTGATGTAACATCCCGTACTTTCGGGCCATGATTTGAATCGCTAGACGTATGTAAATAGACCCGAGCATTGGAGGATTTTTTGTCATATTCACGTATGCAAATGAGCTTAGTATATAAAAGAATGCGGTCCCAAAATAATTTTGGACTTAATAAGTGTGACGACAGGGATTAATAATAATTATTGTATGTCCCATAAGAGGTTATAAACTAGTGATATATCACACGATTATGACATTGAGTATATGAAGATTTTATAAGTCATTAAAATTTAAGGGAACAAGATGAAAAAACTAATTATATGAGTAATTAATAAATGTTGGGATGTAGTGTGAGACAAGAACTTTTAAGTCTCTATTATATTACTATCCATGATTTAGCTACTTGTTTACACTTAATATGGAATAAAAAGGAATAAGGGTGATGGGAAATTTGATCTGATTTTTTTCCACTAAGTGGGGTCCCACCAATTAAATTACCATTCAATGATATGAATAAGGACAAGACACTTGGTCTAAAATCTAAATACCTCTATACGTGTATATATATTGTTACACTTACTAATTTACTATGACTCACTCTATTCCAAGTTAATCTTTAATTTAGTGGAAAGTGGGGCCCATGTGCCATTTATACTTGAAAGTTAAAACTAAGCCAAGAAAACGTACAGATTATATTCTAGGAAAGGAAATCAATTTGTGAAGTGGCCATAATCTTTAAGTAGCAATTTTCTTAAGAAAACGTTTTTCACTGTGGGCAATTAATTGAAGGATAAAAACGTTCCAACAACATTCTTCACTTTGGGAGTATTTTTCTTGATGAAGCTAAAATAATGTTCCAGCATGTTTTAGCTTGGGATAAGTTTCATAGTCGCTTATTTTCGGGCTGGTTCCAAATTATTTAAAGGTATGTTAAGGAAAATCTTTTTTTCTTTTGGTATGTTCTAATTACGAAACTATCACGATCCAAACCGGAAGGCCGCGACGGGCACCCGGACCCCACCCACCGGGTACCGCCATTCGTACATTTGACATCTAATCGTAAATAATTACGGACTAAGCCGAAAGAAAATTATGAAAAATTAGATAACCATCTTATATATATATATATACATACCCATACCAAGACCGACAAGGCCACTCATGACAACTAATCACAGGACACCTGTCTACAAGTCTCTAAAGAATACAAGACATCACAAGGACGGGCCATGATCCCGCCATACCCATATGCAGATGCAAAAATACTATATCACGACCAACTGCCAGTCTGAAACAAATAGAGTGTTCCAACATCAGCTAAACCAGCAACCTACTAGCATGAACCATCACCTTCTTTAACTGAACCTGTGGGCATGAAACGCATTGTCCCCCGACAAAAGGGACGTCAGTACGACTGATGTACTGAGTATGCCAGGCATGAACATTAGCATAACATGGATATACCAATAATTGAAACTGAAACAACTGACCAACAGTAAATGCCTCTGAGGGCCCTAACACATATGCATAAATGTCATGCACAATGCGGTATACATATACATCGGCCCCATTGGGCATCTTCCTTACCATAACAGCCTCTGTGGGCATCACTTTATATCGGCCTCTATGGGCATAATATGTCTAAATGTCATGCATAATGCGGTAAATACATATATACTGGCCATATATACTGGCCACACAAGGGCATCTTCCTCCCCACAACATATATATATATATATATATATATATATATATATATATATATATATATATATATATATATATATATATATATATTGGCCCTTCATCAGACATTTTCCTTCATTAAGCCACACAGGCTTTATCATTATCATATCCCAACTGATCAGGTGGTTTGCGTATCCCGTTTCCCCTCCCCAATATATAGTCTCGGGTAAAACATGAATTCAATGCAAATGAAAATGCATGAATAACAATAGCACATCCTGGGTGACACAATATCCTTGTACCTTCGGCTAACGTCTTAAATATCAACATCTTTTCCGTATGCCTCAATAAGGACTTAGGAACATATTTAGACATGATTTTAACATAAAAATCAATAACATGAATATTCTTAATTACTAGGAGTAGAATAAAATATGGAGCAATATCACGGTTACGTTTCGTTACATGGAACATGTCAAAAGAAATAAATGATTTGCCTTAACATACCTCGATTCACGATCTTGAAAATAACTATGACGGGTTAATCTCCCTTTAAATCATAATCTCCAGGGCACGCTTAACAGTAGAGTAATATACATGTGCTATGCCTAAATACGCAAGTTTTTTTTTTCAATTTTAGCTCTATTTTTTGCGAAACCGGAAGAGCATTTTGACAATGTTTGGACATTGTTTGGCGACTGAAAGACTATGTTGCTTGGACATATCTTGATGTCTAATAGATTGTTACTGGACATTGTTGAAAAATTAAAGGAGAGTACACTTACCGAAATGTCCATTCTCAAAGTAAAATAGCCAAGGATGTGAAATTCATTAACTGTTAAGGGACTTTACACGTACGAAAAGTTAGGCACCTCTTTACTACAGATTGACACTTCACCATAAATGCATGTATACTAATATTCTTTGGCTTCCCCTATTAAATAGCCCACATAATAACTATTCATTAGTTTTCAATTAATTATGTGTCTTCCACTACAATCCTCAATTTAACCGCTTATCATTTATACACATAATTAATTTTTTATCCCAATTCACTTAAATATTGATAACTTGTAAGACATTCATATACTCAATGTCATAATTTTTTAATATGCCACTAGTTCATAACCTCTTTGTGCACGCACCAAATTTATTTTCGCTTCCTGTCGTCACACTTCTTACATCCAAAATTATTTTGGGATTTTATTCTTTTATATGCTAAACTCTTTATTAGCATACGTAAATATGATCCAAAATTTTACCAATACTCGGGTCTATTTACACACGCCTAGCGATTTTACATATGTCCAGCGATTCAAACCGTAACCTGAAAGTACGGGATGTTACAGAAACGTAAACGTAATATTGTCTCATAAATGATTCTACTCTTAGTAGTTAAGGATGTTCATGTTATTCATTCCTACGTTCAAATCATGTCTAAATATTTTCCTAAATCCTTATTGAGGTATATGGAAAAGATGTTAGTACTCATAATGTTAATCGGAGGTAAAGCGATATTACAACACTCCGACAAACTTATAGTGTTATATTATCATATCATTCATGCATTATACTCATGGACATACTGTCGCACCCATTTTTTTACCACGGATCGCGACGTAATGGGTCGATTCCCTGGATTGATAATGTTGTTGAGGAGTCGCCACCTAATTATTCTACGGTGAATTAGGACACCTAAATATTAACTAAATGTTGCAAAATGAACTCCAATTACTGGTCTGCTAAACTATGAGATTCTAGGTAAGGGTTCTTTATTATCCTAAAAGGAAGGGGTTAGGCACCCTTTAAGATCCGCTAACTTGCGATTATCCGGTCAAACTCAAGTTAATTATTATGCTAAAAATGCATGTTTGAAAATATAAAGTTAAAAGGATGTTGCAAATAATTAATAAAAGGATGCATTGTGTAAAAGTATGCATTTGTATGGCATTGTTAAAAATACATGTAAAGTTGATTTTGAATAAAAGGCATGCATTTGTATGGCATCATTTATAAAATATATGTTTTTCTAATAAGGAGAAAAGTAAATTGTTTGTAATGCAAATAAATAATTTTTGAAAGTCATTTTAATTTGCAAATCGGATAAGAAACAAAGTTTTCTTTGTTTGATTAATAATGCGGATAGAAGATGACCAAGTTATTTTGACAGTTTTAAACATGCATGACGAGCCTAAAATAAATAACTTGCGGTAGATTTTCAATTTTAAAACTATCCGAGCCTAAATAAATAAACTAGCGACGGACTTCTACTTTTAAACTACCCGATTAATCTAATGATTTAGGCCTAATTATTCAAAGTGTTCAAACAACCACACAAGCAGAATAATTAAATTATAACATAAAATAAAGAGAGGTGGAATTTAAAAGAGATTAAAACAGTAATGGCTAAGATGGTGGGAATGTCATCTCTCGGGCCTTGGGCACAAGTCCGGCAATCTTGTTCTCTTTCGTCTCTGTAAAGCCCCACTTTGCTATCCCGTATTGTTTAGATGTTCCTCACAAGGTATAAATAAAAGACAGTTAGAAATAAATAATGCGCGTAAAAAACTTCGGATCCGTACAAAATAATAGGAGTTTTGGTTACGGAAGGCTCAAACTTATATTTTTTAAGTAAAAGAAATTACATCCATGTCGTGGCTGCGAACTAGAGACTCATCAGTCAATCTAGTTGTCTCGCCAACACATGTTGTTTTCTCGTATGTGATTTTATTATAAGTTTCATCATCGCCCTTTTTTCCGAAGGAAAGCAAATCGAGGGACAACCTTTCAGGAAGGGGCATGGCCTCAAAATAATTATTCTCATCGGTCTAAAATGTAGTATCATATTCAAATTAGTTAATTTTGATCAAGTGTAACAATCTGTTCTTTTGAAATAAGGCAGTAGCCGAACTGCATTTTCTCAGAAAATGGGAGAAACTAACGATCCAACCCGGGTCAGAAAACCTGACCCGGATCAGAAACCTGACCAGACCCGGAGTAGAAAATAGGCAGACGGCAATGGACCACAGCCATGGTAAAATATTGGCGAAAATAACCAAAAACAGAGCAAAGTCCCAAAAATGAGCAATAATCAACTGAGCAAATAGAGGCAAACGCCGGTGATGGGCTAGCAGTGATAGTGGTGGTGATTCGCTCAGGTTCATCGGAGTAGTGGGGTTGAGATGACGGTGGTTTGGCGATGGAGGACGATGGTGGTGTGGTTGGGTCGTGCAAACATAGGTGGTGTGGTGGTTGGAGTGGTGACTGCTCCAGTTCACCGGAGCTAAAAGATCCTCACCGAAGCAGTGATGGTGACAAAGATGGTGGGGGTTGTGTGTTTGTTTTTCATTAGTGGGTGGTTGAGGTGCATGGGAGATCACCGATGATGACGCTGCGTCGAAGTTGGGGTGGTCGGTGAACCTTCACCGGCGGTGGCTGGCAGTGATGTTGGTGGCAGCTAAGAGAGAAGTGAGGAGAGGTTGTGAGATTAGAGAGAACATGTATTGAGAGTAAAAATTTTGAAAATCCTGTCTGTGTGTTGTCTCTCTAGAATTATCCTCCACTTCCTTTTTAATATAAAAAGGTCCACTCTTTTGTGCATTGGACAATAACATGCCCCATCTTGTCTCCTCAAGACTCAAATTGGTCCATAGGTTATTATCTAGTTTATCTTCCACCCTCTTAACCAAAGTATAAAAGCTTGTTAACCAACAGATTGAGACCTTAACACGTCAATTCAAATGTCTCATTTAAAAAGTGATATGAGCTTGACTTGATCGAATATTTGCTTTGCGTTTGAAATCAATTTGTCCGACTTTCCCGCGCTGACGAACTGTACTAAAAATACAACTTTTCCATGGTTGTTTTGAAAAATTGGAGTTGTTGGAGCTCGAATTTGACTAGTTTGGGGGGGGGGGTGACCAGTTGGTTTAGGGTATAAAGAAAGGGTAGAATGTATTGTGGTTAAAAAACATAAAAGGGGTTTATTAAAAAAAATATTTTGTAAGAATATAAACTATAAAGATAAAAATAACAGTGTGATAATAATAAAAACATAATATTTGCGAAATACTTAATGCTTGACTTAAAAATAGAAATGCAATGTCATTTTGCGAAAATAAAAAATAACGCAGAATAATAGGGTAAAACTATGTTTATGATATTAAAAGGCAAATAATAGTGCACAATGCGAATATATGTATGCATTTCAAAATTATTTTGGGGTGTCGAAATATTCAAAATTGCAAGCGAATAATCGAAAAAGAGGGACAAAATTGGGTGTCAACACATACCTTGACCTCAAAAGAAGTTATATACTCTACTATATGTATGCATTATATATGTATGGGGCATGGGGAAAGGGAAGGCGTTACATACGCATACCACCTGCATCTGGTACAGATATACACGATGATGATTATGCCCACAGAGGTCGATATGATGTGATGGGATACCTACAGAAGCTTGATGGCGTTATATACGCATATGTGCATGACCGCATTGTGCATGGCATTTAGGCATATTATGGCCCTCAGAGGCATTCTACACAGACATGATACTTATGCATATTATGGCCCTCAGAGGCATTCTGCACAGACATGGTACTTAATCATATTATGGCCCTCAAAGGCATTCTCCACTGGTTGGTTGTTTCTTGTCTCATGTTACTTCGAGGTCTCTATTATGCTATTTTTCATGTCTGACATACTCGGTACATTATTCGTACAGACGTCCCTTTTGTTTGGGGATGCTGCGTTTCATGCCTGCAGGCTCAGGTAAAGAGGGTGACGGTCCGCACTAGTAGGTTGCTGGTTCAGCTGATATTGGAGCACTCTATTTGTTCTAGAGTTGCAGTCTGGTCGTGGTACGATATTATTGATATGCATAGGGGTATGGCGGGGCCCTGTCCCGACCTTATGATGTTACGTACTCTTTAGAGGCTTGTAGACAAATGTCCTGTGTATAGTAGTCGTGTATGGCCTTGTCGGCCTTGGTATGTATATGTATATAAGTTGGGTCCTTCTGGTGGCAGGATTTTACATAGCTCTTTTTCAGTTTACTATTTTCATATGTCAACAGGGTATCTTGTGGCTGCCTCATGGGCCATGCGAAATTATGGATATATGCTAATTATATGATTAGTGGTACTCGGCAAGTAAGGTTCGGGTGCCCGTCATGACCCTCCGGTTTGGATAGTGACAACTGCTTAGTTCATTACAAGATGTCCGAGAAAGCTGTGATTGAAGAAGCCTACACAAAATCATAACTAAACAAGTCTGCTGTTGATACGTACTCACAGTCAATTCCTTGTAACATAACTGCTTCTCGTCTGAAATTGAAGGATGTTGAACGCGATTAAGAGTAGATGTTTGTTTTCCACTAAAGGAGAAAGGTGTTCTGTGGTGATCCTTAATTCTTCTAAATAGAGGTTTAATTTGCTGCAAGCGGTTTTGATGGCAGGAAGCAGATTTTGGGGACATGGAGTTATGGAAAGGAGAAAGAAAAAGATGGGTTTTAAGGTCTGTTTTGAAATTTAGTATGTCCTGCAATTCCTTGAAAGAACTCGATAGACATACTCTTGGCTGTGTTTACAAAATTTTGAAACTTTAAGGTGAAAAGTATGCTTATGCTTCTGTTCTACTGAACAACGCCCGTCTTAATTTTGTCTTGACAATCACGCAGCAGAAGACTGAGACTGCTGAATGCCATTCTACATTTCTTCAACCATATGGTTTCTATAAACATTGGTTAAATCTACTTTCTTTTGATAAGGCAAACACTTTTGTTAGATAATAAAACATCCAGCACTAGTAGAGTACATCCTCCAGAAATACAATATGGGTCAAACCCATTGTAATCCAACAGTTGAGGTTTGGGGAGGGTAGAGTGTACGCAGACCTTACTCCTATCTCGTAGAGATAGAGAGACTATTTTCCCTCAGCATATATATCAACCAAATTGTTGTGGGATACAATTGTTGTAGGGAACGTGAAGTAAGTAACTATTACAATAGTAAGAAATGATAAACTAAATATTACAACAAACTGAAAATCAAGAACTTAACAGATTGCTTGTTTGATTTGCTGAGTCGAGTGATGGCACTCTGTCTTTAAGACAAAATTGCCCCGTATATCACATTTTACGTTGTCGGGCAATAGTCTCCCAAGATACAACAACAACTTAACAATTGAGCAAAGGAAACTCAAGTGTTACTCTTGAAGAACTTTGAGTATAGTAACTTTGCTAGAGAGAAAGAAGATGAATTCAGAAAATTTTAGAGTATTTTCTAAGTGTTGTGTAGTGTTCTTCAATTGAGACAAAGGCCTCAATTTATAGTGTAAGGAGAAGACCCCTCAACTAGCCAACTAATGGCCTTCAAGAGCCATGTAATGGCACTTAATTGAGAGATTACATTCAACCAATTAATGGTTGAATTCATGTGCCAAGTAATGGAGAATCAATTCTCCAAAACCATCCCAAAGGTCAGAACTTTCCAACTTTCCGCCGCAGCATTCTGTCTCTGAAGTGTTGCGGCTCTGTGAATTAGCGCCGCGGCTCCAGTGACTGGCCAACCAATTAGCGTCGCGGCCCTTCGCGGCTCCGCAGTGATTTCGACACGTTTCATCTTACACTTCATACACTTCTTCCTTCTTTTACCAACGTGGAATACTTTGTCATTTGGTCAATAACCGTCCATCATTCTATGTCTCAAACGTATTACATACGTACGAATATCTCTTTCACTAATGAAATTTGCGATACTTAGCACTACGTGTGCACGTGTATGGAAACGACGTTTCCGACGTACAGGGCCCCAATTGTTTGAGTCATAAATAATGGGATATACTTAATTCCACATTAGTAAATTTCCAACAATCCCCTCTTGAAAGAGATTTTGACGCACTCACATGGTGCCTTTCTAGCAATCTTTCAGCGGACCGATATTGCATCTGGATAGGTAGCGTCCGCTTTGAACCTTCCATAGTTGAATACCATCAGACTTACTTACTGCGTGGTGAACGTGATGTCTTGAACCGTCAGTGTTTAGTGTAAGCCAAGTCAACTGTACCAACACAACAACTTCCCTTACTCTATTTTTCGTAATGTTTTGTCCGTTGTGGTCGTGGACACTTCTTGGATTCTTAAGTGCGTTCATTTGAAGCGTCCTGTCCTCGCACTTAAATAGGTGGTCTCATACAAGGTATCCTGTTATACTCCACTTTACAAGTGTTAGGAACCATTAAATGTTTCCCCAAACCTAACATCAACCTGCGAGGATTAAAGGTTTTTGAAACTTAACATTTACCCACACTGCAGTTAGCACTTATAGTCTATTGCGGGAACGACTTTGGATTTGGTGTTTCTTTACAGAAATCACTATCCGAAGTGCTCATGCTTCCACCGAAGCGCTCAACTGAACCTTTATAGCTTAGTTTTCCCATTGAACCTAATTCCTGGGATCTCCAGACAGTAAGGTTGGGTTACCACCGTATTGGTCCTTATACCCTGGGTTTTAAGCTTATTCCCCTAAACATGCAGAACATCTGATCTTTGGGTAAGCCATTTGTCAACGGATCCGCTATGTTATCCTTTGACTTTATGTAATCAATGGATATTATACCTGTGGTGATCATCTGCCTAACGGTCTTATGTCTCCGTCGAATATGATGAGACTTGCCGTTGCACATAGAACTCCGTGCCCATCCTAGATCTGACTGACTGTCGTAGTGGATCATTACAGAAGGTACGGGTTTGTCCCAACAAGGAACATCCTCTAAGAAATCGTGAAGCCACTCAACTTCTTCTCCTGCTTTGTCTAAAGCGATAAACTCCAATTCCATCATGGATCGGGCGATGCACGTTTTCTTAGAGGATTTCCAAGACACAGCCCCACCACCAATTGTAAATACATACCCACTGGTGGACTTGATGTTCTCTATATCAGATATCCAGTTTGCATCACTGTACCCCTCTAGTACAGCTGGATATCTCGAATAATGCAACCCGTAAGTTAGCGTGTATTTCAGGTATCGTAGTACCCGATTCAACGTCTTCCAATGATCATTACTTGGATTACGGGTAAACCTAGCCAACTTATTGACTGCATAAGCAATATCAGGTCGGGTGCAGTTTGTTATGTACATCAAACTACCAATCACATGTGCATATTTCTCCTGGCATACGCTGCACCACGATTTTTATCAAGATTTTAATTTCTATCCATTGGTGACTTCATAGGCGAACTGTCAAACATCTCAAACTTTCTCAACACATCCTCGATGTAGTGAGACTGGGATAAGACCAGTCCATCAGATGTCTTAGAGATCTTTATCCCTAAGATGACATCTGTGATACTCATATCCTTCATGTCGAAGCATTGTCTCAACATGTTCTTAGTCTCTAGAATCAAGCTAGGACTGCTCCATGTGCTCAATATGTCATCTACGTATAGGCATATCATGACGAACGAGTCAGAGTTACCTTTTATGTAGACACATTTGTCACAGTCATTAATGGCGAAACCCTTCGATAGTAGAGTACTATCAAATTATTCGTGCCATTGCTTCGGGGCTTGTTTCATCCCGTACAGATATTTGACAATCCGACAGACTTTCTTCTCTTGCCCTGGAACCACATACCCCTCGGGTTGTTCCATATAAATTTCTTCTTCCAAATCACCATTTATGAAGGTTGTCTTGACATCCATTTGATGTATCTCAAGGTCACGCAACGCTGCGATCGCAATGAATACTTTTATGGAAGTCATCCTAGACACCGGGGAGTACGAGTCAAAATAGTCATGGCCTTCTTTCTGCCGATAGTCCTTGACTACCAACCTGGCCTTGTACTTATCTATAGACCCATCTGCTTTATTCTTCCGTTTGAGTATCCATTTACAACCCAACGGTTTATTTCCCGGAGGAAGATCAACCAACTCCCAAGTATAGTTATGCAGGATGGAGTCTATTTCACTCTCAATAGCTTCTTTCCAGAACGGTGCCTCTGGAGTTGACAATGCTTCAGCAATTGTCCTTGGTTCATCATCAATCATATAAGCTACAAAGTCAAGACCGAAGGATTTCTCCTTCCTTGCCCTTTTACTTCACCTTAGTTCCATCTCTGAAGTCTCCAAGTTCTGAGAATCTAGAATACTAGATTTCGGATATTCAGCCACTTCGAGGTCCACTAGATCAGAACCTTCTAGATCCGGGCCATCACCGACTCCCGGTTCCTGAGAGTTTTGTTCATAACTTCGTTTGCGAGAGGTTATGTCTTTTTTCCTTTCTAGGAAATGTATCTTCAAAGAATTGAGCATTCCTTGATTCCATGATTGTACCTCCGTGGATATCTGGAATATCTGACTTATGCACTAAGAAGCGATAAGCACTACTGTTGTTTGCATATCCGATGAATATGCAATCTACAGTCTTAGGCCCAATCTTGACCTGCTTTGGTTTGGGTACTTCAACCTTTGCCAAACAACCCCACACCTTTAAGTATTTATAGGTGGGTTTCTTTGCATTCCATGATTCATATGGAGTTGTGTCCTTATCCTTATGTGGGACTCTATTAAGAATCATATTAGCAGTAAGGACAGCTTCTCCCCACATGTTTTGGGGAAGACCGAAATTGATGAGCAAGGCATTCACCATTTCCTTCAATGTGCGGTTCGTACGTTCCGCCACACCGTTCGACGGAGGTGAGTATAGAGCCGTCTTTTGATGAACAATGCCTGATTGGGCACAATATTCCTCAAATGGCGCTACGTATTCTCCCCCTCTATCGTTACGAATGGATTTAATTTGCATGCTTAGTTGGTTCTCAACTTCTGCTTTGTAACATCGGAACGCTTCAAAGCTTCATCCTTACTTTTCAACAAGTAAAGGTAATAATACCTTGTGCTATCATCAATGAATGTCACAAAGTACTTGTTCCCCCCTCTAGTTTGTGCAAACTTCAAATCACATATATCTGTATGAATAAGTTCTAAAAGAGCGGTATTCCTTTCGACGGATCAAAAATGAAGCTTTGTGAGTTTTGCCTCTACGCACACCTCACACTTATGTTGAGGGTTTACGTCGATAGACGGCAACAACTCTAATTTTACTAACATTTGGATGGACTTGTAGTTGACATGTCATAATCTATGATGTCATAAATTAGAGGACTCAAGCAAGTAAGAAGAAGCTTCAATCTTATTGCTTGTACGTAACACAGACATGGCGCTAACTTTGAAGAGGCCTTCACAGACGAATCATCTTCCCACAAACGTTCCATTCTTAGTTATTACAAATTTATTGGACTCAAACACTAGCCTAAAATAAGCATTAACCAATAAATGACCTGAAATTAAATTTCTTCTAATCTCAGGAACATGCATCACCTCCTTCAGAGTGAGCTCATTTCCAGAAGTGATCTTCAGGACTACCTTTCCTACCCCAGCACGTCAGAAGAAGCGTTGTTGCCCATGAACAACTTCTTGTTTGTAACCGATGTATAAGTGGAGAAGGCATCTCTGTTAGAACAGAAATATCTTGTAGCACTTGTGTCCATCCACCATTGCATAGGATTCTCAACAAGGTTTGCTTCTAGCACTACCGCTGAGAACTCCTCAATCATGTCGTCCAGAAACTTGTCCTTGACGATGTTAACTTGTGCCTTTCCCTTAGCCTTGGCCTTCTCTTGTTGCTCATTCTTGAGCTTGCGACAGTCCTTGATCATGTGACCAGGTTTCCCACAGTGGTGACAGTTTCCTTTGAACTTCTCTGCTGATTGGGTCTTGCCGTCTTTCTGAAAGTTTCGCTTCTTGCTTGGGTTCCCTTTGGCCTCAGCTAGATTTGTCTTTGCCTCAGCAAGTTGTTTACCCCTAGGCAAGGCCTTCTTATTATCTTCCTGAATTTGGAGTTTGATAATAAATTCTTCAAAGGTCATCTACTTTGTCTTGAGTTTTAAGTAACTCATTCCACGAATGAGGTAACTTTTCAATCAGTGATGCAACCAAAAACTGCTCATTAGGTTTCATACCTTCCAAATCCAGGTGATGTAGAATCATATGGAATTCCTGAACTTGGGACATCACTGTCTTACTATCCACCAGTTGAAATTTCAAAAATTTCCCAACGATGAATTTCTTAGTACTTGCATCTTGTGCGTTGTACATCTTTTGCAGTTTTTCCCACAATACTTTGGCGGTGCCAACGATGCAATACACCGTGTAGAGAGGGTCTGACAAGCAGTTCAATATATAGTTCTTACACATGAAATCACTATGACTTCATGCATCAAGAACCATCTTCATGCCATTAATGACATGGATACCTAGGCCCCCTTCAGCTATTTCAGTAGGCGAAGGGTTCATTTCATCTCTAGCTTGTGGAGGATCTTCTGTTAGGAAACGATCCATTCCCATAACAATCAGATAGAATAGCATTTTCTGTTGCCACCTCTTGAAGTTTGAACCCATGAACTTTTCAGGGCGTTCATGGTGGAATTCAGTGGGGGGAGGAATGACAACCTTCCCTTGAGCAGCGATAAAGGCGTTGGATGAGCCTTGAGCAACCGGAAAGACATTAGGTGTGCCTTGAGCAGTGGGGAAGGCAGAGGGATTGCCTTGAGTAGCAGCAACAGCAGAATCCGATGCAATTTGTTCTATTCCAATCATCTTTCTAACGTACTTACAACTAATCTTGTCTTAAAATTGTGGGATACAATTGTTGTAGGGAACGGTAAGTAAGTAACTATTACAATAGTAAGAAAGGATAAACTAAATATTACAATAAACTGGAAATCAAGAACTTAACAGATTGCTTGTTTGATTTGCTGAGTCGAGTGATAACACTCTGTCTTTAAGACAAGATTGCCCCGTATATCACCTTTTACGTTGTCGGGCAATAGTCTCCCAAGATACAACATCAACTTAACAATTGAGCAAAGGAAACTCAAGTGTTACTCTTGAAGAACTTTGAGTATAGTAACTTTGCTAGAGATGAAGAAGATGAATTCAAAAAATTCTGGAGTATTTTCTAAGTGTTGTGTAGTGTTCTTCAATTGAGCCAAATGCCTCAATTTATAGTGTAAGGAGAAGACCCCTCAACTAGCCAACTAATGGCCTTCAAGAGCCATGTAATGGCACTTAATTGAGAGGTTACATTCAGCCAAATAATGGCTGAATTCATGTGTCAAGTAATGGAGAATCAATGCTCCAAAACCAGCCCAAATGTCAGAACTTTCCAACTTCCCATCGTTGCATTCTGTCTCCGAAGCGCCGCGACTCAGTGACTGGCCAACCAATTAGCGCCGCGGCCCTTCGCGGCTCCACAGCGATTTCTGACACGCTTCATCTTACACTTCTTCCTTCTTTTACCAACGTGGAATACTTTGTCATTTGGTCAATAACCGTCCATCATTCTATGTCTCAAACATATTACATACGTACCAATATCTCTTTCACTAATGAAATTTGCGATACTTGACACTACGTGTGCACGTGTGTGGAAACGACGTTTCCGACGTACGGGGCTCCAATTGTTTGAGTCATAAATAATGGGATATACTTAATTCAACATTAGTAAATTTTCAACAATTGTACCATGAGGTTAAATTACGTAAACATTTGTACCTCAAAATATGAATAGACACAAGTTTAATCTCAAACATCTTTAATTTCTCTCTCAAAATTGTCAAGAAACACAACCTGAGATGGATCTCCAAATCCTCTTCAGCTCCTTGTCGCGTACTGTTTTAAAAAAATCCTTGATGGTTGCAGGCATGACTGATTTTAGTCCAAAGTTGTTGAAGAAAATCTGCCAAAGATTTCCAGTTACTTCAGTGTGTAAACTCAGAGTATGCACCCGGTCAAATCAGTAATTAATCTACTTCTAGTGCTATAATTCGGCCTGCACTCTGAAATTTAAGACGTAAGTGAATAAGGGCATCCTCTGGTATCTTAATTTTTCTTTGTTTCAAAACCAGTTTGTGTGTTCATTTTCTGCTTGTTCTAGGGCATTGGTTTAGTAATCTTTTTCTGCTGCAAGAGCGCTGATGTTCTCTGTTTATCAGCGGTTCCTAGTCTGTCTTCAAAGTTTTGTCCCATTTAAAGGCTTAAAGCTATGAGTTTACCTTACTTTATTTCAATGGTTGCCTAGATCTGTATCTTCTTTCCCAAAATTCCAACTTGTGTTTCTTCTGAGGACTCTTTCTCTGCTATACATAACGTGGTTTGATGAACTTCCTCTTAGAAGTGGGATACGGCTCTTTTATGTGATTGATTCAGATGTTATTTGTGTTTATAGATCTTTGAGAAGACCAAGAATTATTGTATATGGCTACGTTACCAAGTAGAACTGGTTATCACAACATGTACAAAGAGTATCGTGATACTACTTTGACGGTGCTGTGGAGCAGATGTACACTGAAATGGCTTCTCGTCACAGGGTCCGCCACCACTGCATCCAGATCATCAAGACAGCCACTATTCCAGCCAAGCTTTGCAAGAGGGAGAGCACCAAACAGTTCCATGACTCCAAAATCAAGTTCCCTTTGGTGTTCAAGAAGGTCAGGCCACCTTCCAGAAAACATACAAGGCTACCAGACCCAACTTGTTCATGTAAAATAGTTTGGTGATGATTGAGAAGCAACTTAGGTTTTCTGCAATTTTGTTGGACTAGCTAGAACATTTTTGACACTCCTTGTGAAAGTGGAAAAAGTAAACCTTTGTACTTTCCTGGTTCTTTTTAGATCTTGAATCCGCAGAGCAGTCTCTTCCTGAAATTGAAAACATTGTTTGCTTCAATATTAGCTTGTCTAATGATGTTGCCATTGAGTTGTTTTTATCTCTATGTTGTCTGGGTTTTGTGCTACCTTCCAAGGTAGATGTAAGGTCTGCGTACAGCCTATCCTCCGCAGATCTAACTTGTAGAATTACACGGGATATGTTGTTCTTCTTTTCTTGTTTTATGATAGATCAAAGTGTCAGGAGGCTGTCTTTTGGATGCTGAGTATTCAACCAATGTACCAAATGGCGAGGTCTCTCATAAAGGTAAAAATCCTCAAACCCCTTAAATGTCATTTCTACATGTGAACCTTGGTTAGTCGAAATTAGGGGTGGCCAACGGGCCGGAACGAGTCATGGTGGGTTTCACGGGATCGGGTCGGGTTGGGACAGGCGGGATTCGCCGAAGTCCCGTCCCGGTTCCAGTCCCGTCGGAAAAGGGGCGGGGTGGGACGGGATAGGGTCGGGGGCGGGATTTTTTTTTGCACTTAATTTACAAAATAACATATATATAAACAACTCAATAATTGAACAAGATAGTGTAATAAAAACATCACAAGATTATTTTTGTGTCTCTTATATTATTTAATAGACATGATTTTTTTTAATACAAATACAATTGTCAAAATTGCAACTTTTTGTTGTTGTTCAAAAGTTGCAAATGACATAGTAAAATTGCAATTAAAAAAATTATATTTTGAAAAAAAAACTGTTATAGTTTCTTGATAATTTCTTGTGGTTCTTCGGTTGGAATTGGTATTTGTTAGTCAAATTGCTCCACGTCGCTTCCACCACCTTTGGATAAGATGTCGTTGTAGTTTTCGTCTTCTTCTTGGTTGATCTTCGGTTGACCGCACCTTCTCCGCTCCGCTCGTATCTAATCTCTGAATAATACTGCAATCTCCAAGCTGTCTCCGGCTAATGAGTGTCTGTGCTCTCCTATTTGATATCTACCGGCAGAAAAATCGCTTTCAGACGCCGTTGATGACGCTTGAATGTTCAAAACATCTCGGGCCATCATTGAAAGTGTCGTAAAGGTCTCTCATTCCCCATCCAATATTTCAGCAAGTCTTCACGTCTTTCTTCATTGAGATCTGCTTGGTACGATACAGAACCCTGCAAAACAAAAATATCAAACTCGCTAATTTGGTTAGTACTAGTAGTGTTGCCACCACACATTCTATTTCCCGAGGATTTCAATACTAGCCGCAGAAACAACATGTCTTTTGTGAGGTTGTGTTGAAGAAGAAGAAGATGATATGGAAGACGGTAGGTTGCTAGCACTTTCTTGTTGATAAAACCTATATACTTTTTTGCATTCGTCTTCTATGCTAGACATCACTTCTTCTTTAGTTTGTTCAATAGGTGGTGGCTGATTTGGATTTTTGGGACTTAGAGGTGGTAGTACTGCTATACAGTCATAAATAGTTTAAATAAGTGATTTAGTACCGTCTATTTTAATAGTTGGATTTAATACATCACCAATAATATAAATAGTGGGAATAGGAATAAAATATTTTTTTAATAGTTGGTTTATCCATATATATTCATTAAGCAGTAAAAATATTAGAGCTATATAAAACAACATAGTTGAAATAGTAGGATAATATATATCGAAAAATTCTTTTGTTGCTTGAAAAAATTTCTCTAGAAATACCATAAGTTCGAAAATTTTTCCCCAATCGCTATCTATAACCATTGTAGCTGGATTTTGATTATGAGAGTTAAAAAATAAAGTTATAGGTTTTCTATAGTCATAAGCAACAAGTAGTTGCTCGTATAAAGAATTTCACCTAGTGGGTACTTCTTCTGGAATTTTTCTATAAGGTAGTTGGCAATCGTGACAAGTTTTTTATATTCTTTTTTTTTTTTTGTATTCTATTATTTTTAAAAATAAAGTTTATAGCAAATTGTATTTTACTAAAAATGTCTTCAAAAAGTGATAGACCATCATTTACAACTAAGTTATATACATGACACGCACATTTTATATGAAAATGATCTGGAAAAGATGGAGTTAAACTATTTTTTAAAATTGTAATAGCATAATTGTTAGAAGAAGCGTTATCTAATGTAATAGTCATAATTTTATCAGTTATTCCGTAATAATCGCACACTTGATAAATATTTTCTGCAATAAAAACACCAATGTGCCTATCATCTATATATCTATACGATAAAATAGTTTTTGCATAGACCATTTATAATCTATCCAATGACAGGTTACCTTAAATAATCATGGTTGTTAGTACTACGGCCTATGTCAGAAGTGATAGCCAGGTTCCCATTAAAATGATATAATGAATAACGTAAAGACTGTTGATATTCATGTGCAAATTTAAATACATCTCTCTTAACAGTTGATCTAGGAAAACCATTAAAAGCAGGATTATACATTTCTCTAATGTAATGAATAAAACCAGGAGATGAAAAAGGTAAACCCCCCACAACAACTAATCTTGCTATTGCTTCCATATCTCTATGTTTATTGTAATTAGGGCCAACAATTCCCCCCGCCGTGGAGGTAATTTGACCATGTACTTGGTCCGGGACAGTATGTGAACCTTGTGCCGATGGAGCGGGCGTTTGCGCACCCGGTTTTGAAGCCTCGTATTGGGTATACCTAGTTAGATGAGCCCTTGCTACGTGTCTCATTAAACCCATCATCCGACCGTGACCTTTTCCAGTTTTAAATTTTAAAACATCTTTACAAATTTTATATCTAGCTACTTGATTCTTTACGTTCCTATCAAAAAATGTCCATGCATCTGATTTTAATGGTCGTTTTGCTAGACCTCGTCTCATACTAGGGGGAGTAAGAGGCATTTCAGTTGTAGGTGCACTAGTGGGTGTGTTGTCATCTACATTAGTTGGTGTATCATCTAGATCATCGTCTAAATTAAAGTCTTTTTGAGTTTCAGAAAATAGCTCATCGTCTAAATCTAATGGTATTGCTGGAAAATGTTCAATATCAACAAAATCATCCTGTCTAGGAATAGGATGACTAGAAGAAGTACCAATTCCCTTGTTACCCCTACTAGAGGAAGCCTTACCCTTACCCTTAAACATACATTTAAATCATTCCATTATAATTATACTAATAAATAATTAAAGTAAATGAAATTAAGTGCGCAAAATAAAATAAACATACAATAATAATTTAATGAAGGAATGAATGTACGTAACGTCGACGTAACGTCGACGTGTAATCGAGAGGTTGAAGATTTAAATTGTGCTCGATGGAAGATCCTCAAGCTAGTTGCCAACTTCACTCCCAAATGAATAAATACAATTCAATATTTAGTAGACAATGTAGACTTGTAGAGAGATAAATTGAGAGATTAGAGAGATTGTATGAAGATTTGTGAGAACTATGAAGAGAAAATTAGGTATTTATAGTGTAAATATAATTATTTATGGATTAAAAATAAATATTAAGGGGGTAGGGGGTAAGGGGGAGGCCAAAAATGGTCGTTGCACAACGACCAAAATGTAAAATGGCCGTTGGTGCAATGGTTATTTGTGCAAAGGGAGGTTTCGGGCGGGACCGGGGTGGGCCGGGCCGGGTCGGGTCGGGAGGAGACCATGTCCCGTACCAGTACCGTATTTTTTTTTTAAATGTCGGGGTCGCGGCGGGACCGGAGCGGTGTTAGGGAGGGATCGGGCTGACCCGGCCCACTGACCAGCCTTAGTCGAAATTCAGCCCATCATTCTAAAGCTTTAGAATGATTTCCTGATCAAGAAGCAACTTAGATCTTTTGCATTTGTGAGAAATTATTTTGCTCTGAGCTTCTTGTAATTTCCTGATCAAGAGAACCATGACCTATATTAACTTTTCTCATTTTCCTAAATCTGAATTTTACAAAATTGTACAATTTATCTGGTTCCATGATTGGAAGATGGATGAGAAAGAAGAGAAAAATTCATTGAGTTGTTTTCAGTTGAAGTATTCAAAGTACATCTATTGTTATTTGGTAAAGGTGGTAGGGAAATAAAAAGATAAAACATCTTCAAGAAGAGTAAACTGTAGTGAGGGCCTTGAACTATTTAAGGAGTGACATGTAATAATCAAATTATAGTAAGATTCAAATTACTAGTACATCAGTTGACTTGATTGTAAGATTCTCCAAAGATTAATTAGTGACATAAATTATATGGTACCTGAGAAAAGTTATTTGCTCTTTATTTAATTTCACTGCAAGTCTATTTTATTACAATGTTTACTATGTTCTCTCTGCGTCTACTAGCCAATCATCTTCACAGGTCAGAATCTAACAAATTAAACGAGGTGTTATGTTCCATTTCAAATAGTCAATTAATTCACACATATTCTATCATTGATACTATATACTAGTATGTGTTTAACATATATTTTCTACTTGAGGTTGAAGAAGCAAATAATTCATCGATTATAAGATTTCAATTTAGGACTAGAATTTAACATATGATAAGAGTGACATAAAGTGAGCAAATCGATCAAGAAGTGGTACTATATATATTCACCAAACAGATAAGACTCCAGTACATGCATGCCACTTCAACCAAATTATTCAATCATAAACATAAAGTAGCGCTCTTCAAGACTAGAGAGCACATTGAGGACATTGAGTGACTAGAATAAATTTACTGGACTTTAGAGCAGTCAATGTTGGGGCTAATCTTGTAAGGAACAGTGACACCACATTTGCTAAGAAGTGTTTCAGCCTTGTTAGTATCAATACTGCTGCCAAGACTTGCTGCCCCTGATTTCAGGCAAGAACATACCCCCTGTCGGTCCGCAGCAGTGCTAGCCACTGTGTAGAGGGACTGAATCCCGCTACAGCAGCCTGCTGGAGATGCCTGTTTGCTACCTCCCATGAGGTAGCTAAGGCATGGCATTAGCTTGGAGTACACTGTGTTGCATGAGATTGCAGCTTCTGCATGGAGTACTGATGAAAATGAAATGACCACCATGCATAGGAGGAAACAATATGCTGAAGTTTTTTGCATTTGTGAGGAAGTCATTGTATTGGAGAAATTAGTGATCTCTTCTACACTGGATTATATTGGATTTGGGATGCTTATGCAATGTTCTCAAAGGTTGAATTTATAGACAAAATTTTAGTGGAGTAGGTGAGTCCATTTGATTTTGTGCATGAATATATTGTAAAGTTAGGGATATGCTAGTTTAAAATAAATATAGTAGATTCTCTGTAACAATATTTCATTATAATAATCTATGTTTTTTAAATCTACTTTTATATTATGTTACTCCCTCCGTCTCAATTTAAGTATCTTACTTTCTTTGGTCTGTCTCAAAAAGAGTGTCTGTTTCTATATTTAATAAATTTTTAAATCACAAGGCAAGTTTGAGACCACAAGATTTAAAGAACACACACATTTAATTTAAGATCACAAGATTTAAAGAACACACACATATTTAATTTAAGATAACAAGATCTAAAAGTCTTACTTTATTTCTTAAACTATGTGTCAAATCAAACTAAGACACTTAAAATGGAACCGAAGAAGTATTATATGTTCTCTACAATAACATCTCACACAAATAACATCGTTATAGAAGGTTTGACTGTAAATTTTTGTTGGGTAAATTAATTACTACTCCATAGCTTTCTAGGCAACAATATGCACTCCTTCGTTTATTGTTTTTTTTTTCCTTTCAAGTTTCCCTGCACTAAATGATCTTATACAATTTTTAAAAAATCCTACCAATCTTCATAGAAAGTCTGAGGAGAAATACAGAGTAATTTAGTCAAATAACCTTATAATTAATGTTATTATATAAATGATTCTTTTAATGAGTATAAAACCATAAACAACAAATATAAAGTACCAGAGCAAGCGCACTGGGCCGTTTGGACATAAATATTCGTTAATATTTCAAATTCATTACTTTGGTAGTTGCAAATATATAATGGTTTGGCCATCAATTTTTACAAGTACTAAACTTCAGTATTTTAAATGTTGAAATATTGGCTTGAGAAACATTTCAGGTGAAATAATGATATTCACTCTTAAATCTTTTACTCTTACGAAAAAAAACCAAAAAAAGTTCCAAGCAAGTCATGTCAAAACTTGTTTGGACAAGAATTTGTTTGACACATTTTTTGAGCTACACTTCTTTGAGATGTTATTCTCACTTGAATTGTGTAAAGGTCTGAGTAGCTGAAACGTTTTTTTTTGGTAAATGAGTAGCTGTAACGTTGATAGTGTCTCACTTACTAGGCATGCATTATTTACATCCCTCCACTAATTTAGTGGATTGTATTAAGGTGTCACTCATATATTTACTCAAACCACTTCTACAATTCAGCAAAAAGGATTGATTTTTTTTAATCTATTCGTATTAGAGTTCGACTAAATTCGGATCGCGCGTTGCAGGACATATTTTGAAGGCAGGGCTTACAACATGATTTTTTTCATACCCAAAACTCGAACCTAAAATCTTTGATTAAGAGTGAAGGGGCCCAATTATCCCTCAGAACCCATGTCGTTAAAAATGATTGAGTTGGTTTATGGAGCTTCAATCAAAGCTTAGAGAAACACTTGGGCATTTTCTAGTTAAAATATTGGATAAAGAATACAAGGTGGTGCATAATCCTTGTTACTCTGTTGCAAATATAATGGAGGGTAGGTGAAGCAATATTATAATGGTTTTATGAACTTAAGCTTGACTCGTCGATGTCCGTCACCACTTCAATTTTCTTTAATGTTAAAACAACTAAATATAGAAAATATATAACTTAGTCTTGTATTCCTTAATTATAATGCTTTTAAATATGTTGTTTTATTTTGGAGAGTTTTACCTATTCGATCAAATTTTTAGGAAAAAATAATTGCTCATGAATAATAACATAATTTATTTTTCAAAAGCTAAAAAAGTTAGCTTTTCTTTAAAAGCATTTTTGAAATCTTGATCAGGCATAATTTACCGCTCTATGATCGATAAAAGTATTTTTCAAATTAATTAGCTAAACACAAACTGCTACTTTTAAAAAGTACTCTTTCGAGTAACATTTATGACAAAAAAAACTTTTAAAAATAAATAAATTTGACCAAACAAGCCATACGTCTATCAAGCAGCATCTTTGGTCTTAACTCTTAATACTCTTGTTTGGTAGGTTGTATAAGGATAGTTAATAAATAAAATGTATTAGTAATGTCGGGATTAATAATGCAAAAATTATTTATATAAGGATTAGTGATGCTGAAATTATTACTTATCGACTGTTTGGTGTAATGTATTAAAAATAACATGCATTACATAAGAAATAAAAAAATTATTTGTTTACAAAAAATAACCTCCACATTCTTTCGTTTTGATGAACTTCAAAGATAATTGTATCTTTAATTAATTACGCTTATACATGTATTAATAGTCTTAATATTGCTAATATCATGGTGTGCTAATAACAATATAGAATAATACCAAATATGATGTATAACTAATAATTGTATTAGTTAAGCAAAAATTAAAAAATTATACTATCAAATAAGAAATTAATAATATCAAAGCTATTATTTTATCTAATACATCCTATCAAACGATCCCTAAAAATATTACTTGAGATATTTTACGGTACTCATAAAGACCGATGATTTTGGTAAGTGAGGGTAAATAGCCGTCGAATTAAGGGTCTTTCTTTTTATCTCTGTTCATTTGTTTTGGATTTTTTACGTTTTCCTTTTTTATCCTTTGATAAAGAAGTTTATTTTTTCTTTATTTTTTGTTTCTATATTCTTTTAATTTTATACTATGTACGTAATTTTTTTCTTGTTATTGAATTTTTTTTTCTTTATTTTTTTCTTATATCATATTTCTTTGCTTCTTTTGATTTCTTACTATGTTTTCGTTTTTGTTTTTGCTTTTTATTTATTCATATTTTGTATATCTTTTGATTTATTACTATGTTTTCCTTTATTTCTTTATTTTTATTTTTCGTTATTACTAGCGAATTTGTTTTTCTATATTTTTTCATATTTCGTTGTTTCTTTTGATTTCTTGTTATGTTTTTTGTGGCTCTTTTTCCTTATTATTGCGAAATTGTTTTTCTTTATTTTTTATGTTTCTTTATTTCAATTAATTTCTTACTACTTATTTCTTTCCATTCAAAATTTGTATTCAATTTTCAAGTTTGTAATAGTAGAACTATGCGAGATATTTTAAACTTAAAACTAAACTACTCAAATATTTATATTTGTCAATAAAATTTCGGTCACTAGCTATTGGCTCGATTATGACCAGCCCAATTGCTATTGCTAATGAACGTAATCCTAATGGCCGCAGCTTAGTATAATAACATATCTCCCCTTCTTCAAGCTCGTATTCTTCCATCATCTGAGCCATACTATTTTTTAAATTGGTTGGTTTAAAAAAAGTTCGAAATATATGTTTGTCGTTTTATTTTGATCAAACTATGAAGATCAAATATAATAATTTTTAAGAAAGCAATATTTGACTATTAGTTCAAAACATTTCACCCACCTAGTGACTAGATACTAATTATAGCAAAGAAAACAAAATTTTATGTTACTAAAAGTTATATTTAAGTTATTCAAGTCCTATGTCTAAAAATTTAATTGCTTAAAATTGATTTAACTATGTAATAATACAACTATAAAGGGAGAGTTGATGAGAATAAGAATATTATGTGAGATTTTTCGCGATACCCATAAAAAGTTGATGATTTTGGTAACTGAAAGTAAATAGCCATCAAATCAAGGATCTTTGTAATGACCCGTCAGGCCGTTTTGCATTCTAGGTCTCTTTTTTTCTAAATGATCCTTCCATTTCTTTTAAATGGTAATTTTGACTTGCGAGAATGGGTGGTGTGATTTATGAGGCAATCGAGTAAGTATTTGGAGAGAAAAAAACTATTTTTGAAAATCCTTATGTTGAAGAAAGAGAAATGATTGATCAAAGTCAACATATGGGGTTAACGAACCCATATGTGAGTTGGACAGTTCAGTAAGATCCGAAATATGATTCATGACATAGTTGGATGGGGACGGATCCCGAGGGGCTCGGATGAGATTTGAACTCTTGGTTGAGAAACTAGTTAAAGAGACGAACTAGAGTTAGCCACGACCAACATAGGATCAAGACGATCCCGAATAGGTGTTTTGAATGCGCGAGCAACTTCATATCGTGTTTTATGATAGAAATGCATATCTAATTTGTGTCTGGGGGTTCCTGATGAGCTCTGAGGGTTAAAAGCATTAATAGGGGAGTTAAAGGATATTGGGTTCAGCTGGTGTCTAGTGCGATCACACCCGCGATGGAAGGTTCGCACCTGCAAAGCCACACCTGTGAGAGGTGGGCCGCAAATGCAAAGTTAGGCGATGGGGTGAGGGATCGTACCTGTGAGGGAAATGCATCAGATGCGACATCACACCGGCGGGTGAAAGTCCCCATCTGCGGACCTGGGGAGTTAAGTGGTTCTCGCATCTACAAGGATATTTCCATAGATGCGGCGCCACAAAAGCAGGATTTCGGTCGTACCCGCTATGTCGTTAGGCAGAATATATTATGTTGTTTCCCCAATTCAATTTTATTGTTTAACCCATGAATTTGGGAGCTAGAGACCTTGATTTTGGAAGATTTTGAAGGGGATTATGAGATTTTGTTACGAGGGTAAAAATCTAACCTTCCTTTTTGTAATTAAACCATGGATTCCCTTAGTTCTTGATATTTTGAATCATGATTTGAATGTAGAAATGAGGATTTTGCCCTAAAAATTGGGAACTTAGTAAATCATTGATTTGACTATCGATTTGTGATCGGATTTAAATAATTTTTGACATTCATGACCTTTAAGGTATGGGTAAACCAACTTTATGGTTAAACTACAGGTTTAACCTCCGGGGCTCAGAATTGATTTTTAGATGGACTTTTTGGGTTTGAATTAATAGTATAGCAATATGGGTGTCCACAAACTTGTATGCTTATGTAGAATTTATATTTGATCAGATTGGGCTCGTTTGAAAGCTTTGAGAAAATGCAAGGCTTTGTTGTGGACTTTATGCTCCAGAATAAGACAAGCTGAGACCTTACTTGACTCTATTTAAAGTGTTTGATTGGTAATTAACTAATGATAAGGGAAATGGGTAATAAGAGGGTCCCATACTTGTGAGGTGATAAACACTTGTACGAGTACCGGTGCCGATTGGAGAGTTTGTGTCGTATCTGAATTGTTTATTTCAATTGTAAGAATGTCAAAACATGTTGGTATTAGCTGGTAGTTGTTTTGTTTATTGATGTGATCGTGACTTGAGATACGAATCTCGTACTTGATTGTTATGTGAAATATGACCCTCTTATCTATTTGATTATGTGTTCTCATTACTCCAAAATTCTCGTTTAAGGATGGAAAAAGAGCTAAACTGACTATTTACTTTATAGCCTTGTTGCTTATTTTGCGTGCATGTCATATTCATGATTTTATATAGTATCTCATGCTACTTGAGGATACATATGGTGATGCCCAATAGAAAATAATTCTGGACTGAGTGATGCGGAGATAGCCGAAAGGAGTTAGGTACAGATAATGAGAGTCGAATTGGCTAAATATTGAGATTTAGGACCGAATTGGCTAAGTATTGTGATTGAGAGTCGAAGCTGAGTACCCGATGTGAAATAGTTTCGGGTGGTGTATGGATCCTGCGAGTTCCCATGAATCACACATTCCTATTAAAGGAGTGTGTGTATTGTTGTGTTATTTCTATATGCTACACAAGTGTACGTATCGCAATTTGTATTAATTTCAGTAAAATCGAGTATCGTCCACAGAGATTGATTTATCAAGTACCAAGTAACTAATCTTTAGTTTCTATTTGGCAAACGAATATAAGTGGTGATTTCTAAACTAAAGAATTAACAAACTAAAATAGATTGCGGGAATAAAATAGCAGTGAAAACACACGAAGTTTAATTCAGTAATGAAGGCAATTAGGGTCTCCAATCTCCTCAACTTTCCACTCTATCATTCATTAATGCAAGACTGGCGATCCTTCTACTTATTAAGATAGCAGGTTAACTGAGATGTTCTATATTCCGGTTAGGACATATAAAAACTCAACCTAAGTGAGAATTTTCTATATTTGTATGATAAATTCAATCACATAGGAGGATTAAGATCAATAACCTAAAAAGCTACACAGGCGATCGTGATACTCTCGTTCAAGATTAAACCTACGTCTAATCAACTATAACATATTTAAATCTCCCTTTTCAGATCTTGATTTGAAATCATATGGGTAATGAAAACTAATGGCCAATTAATTCTCATTTAATAAACACAAGTTGAAGAGATCTTAATAGATGAAGAAGAACATTAGCAATGCATTAAATCATAACATAGTTTCAAGAGATTCAACGGAAAACCCTAATAAAAGTAATTAGCTCATAGACATGCTAAGAAGACTAATTAACTTAATATTCAACATGAACTGAATTAAAGTAAAGAAAAAAGAAAAGAACTTGAACAATCGATGTCTCTAATTGCCTCTTGCTCTCTTGTTTCTTGCCTCCAATGTGAGATTCTCTCCAAAATGCGCCTCCCCCAGCATATATCACAAAAAACCCAGAATGGACCTTTTTGCCCTTGTTAAAATTAGGTTTTTCACTGCCTGGTCGTCGTCGGCGCCGCGGCTCAGCTATTAGAGCGTCGCGGCTCTAATTACCTCTGAAAATCAAATTGATTTCTGCCAGTGAGAAGATGTGGCTCTAATGTTGGTAGCCGCGGCGCCTTCGTCGATATTTCAAGCGCCGCAGCTGTAACTAGGTAGTGTCGCGTCTCTAATTCCGAGCAACTTCTTCCAGCCTTCTGCCTACATGGCGCCTCGGCTCTCGCTTCCTCGGCCGTGGCCCTTCAGCGCCGCGACTCTTCACTTGTGGCGCCGCGACCCTTCAGTGTTCTTCGTCCGGAGTTTGTTTAAACTGTTTTTTGAGCTTCCCAGGGATTTTGACCAAATATGCATTTTTGTTCTCAATAACCGCCTATTTCCTTTGGATTCGCCTTATTCCTTTCTGAATCGCTTAAAACCTAAAAACACAAAATAACACGCATAATACTGCACAAGACAAATAAAAGACAAACAAAGACTCCCTAAAACACACTCTAAAAGAGTACTAAAATCTACCTAACAAACACACCCAAACTTAAACTTTACACGTCCTCGAGTAAAGAACTCTAGACACCCTAAAAAGAAAAACACACAAACTCTAAAAGATGAATCAAGTCAACCACAATGGATTATCCCTCGAAGATCATGAACAACATGCAATACAATTTTTAGGAACATTTTAGCCACTAATTTGCTATCTAGAATTTCAAGTCAAATATTCCTCAAATTTGCTTAAAGTTATTAATGCATATGACCACTCAACCATGATTATTGACGTAAACAAGTATTCAATATTAGTTCATGCACAACTAATTCTCACCAACATTCCATCAAGTCCATAGCCCTATAGGCTTGCTAACTTGCTACTCTCCATTAATTTAGACAACACATGATCAAGAATCAATAAGACTTTTATAGGTTATGACGATAGGCTTAGGCACGGATAGATGAAATGTCATTTCGGCTCAAAGTTACCATAAGCATATAAACCAATCAACCCAACTCGATATCCACGTTACAAACCAAAAGCAATCCCAATTTTTTCTTCTTTACCCAATTTTTCTTTTTGAACTACACCCCCAAACTTGCTTTTCAATGTATGTCCAAGGGGAGTGTTTTTTTTTGTTTTTTTTTTACTCTTATATTGATAGCATCCAATTTAAAATACCCATTACAAAGTGTCCATCCCCAATCATATACTTTTATGCTCATGGTAAAATTCAAGGGAAGGAAAAATAGTAAAGGGTTTCAAGTAGGCTCAGAATATGCGTCAATCAAAGAAGAATTACTTAAGTCTCAGAAAAGGGTAACTAGAGATTAAATTAGTCAAGATTGTCTTGAAAGGCTCAATCATTCCAAATATGGCCTAAATCATCTTCCTAAGCATGCATCGTCTAGGATTTCATCTCAAGTAGCAAGCAAGCAAGTTCTAGGATTTTCCACTATCTTTCCTCCAACCAAAATTCAATCATGCATAAACCAATATTTGAGTATCAAAAATTCACCAATCATGATCAAGTTTTCATACTTATTAATAATTAAAAATAACTCAAGACCTATCCAACTTAAACACACAGGTTTATGCATTTCATGGCTATCAATTTCATCCAACTCTATCACATGTGTTCACTCAATCTCATGGGCTATTATTATTGACTTGATTCATTGACACAAGACACTCAAATACTGACACTAAAACAAAGACACTAACAATAAACAAACAACTGAACATACACAATTAAAGACTACTAACACAAAGCAGTAAGACTCCCCCCCCAAACTTAATGAACACATTGTACCCAATGCGAAAAAGGAAAGCAAGGGAACGAAGACTTATATAAAAAATGACAGCGATCTTAGTATGGTGGTGGCGGCGATGGTGGTTGATAAGGCTGTTACTGTGGAGGATGGCCAAAGTAGGGCTCATTCGGGGCATCACCCATTGACCAACGATCGACCAAAGAGTTGAGTTGGTCGATGTGGCGGACATCCTAATCGTGTCGCTGCTGCATATAGTTGCTAAAATATTGATTTTGAGCATGGTGCGACTGGATCATGTATTGATTATGTCTGATGATATAGTCCAAATGATCATGAGTCCTTTGGGTGTTTAGATACTATCCAAAAGGTCTAAGTTATTTATCCTTCCTTATCAATAATGTGTTTAGATACTATCTGAATAAAAATGTGTAAAGAAAGGCTGGAAATATGAAAATATTTTCATTAAAAACTCATATTCCCTACACTCTAAAATCAGATATTGAATCTTTTTCCTTCCCGTATAAAGAGTGGACTATTGTAAACAAAACTTAAAATATCTGTTCTTTTTGGTGTTATTATTAAAAGTATGTTCGCACATACGAAGGAGAGATATCCACTGACTGTGTAAAAATTGTTACCACTCTTAAGAAAGTGCCAGGAATTGTCTAGACACCAATCTCAAGGGAAGAAGACTAAAAAATAATGGCTTATCTTAAGACGTTGAACCTGTCACACTATCTGACAGAAGATCTTCATTTTATAGGATGGTTTTGGACACTCAGTCGCACAAAGCATACGGGCGACTGGTGTGGGCCAGAGTTTCTAGGTCTTAAATGATCTGAAGGCCAGAAGAAAGGCAGAAAAGTAATGGACACCTAGTGAGGTGGGCCATAGTTTCCAGGTCTTAAATGATCTGAAGGCCAAAAGGAAGGCAGAAAAGTAATGGACACCTAGTGAGGTGGGCCAGAGTTTCCAGGTCTTAAATGATCTGAAGGCCAAAAGAAAGGTAGAAAAGTAATGGACGCCTAGTGAGGTGGGCCAGAGTTTCCAGGTCTTAAATGATCTGAAGGCCAAAAGAAAGGCAGAAAATAAATTGGACACTCGGTCTGCCAAAGCAACTGGAGTGGGCCAGAGTATCCAGATCACATATGATTTGATTACGCCATAACTACGGGCAAGAGGTTGTTCATGTGAAGCAACGCCACCTCTAATGTAGAAGGGGTTGGAGAGGTTGTGTTGCGTTATTTCTAGGTGATACGCAAGTGTACGTATCACAATTTATAATAAATTTTGGTAAGACTGAGTAGCATCGACAGAGACTGATTTATCAAGTACCAATTAACTAAACTTTAGTTTCTATTTGGCTAACGAATATAAGTGATGATTTCTAACTAAAGAATTAAAAAACTAACATGAATTTCTAGAGTAAAATAGAAATAAAAATACACGAGGTTCAATTCAGTAATGAAGGAATTAGGGTTTCCAATCTCCTCAACTTTTCACTCTATCATTCATTAATGCAAGACTAATGATTCTTCTTATTAAGATAGCAGGTTAAATGAGATGTTCTATATTCCGGTTACGATATATAAAAACTCAACCTAAGTGAGAACTTTCTATATTTCTATGATAAATTCGACCACATAAGAGGATTAACATCAATAACCTAAAATGCTACACAAGCAGTCGTGATACTTTCATTGAAGATTAAACCTACGTTTAATCAACTATAGCATATTCAAATCTCCCTTCTCAGATCTCGATTTGAACTCATATAGATAATGAAAGCCAATTAATTCTCATTCAATAACCGCAAGTTGAATAGATTTTAATAGATGAACAAGAACATTAACAATGCATTAAATCATAATAGAGTTTCAAGTGATTCAACGGAAAACCCTAATAAATAATTAGCTCCTAGACATGCTAAGAAAACTAATTAACTTAATATCCAACATAAACTGAATTAAAGTAAAGAAAAGGAAAAGAACTTGAACAATAGATATCTCTAATGGCCTCCTTGTTCTCTTGTTTCTTGCCTCCAAAGTGTTCTTCTTTTCAGAAAAATGTTTCCCTCAATATATATCACGAAAACGCCCCAAAATGGACCTTTTTCCCCTTGTTAAATTTAGGTTTTTCGATGCCTTGACGTCGTCGGCTCCGCGGCTCCGCTATTAGAGCGCCACAGTGCTAATTCGCCTCTGAAAGTCATTTGCTCTCTGCCAGTGGGGCGCCGCGGCGCTAATGTTGGGCGCCGTGGCTCTGTAGCTTGTTGCGCCGCAGCTCTTCAGCCTTCTTCATCCGGAATTTGATTAAATTGCTTTCTCAGCTTCCCATGGCTTCTTTGACTCATTTCTTGTGACCATCTATGTATTTTTGTCCTTAATAACCGCCTATTTCCTTTGGATTCGCCTTATTCCTTTCTGAATCGCTTAAAATCTGAAAACACACAACACACGCATAATACCTCACAAAACAACTAAAAGACAAATAAAAGAGTCCCTAAAACACACTCTAAAACAGTACTAAAATCTACCTAACAAACACCCCCAAACTTAAACTTTACTCGTCCTCGAGTAAAGAACTCTAGACACCCTAAAAAGAAAAACACACAAACTCAAAAAATGAATCAAGTCACAATAGATTATGCCTCGAATATCATGAACAACATGCAATAAAATCTTTCGGAACATTCTAGCCACTAATTTGCTATCTAGAATTTCAAGTCGGATAATCCTCAAATTTGCTTAAAATTATTAATGCATATGACCACTCAACCATGATTATTGAAATAACCAAGTATTCAATGTTAGCTTATGCACAATGAATTCTCACCAACATTCCATCAGGCCAAAATTCTATAGGCTTACTAACTTGCTATTCTCCACTAATTTAGACAACACATGCTCAAGAATCAGTAGGACTTTTATAGGTTATGACGATAGGCTTAGGCACGGGTAGATAAAATGTCATTTAGGCTCAACATTACCATAAGCATATAAACCAACCAACCAAACTTGATATCCATATTACAAACCCACAACAATCCCCAGTTTCTTTTCTTTACCCAATTTTTCTTTTCTTTTCGAACTACACCCCCAAACTTATTTTTCAATGTATGTACAAGGGAGTGTAAATTATTTTTTTCAATCCTTTGTTCTTCTATTGATGGCCCCTGGTTAATCATGGGTGATTTCAACACAATTCAGTCAGCATCATATAGAAAAAATGGGAGTCATGTATAAGAAAGGGAGGTCAGAGATTTTAAAAAAATGATGTTTGATACTGGGTTGACTGAAATATAGACTATTGGGAGAGAGTATACTTGGATAAATAACGCTGTCTATAGTAAAATAGATAGAGTACTTGTCAATGCAGAATAAATGACTAGATGGCCAATGTATGTGTTATGGCAATGGAACCATATTTCTCAGATCATTTACCTTTAAAGGTATGTGTGGAAGCTTTCCGATAAAACATGGCAAACCATTTAATTTCCTTAATTGTTTATCTAACCATAAGGATTTATTGCCCCTGGTTCAAGCAGCTTGGAAGAACACCATCAATGGCACCATGTATACAATTTGGCAGATGTTGAAAGAGGTGAAACATAATTTGAAGGTGCTCAATAGTAAAAGAAGTTTGCAGTGTGGATAATACTCTAGATGGTATCAGGCAACAATTACAAGATCTACAGGAAGCAATGGGACTTCATGAACCCCAGAGTAGTATGATTGATGAAAAAAAAGGAACTAAGAGGAAAGCTGGAGAATGGGGAACAATCGAGGAAAGTATTTACAAGCAAAAGTCCAGAGTGCAATGGTTGAGACTAGGGGACACAAACTCTGTCTATTTCTTTGCTAATATGAAGAATAGGTGTAGTCAGAACTCAATCAAAACCATTGAAATCTAGTCAAGGGACATGGCTATACTATGAGAAAGACATAGAGCAGGAAATTATTGACTTCTACTGTGTTTACTAGGATCTGATGCAAGCTATATACTTGCTATTACTCCTTAAGTGATTAAGAATGGACCAATCTTGTCAAGATCTCAATAATTATCACTACCTAACCTGTTACAACAGAAGAGGTTAAGCTGGCCCTTAATTTCATTGATGACATGAAGGCCCCAGGGTGTGATGGATTGAACTTTTGTTTCTTTAGGAAAGCTTGGCCAATAATTGGGGAGGTCATAACTCAAGCTGTAATGCATTTCTTTGACATTGGGAATATGACCAAAGATATTAATTGTACTTCAGTCACACTTATCCCTGAAGTAAAGAATACTGAAAGTGTGAAAGAGTATAGACCAATGTCATGTTATTCCACATTGTATAAAATTATATCCAAGATAATTACCAGGAGGCTTCAAGGTGTTATAAATAGCTTGGTGGATAATTGCTAGTTTGCATTTGTACCTGGAAGAATCATATCAGACGACATCGTAATGGGGCATGATCTAGCTAAATGCTATAGTATGAAGGGCATCTCACTAAGATGTATGATCAAATTGGACATGTAGAAGGCATATGATTCAATAGAATGGAGATTCATGGAGCAGGTTTTGGTTTGACTATCTTTCCCTGAAAAGTGTGTCAAGTGGATTATGCAATGCTTAACCAGTATTTCATATTCTATACTTATCAATGGAGTGCCTTCCAAGCCTTTTAATGCTAAAAAAATGGACCAAGACAAGGAGATCAAATATCCCCTGTATTATTTGTGCTAGCTATGGAGTACCTTACTAAGAAATTCAAAAATGTTACAACAGATTCTAGACTTTAACTATTATCCTAGGTGTGAAAAGTTGCACCTTGTATAACTTGGGTTTGCCGATGACCTACTTTTATTTGGTAGGGGTGATGTGGAATATGTGCAATTGATGTATCAATTCTTTCAACACTTCTCCTCAATGTCTAATTTGAAGGTGAATAACAACAAAAGCACCATCTACTTTAAAGGGGTTCCTGAGGATTGTCAAGAGCAGATTATGCAACTTCTAGAGTTCCCTAAAGGTGAATTGCCTGTTAAATATCTTGGAGTACCTCTCAGTACTAAGAGGTTGAGAGTAATGCAGTGTCAACCCGTGATTGACAAAATGATAGGAAGAGTGACTTCATGGACTGCAAAAAAATTGTCATGTGCTAGTAGGGAACAATTGATTAAGAGCATCATGTTCTCTATACAAAGTTTTTGGTGTCAAATATTTGTATTGCCTAAGCAAATCCTTAAATATATCAAGGCCATTTGCAGAAAGTTCATATGGACTGGAGGTCTTAATCAATCCAGGAAAGCATTGCCATATTGAAAAGTTATTTGTCTACCCAAGGTAGCAGGGGGTATGAACATGACTCCACTGGAACTTGCGCCAGAAAAAGATAGATTGTGGATACAATAGATTCATGCTTCTACATTAAAGGACAGTCTCTGTGGGATGTCTGTCCAAAGAAAGCGTCATGGATAATTAGAAAAATCTTGAAAGCTAAAGCAAGCTTCGTGGATACTGGAACGTCATTAGATGAGGTAGTGTCTTTGTAAACACTCTCTATCAGGAGCATGTACTTGAAATTTAGAGGTGAGTTTACCAAAGTTTCTTGAAGGAAGCTGGTTTGTAATAATTTTGGGTGTCCTAAAGGAATATTCATAATGATATTAGCCATCTATGGTAGACTTACAAATAGAGACAGATCGATCAAATGGGGTATGACAACTGAACCTGACTGTGTGTTTTGCCAAAATGCTAATGAAACCTTGGAGCATATCTTCTTCTCTTGCCAGTATTCCACTATGATATGGATGAGAATGCTTGCTTGATTGGGTGTGAATAAAGGAGTTTGAGGCTTGTCTGTAGAACTTAACCAGGCCATAAATAATATGAAGTTTATACAAGAACGACTGTTAACCGCCCAGAGTCGTCAGAAGTCGTATTACGGTGAGACTTAGAGTTTCAGGTAGATGATTGGGACTTTTTGAAGATTTGCTCAATCCAAGGTACATTGGGTCATATCTCATAATTCGACGAATCGGCCAAGTAGCTTACAAATTGGACTTGCCTTTGGAGTTAAAGTTTGTCCATCCGGCTTTTCATATTATTTTTTATGTTGAGAGCATGTATTTGGGATCCTTCCCGGATGGTGCCGATTGGCGATGTGGAGGTTACAGAGTATCTATCATATGAGAAGTTCCTATTCCTATTGTAGATCGATAAGTCTGCAAGTTGAGGACTAAAGGAAGTAGCCTTTGTGAAATTTCTTTGGCGGAATAAGAATGTAGAGGAAATGACGTAGGAAGCAGAAAAGGAGATGAAACACAGGTATCCATATCTATTTTTAGATCAACGCCAAGGTTCCGAGAGAAGCATAAGGTAAATTCTATTTCTTAATGCTTAATGATCATGGGAGGTCCGATATAAGGATATATGTTATATTATATGACATGTGAAGTGGTGGATGTGTTCTCTGACTACGTGACGGGAATTAGATATATCACCCCAACATTCGAGGACGAATGTTCCTAAGGGGGGAAGAATGTAACATCCCGTACTTTCGGGCAATGTTTCGAACCGCTAAACGTATGCAAGTAAATCCGAGCCCCAAAGAATTTTGGTTATATTCAAGCGTGTAAATAAAGGGCTCATCGTATAATAAAATGAAGTTCCGAAATAATTTAGGACTTAAGAAGTGTAACGAAGGAAATTGAAAATAATTGTTGTATATCTCGAAAGAAATTATGGACTAGTGCTATATTGCACAATTATGACATTAAGTATATGAAGGTCTCATAAGTCATTAAGATAGGATCAAGAAATCAATTATGTAAATAATTGGTTAAATGTGGGATTTTAGTGGGAGATTAGTAAGTTAATTAGTAAATTGTGGGTAGGTGTTATAGTGGATATCATCTACATGGTATGGCAGCAAGCAATGACTAAGCTTTGATATATTATAGGTGGCAATCATAGAAATAAAGATTGAAAGGTCATCATTATGGGTACCCCACATTCCAAAGAGTTAAGAATAAAGTTAGCACACATCAGTGATACATACATTGCCACTGCCATCTTAAAAGGATACACAAAATGCAGGGAAATTAGTACTGCTCTCAACCTGTTCGACGAAATTCCCCACAGAGATACTACTTTTTGGAACATCATCATTTCTGGATACGTCAATTCTGGGAAGCTTCATAGTGCTTGGGTGTTCCCTATTTTGATGAAAGAACATGGGTTTTGTTTAAATGACTATACTTTTGGAAGCATACTAAAGGGTATTATTTCTAATGGCTTATTGTCCTTAGGCTAACAAGTGCACTGTGATATGGTTAAACGGGCTTTCTTTTAAAATGAAGTAAGGTTGGAAAGAGTAAATTCTTAGCATAAAAGGTGAGGTGCTAGACGAGCTACGTGAGTTGTGTTGTTAGGCGACTCGACACATGTATGTTAAGGTAAATTATTTCCTTCTTTTTAGCATGTTCCACGTAACGAAACGTAACCGTAATATTATTCCATAGATTATTCTACTCCTAGTGGTTAAGAATATTCATGTTATTGATTCCTATGTTAAAAGCATATCTAAATATGTTCCTAAGTCCTTATTGAGGCATACAGAAAAGATGTTGATATTCACAGTATTGGCCGAATGTACAAGGATATTATGTCACTCAAAATGTTTTATTGTCATTCATGCATTGTCATTTGCATCATATTCATATATTACCCTAGACCCACATGTGTTATGCACACTACTATATGGTAAATATTATATATACATAGGGGATATGGGGAAAGGGAAGGCGTTATATACGCACACCACCTGCAACTGGTACAGACTATCACGAAAGAGTCCGAAGAGGCCAATATTAATGCCATTGTGTGGCCAATATGATATGATGCCCTTATGTGGCCGATATAACCTGATGCCTACAGAGGCGGTTATGGGAAGAAAGATGTTCTTGTGTGGCCAATATTTATATATATACAGCATTTGCATTGTGCATAACATTTAAACATATGTATTAGGACTCTCAGAGGCATTTACTGCTGGTCAGCTGTTTCTGTCGACTGTTGGTGCTGTTGGTGTTGTCGGCTGTTTCTATCGGTTATTTCTATCAGCTATCTTTGTCGACTATTTCTGTTTCAAGTTGTTATGTATCTCTGTTATGTTATTTCTTATGCCTGACATAATCAGTACATCAGTCGTACTGCCGTCTCTTTTGTCGGGGAACGCTGCGTTTTATGCCCGTAGGTTCAGTTAAAGAGGGTGACGGTTCGCGCTAGTAGGTTGGTGGTTAAGCTAATGTTGGAGCACTCTATTTGTTCCAGAATTACAGTCTGGTCGTGGTATGATGTTTTGCATATGCATATGGTATGTCGGGGCCCTGTTCCGTCTTTGTGATGTCATGTATTCTTAGAGACTTGTAGACAGTTGTCTTGTGCATGGTATTTGTTTATGGCCCTGTCGATTGTAATGTATGTGTCGGTAGGCAATTTGGTAACGGCCCTTGTGGCCATGATTGATTTCGGATTAGCTAATAAATGTATGAAGAGTGGTGCTCGGCTGGTAGGGTCGGGTGCCCATCATGGCCCTCCGGGTTAGATCGTGACAAATGTAAATAGATTCAATACAACATTTAGAAGGTAATTTATTAATTTTATGTTGCTCGGACTCTTCAAAATTGGGGTGTGTGCCGGATCCTCCAAGAGTAGTGTATTTTTGGAGGATCCAACATGGTGCGATAACATTTTTGGAGAGTCCGAGCAACATATCTATTTGACTCCACTGTTTCACAAGCATGTTGAAGGACAAAAGTTCAAGGAAATCTTCTCTTGTACTTTCCTTCTTTTCTTGATTGTGTAGCATTTATTATAAGAATATGATCAAAATTTGGAGTCTAACAAAATAGTAGTTGTAGTAATAAAAGCTTTTTGAGTATATAATCAGAGTAGGAAGTGAAAGAACACGTCGAAAAGAAAATGGAGGACATTCAGTGTTGAGTTGTGGAGCTTAATTCCAGCCTACACTATGAAGACCCTACATAGAGGGTTGGGATCAGCTGATTGTGGGACTGGCATTAGTAGGTGTAATGTTATTAGTGGAGGGTAATTTAGGAATTTTAGGCTTATATTATGTTTGCCCTAGTTTTCTCTATATATAGTCTAGGGCGCCGTTATTCTCTATGTAGGAGAGCAAAAAAGAGTGAGTTTAGAATAGCGGCAAAAATAGTTTCTTTCTTGAGAGAAAAAAGGCGAGTCGTGAGACGGTGTAGCCGACGAGAGAGAAAGAGAGATTGTAAACTCAAAACTCCATTTTAGTAAAATCTGCAGTGGCAAGTGGACGTAGCTCTTGCATTGAGGGTGAACCACTATAAATCTGTGTGTGTTATTTGTTCTTCGCATATTTATTATTTTTGGTTCAAGTAGGGTTTGAGACGTTAAAATCCTAACTACTGGTATCAAAGAGACATGTTGTGTTGCGATTAAGAAAACAATGGGAAGCGAAGATGGTTCGGCACACGGCATCGGTAAATTTGATGGTACAGATTTTGCATTCTGGAGAATACAGATTGAAGACTATTTGTAAGACAGAAAGCTTCATCAACCTTTAAGCCCAAAGCCAGAGGAGATGAATGATGCAGATTGGAATTTCCTTGACAGACAGGTTCTGGAGTAATCCGATTGATGCTGTCGAAGAATGTTACTCATAACGTGGCGAAGGATAAGACCATCGATGGCATGATGAAGGTTCTGTCCGACTCATTTGAAGTTATCTTGTCTTCATGGGTTTGAGCCGTGGAAGCAACCACTAATGCTTGCATTAGGGTAGGTTGTCTACGTTACTTCTCTTGGGGTGCGGCCCTTCCCCGGACCCTGCTAAGGCGGAATGCTTTGTGCACCGGGCTGCCCTTTTAGAAAGGGAAAGGATAATTACATGAATGATATGGAGCTATTCTTCTATGTTCTACAACAGCATCTTCTGACTTTTAGCCAACAAATCATTTTATAAGCTTGATGGCCAAGGCAGATTACCAGATAGGTCAGAAGTATGAAAGTATCTCACGAAGAGAAGACAAAATCATATACACAAAAAGTAGCTCAATCTATCGCAATGAGCTAGTAACCATAGTGAAATCTAATTAAGAAAATACTTTGGACTCCTTGCCATACTTTGTCTCAAGAAAGAATCATCATCACACTTTGCTAGAATGGTTTATTGAAATTTGTGATGATCCTAACAGTTTATTGTGTAACAGTGTTCCTTTCTTTTTTGTTGGGGAAGATAATGCCATATTTGTTTCTAGTACAAAAGAATGAAAATGATGATGATATACGGTACCAGAAAGTTTGACGTAGAGATTTTGTATTTGAAACATAGACATGAGCTCTTACTATTGAGTATGAAAGAAGATGTTGAAAATGTTGAGCAGTTTCTGTTTAATTGTTAACAGGTCTGAAGTTGATATCTCTACTCGGCTCTGTGGATATTGTACTATCTCTTGATAAAGTGGGAGATTAACCAAAGTTGCAATGATTCATACGTAGATTGATTCTGTGTTGTCTTGACTAAAAAGCCTAGGAAACCATAAATACGTTGCTGCAAAGGCCTTTGAAATCGAGACAAGCTAAGATTCTTGAGAACTGCTCTCCCGCTTCAGCATTTTGGCGTAGCTGATTCCTTGGACTTTGCCTTATGTTTTTGCAGCCATATAGAAAATTATCTGGATACATCTCTACGGTTAAATGAATGTCTAAAAGGAATTATAGAGCAAGACATGGCTCTTGGGCTCTCTCGTGTGCGAAGTAGTATTTCTACATCTGTGAACTCACAGCCATCAGTTTAGAACTCTGCTCAGCTTTCTCGAATTGGGTTTCGAATTCCCTTTGATCTGTTGGGCTATATCTAATAGGTTTGGATCTAATTATATCACCTTCGTTTATCAGTTTTATTTCTGCATATATTTTTTCTTTTTCCCACAGTTGGATTGGATTTTCTCCGAAGTTTATTTTTAGTATATTAAGATATTTATCTTTTAATAATTGTAGGTTATTATTCCTATCAATTTTTATTGTACATAGTCTTAATGTATGTATTGGTAATATTCTTTTTAATACTATCCATTTATTACAGGGGGTTTGTAAGCTAAATGTATTGCTATCTATAACTTGTGTCTTAAAGTAATCTAGGAAGTTGTTTCCTAATAACACTACTTGTTTCATATTATATAATTGATATATTATTGGTAATCTGAATATAGTTTTTCCTAGTACAATTCTCATGTTTTCTGCTACTACCTCTAAATCTTTTGATTGTTCATTAAATCCTGATACTCTTGCTCTATGTGATTTGGTTCTCTTCCACCTATGTGATTCTAATACATCTTTTCTTGCTAAGCGTAAATCTGATCCGCTATGAATAAAGATTTTTTATTTTATCATTTTATTAGGCTTATATTCTATATGGGCTTCTATATAGATTGCTACCATTAGGATTTTATTCGATACTTATTTCTCTTAACCTTTGTTGGAGGTTTTTATCTTGTTCTAATTCTCTTACCTCTTGGCGAATGTTTTCATCTTCCATTATTTCTTCTATGCTTCTTCTTATTTTCACAAGTTGTCAATTTATTTCACTTAATCTTTCTATTATCTTATTAAGATTTTTAGTAACCTTGTTATACCTATCACTATAATATTTATTTCCCATTTCACTTGCAGTTGTAGTTGTCACAAGCTTATAGCAAACATATTTTTCACATTGTATCCAATAATTTCTTTCTTCTTGTAATTTTCTTTTTTCTTTTTCTAGAATGTTCATTTTATTCAGTACTACTATCACTTTCTGATTGTTGGTTTATGAAGTTAATATTTTCTAAATCTGATTCACTTTCTTCATCAGTTTGACTGACATAGAAATCTTCATATTCATACTATTTATCATTATCTTCTCTAATTTGTTGTAAACTCATTATGAATTGTGTCGTATTTATGTATTTTATTTCCTTTTTCTTTAATTTTGGGCATTTATTAGCATAATGTCTTTTTTCCTTACAGTTCTAGCATTTACATTCTCTAACATTTTCTGTTTCTACTGGTTTTACAGATTTTCTTTTTCTAAATTTTCTCTTGTATCTAAATTTCCTTCTGGTTTCAGGGGTGTTTAAATCTTTTTTTTCTATAAGGTTTGTAATAAGACTTATTGCCATAATTTGGTTTGTTATTTTAATTTTTATAATTGTTATTTCTCCTGTATTTCTTTGTTTGATATTTTTTATTACTCTTTTTATATTTCCTCTCTTTTATTTTATCATCGCATCCAAATACTAGTCTTCTTTCCGTGAATCCACATACTTCTCTCAATCCTAGTTTCTTATCTTTTTTAATTTTTTGTTGCATTCTAAATTGTTCGCATTTCCGCATTAAGTATGCTCTTAGTACTCTTATTCTTTCTCCTAATGTGTTTTCTTTTTGTTCTAATTGAGTGTATTCTTTTGATACCTCGGTGTTATAAGGTGTTGGTAAGTGGTCATAATAAAGTTGTTGGTATATTAGATCTTCTTCTGGTAAGAATCTTGCTTCATAAAAGAACGTACTAAAACTAATTGTATATTCTTGTAATTTATTAATCTTACAACATTTCATATTGTTCAAATTCATTACTATTTCAATTTTTCTTTCTGCAAGTACATTTTCTCTAGCTACTAACCATCTTTCTCCTAAGAATTCTCTTTTTAGTATGATATCAAATATTATCAACATAGATTTCCAATCTGTTGCATGGCTAAGTACTTCTCTTATTGGTATGCTATAGATTCTATCAAGTATGCTACTTTTCCAATTAAAGTTCTAGATATTAATTCATACATATATTCTAAGTTTTCTGTTTGTGTAGAGTTCATTATTGATAGATACATTCCAAGATTCCAATCCGTTATCCTTCTTCCTAATTCTTGTTCATCATAAACATTATCTAGGTCTATAAAATATCCATTATAATTTACTCCTTGTGCCATTGATCCTACAAATTCTTTAAATTCCGTTTGTTGTCCTACTGGTATGTGGTTTGGTAATCTAGTCCGTTTCCTTGCTATTACTTTTAAATTAGGGTCTACTAATTCTTCTTCAGGATAATCATTTGCGTCTTCATTTATTACATCATCTGTTTCTATTTCTGTTTCCGTAGATCTATTATATTCTTCTTCTATATCACTTTCAGGTTCTTCTTCTATGATAGCATTCACTCTTTTCATTTTTTGTAAGACTTCTATTATTTGGTTGTTTTCCTTTACTATTTCTGAATTTTCTTCGTTTTCTACTTCCTCTATAAATTCTACTACTTGTATTTCTTGGTTGGTTAGTCTATCGTTACTATCTTTGTCTGAATCACTATCAGTTTTTTCGTTACTACTAGTACTTTCATCACTAGTATTTTTCCTTACTTTCCTTTTAACTTTCTCATTTGTTCTCTCATGATTTGCATTTCTTCTTTTAATTCTTCTAGTTCTTGTTTTACCTCTTTTAATTCTTCTTTTGTTCGTTTTAATTCTGCTTTAGTTTCATTTAATTCTTCTTTTATTTGTTTTAATTCTACCTATGTTTCTTTAAAAAATTTCTTCTTGTCTATTAACTTGTGTTTATATTTTTTGTACTTATCATACCATTCTTCGTTACTATGTAATCTCAACCTTGTATTCTCTATTTTTAATTCGGATATCTGTTGTTCTTGTTTATCTAGTTTTAGGTTTAAATATTCGTAGGTTGTCTTCTATGTATCTTTTAAGTAATTGTTTTCTTCTCTTGAATCTTTATCTTCTTTTGGTGTTCTTGTCCTTATAGGTTCATATTTGTATCTTTCTTTTTCTATTATCTTTTTCCCAGTGTTTTTTAAAAACGTAAGTACACCGGGTATACTAGGTTCTTGTTTTTCCATTAAAATTATCCTTTTTTATTTAATACTGCTAGGTTGTCCAATGTTTTTTCTACTTCTGTGGATAATCTTGGTTTTATTTTACTAATGTCCATCATTATAGGTTTTTTACTTCTTCTCCACGCATCGATTGATACTATTTCTGGTTGTTGCTTAGTAATATTAGTCATTGTATTTTCTTTACTAGTACCTGGTTCATTATCTCCTGCTATCTGTTTACCTTTGTTTTTCTATTCCATTATCATATTAAGTTTTTCTAATATTATTTTAGAAGTTGGTCTTTCAAATACATTCCATAGGTTAGTCAGTTCTTCTCTTATCATCTGTTGTATTTGTGTCTGATTTTCTTTTATTTCATCCATTATTATCAATGTGTTTTTTAGTTTTTCTTTTACTACTATTTCTTCTCATAGTGCATTAATCTTTTCGCTAGAATTAGTCAGGATTATTTATTCTCTTTTTCCATCCATTTCCCATATCTATCCATATTTTATCAAATTTATCACATTGTTGTTCCAGTAATTCTATTTGGTCTTCTAATTTTATTTCTTTTGCTTTGTATTTTAAGTATTTTAGTTGGAAAAATATTTCTTCTGATAGAGTTGTCCTTATTTCCTTTAATTTTTGTTTTTTCGCTATTATTTCTCTTTGTATATTCATATTTTATTTACGAATCTCATTTTTCCTTGATCGTTTATTTCTATTTCGTTATTATTTATTTTATAATTTATCATTGTTAAAAAGTCACTTCCTAAAAGTAATTCATTGAAACTATCATATTCTATTACTCCTATATTTATTTTATACTCTAAGTCTTGGATTTTGAATCTTAAATTAATACTTTTAGTAATTATTATTTCTCTTTTATTTTCAGGATAATTATAAGTTTGTGGGTCTATTAAATCACAATCATTTTCATTAATTTTACTTATATGTATAAAACTTTTAATAGCTCCAGTATTTATTTCAGCTATGCAAAGTCTTGGATTTTGAATCTTAAATTAATACTTTTAGTAATTATTATTTCTCTTTTATTTTCAGGATAATTATAAGTTTGTGGGTCTATTAAATCACAATCATTTTCATTAATTTTACTTATATGTATAAAACTTTTAATAGCTCCAGTATTTATTTCAGCTATGCAATCTGTTGTTATCATGCCTTTAAATATTATTACCTTAACCTTTAATCTACTTGTGTTTATGTTTATTAAATCTAATATTCTAGGTTGTGTAACGCTAGTCTGTCGTGACGTTATTGGTTCTCTTGTAATACTCAATCTAGATCCTTCTATTTTTGGTATTAATCTTTTTGATGGTGTAAAGGTTCTGGTATTAAAATTCATATATATTTCTTCTGGTATAGTTATTTTGGATTTTTCTTTATGTTCTAATATTTCTTGGTACATTTTTGGTACTAATATGTTCATTTCATGTTGTTTCTTTACATGGTGGTTTCAGGTCAGGGCATATATCATTTTTGTTTCAATACTTATGACTTTACTCCATGGCGGCATTGTTATTCCATCTAGTTTGTAATATAATGTTAACGCTGAGTCTTTGTGTTCATCTTTTAATGATGTACTAAAGTCTGGTTGTACCGTAAATTTTAGTTTTTGATATATCAAATTTCCTTTTATTACTGATATTAAAGCATCTTGTAAATTTCCTAATATCCTATCATCTAATAAGTATATTTGTATGGGTGTATCTATGTTTTTCTGAAAGTATGCAAATATAGTAAATTCTACTCCTCCAAAGTATATGTTTTGATATTTTCAGGCTTCTCTAGTAGATAGTTTTGCCAATTCTCTTTTTATTATTTCATCTGTTATTAAGTTTATTTTCGTTCTTCCATTTACATTCATTTTATCTACTATGTTTTCATGTTTGTGTGCTATATATCTTATTTCTTTGTTTCTTTCAAACCATTTTGTTTTAAATATTTTCTTAATAGATAGTTCCTCTTTTTCATCTTGTATTTTCTGATATATTTCTGGTTTAAAGCTTAGTGTTTGTGTTGATCCTCCTTCATATGTATTCATCTGATAGTGTATTTCTTTAGAGTCTTCTACTATTTCTTTTCCTTTATCCATATTTTAATAGGTTGATGTATTTATATTGTTCTTCTATAATATCATTTAGATCTTTTAATTCATTATCTTTTCTGGTTATTTCTCTTAATTTATTTTCCAGTAGTTTCAAATTTTCTTCTTCCTTTTGTCTTAACCTTTCGCTTTCTAATGCTATCCTATTCCATAATTCTTTAATAGTTTTTTCCTGTTCATATATTTGTTTAGAATTTTCTTGTAAACGTTGATCTCTTTCTTCTATTAGATCTATACTTATTCTACAACTTACTATATGTTGGTTTATATCTCTATTATATGTAAGATGTTTTTATGCTATTATTCTAAGTTCTTCTAACTTATTTTGTTGTTCCATTAATCTTTCTTCATCCATAGTGTTCTATTTTCGTTCTTATATCTGCTTTTATATCGTATATCATAGCGTTTTGTTCATTTATTCTTGTATTTATTTCTATTATTCTTCTATATGTCGTTGCAACACTTTCTATGTGTGTTTTAATCTCTTCTATTTCTTTTCAGAATAATTTTCTATTTTTTTCTTAATCGTTATATCTTTTTTTCTTTTTGCTGCTAGCATATCATCCTGAAAATCCATTATAATCTCATCTTTTTTCTTAAAGTCTATCAAAAGACGTTTCATCTCATATCTTTTCCATAATAATTTATTTAACAAATTAACCTTAATAAACGCTTGATGTGTTTTCATTATTTATAAGTTTAGTCCTTTTACAGGCTCTTCCGATAGCGATTCCACTCGAAATCCATTCTCCAATGGAAACTTCAAACTCAAAGATTTCCCATACACCTGATCCAAATGAAATCATCCCTGAATTTCAAATCCAATTAACATTAGAGGCAAAGAAAGAATGCATCGCCCTTGGAAATATTCCATTATAGTTAAACTCCAGGGCAAAAGACTAGTCCACCATCTTCTAAAAAAGAAAATCTTAGAACTATGGATACCTTCGGAACTCTTCCCTCTAATTGATCTTGGTTCGGATTATTATATCGTTAAATTTAGCAGGGAGGATAATATGCTAAAAGCCCTTCAACGAGGTCCCTGGTTTATTTACGGACACTTTCTATCGGTCCAAAGATGGAAACCAAATTTTGTGGCAGAAGAAGCAAAGCAACAATTCAAAAATGGTGTCAGAAAGGTTAAACAAGAAGAAAACTGAATCGAGAGATGACTCTTTGTCCTTAAGATAAAATTGTCCCGTATATATATGCTTTTACGGTAATGGACAATTGTCTCCCAAGATAAAACAGTAACAATCAATAATACAAAACAAGTAATATTAATTCTGGTGAATAAAACTAAATATAGAACAGATTGTTGTGTTTCTATTTCTGGCAAAGTGTGTTTCTATATTTCAAATAGAACAGAAGAATTTTTGGTTCGTGTTTCTGTAAACAGAAGAGTTTTTCGTTGTCTCTCTTTAAACTAAATAGTAATGTTCAATTTATAGTTAAAGAGGAGGGCCGTTGCAACATTTCTGAAGTCTCCGAACCGTTGCAACATTTCCGAAATCTTCAGGGACCAAAGTATAAATAAGAAACACTTCAGGGACCAAAAAGAAAATTCTGGAAGAGGGCCCTTGACCCGTGACCCGAGCCCGATCCGGACCAAACGGGCGGCGGCGACACACGTGGGGCTTAGCCCCGAACCCAATCTCACCTAGGTCCGAGACCCTAGCCGGAGCCGAACAGGACTGGCGGCGGCGGCGCGCGCATGGAGCTTAGCCCTTAACCTAAGCTCACCTAGGTCCTCCCTCTTCTTAACACATGGGTTACCCCTTGGGGTCCCAAACCCTTACTAAAAAATAAAGCTTATATAGTGCTCAATCCTTCCATCTTCTACCTATATAGGAGATTGGTTATTTGGCCAAACAATCCATCTATTCATGTCTCAAATACCTTACTTTGTGTACCAATATCTCTTTCATTTCTTAATGAAACTTAACGATACTTGACACTAATACCATCTATTTATTTAGTAGATTAGGCATGTGCGAAGAAACGATGTTTCCGACATGCGGCCCCACATGTTTAAGTCACTAAAGATAGGAAAAACTCAATCCCACATAGTTAAATTTCCAACAATGCCCTCTTGAAAGAGAATTGGTGCACACAGGGTGCCAAAGTTCAGCAATATTTCTGCGGAAAGATATTACATCAGGAAAGGTAGCTTTCAGCTTTGAACCTTCCTTAGTCGATTCCCATCGGATTTACTTACTGCACGGTGAACATGATGTCTTGAACCATCAATGTATAGTTTAAACCAAGACAATGATATCAACACAATGACTCCCCTTATTTATTTCTTCTTATAGTTTTGTCCGTTGTGTCCATGGACAACTCTTGGATTCTTAAGTGCGTACATTTGAAGCGGTCTATCTTCGCACTTAAATAGGTGATCTCCTAGAAGGTATCCTGTTATACCCCACTCGCAATTGTTAGGAATCATTAAAAGTTTTATAAACTTATCTTTTACCCATTATGCAGGTAGCACTTAATGTCTATCGCGGGAACAACTTTGGAATTATATTTCTTTGAAGAATAATAATCTGAAGTGCCCTTACTTTAAGTGAAGCGCTAAAATTGAACCTCTACAGTTTAGTTGTCTTATTGAAACAAATTCTTGGGATCTCCAGTCAGTAAGGTTGGGTTACCACCATAAAGATTCTTATTATTTTGGTTTCAAGCCCATTCCCCTAGACAGGCAGAATATTGATCTTTGGGTAGGCCTTTAGTTAATGGATCCGCTATATTATCCTTTGATCTGACGTAATCAATGAAAATGACACCTGTGGTGATCAACTGCCTAACGGTTTTATGTCTCCGACGAATATGTCTAAACTTGCCATTGTACATACTGTTCTGTGCCCTTCCTAAAGCCGATTGGCTGTCACAATGAATCATCACCGAAGGTACGAGTTTATCCCAACAAGGGATATCCTCTAAGATGTCGTGAAGTCATTCTACTTCTTCTCCTGCTTCATCCAAAGCAATAAATTTTGATTCCATCGTGGATTGGGCGATGCATGTTTGCTTAGATGAATTCCAAGACACAGCCCCACCACCAATTGTGAAAACATACCCACTGGTGGATTTGGTGTTCTTTATGTCCGATATCCAGTTTGCATCACTGTATCCTTCCAATACGACTGGATATCTAGAATAACGTAATCCGTAAGTCAACGAATATTTCAGATATCGTAGTATCCTATTTAACGCCTTCCAGTGATCAATTCCAGGATTACGGGTCAACCTAGCCAACTTATTGACTGGATAAGCGATATCGGGTCGGGTGCAGTTTGTAATATACGTTAAGCTACCAATGACCTGCGCATATCGCTCTTGGGATACGAGTGCACCACGATTCTTATCAATTCTATGATTCATATCCATTGGTGACTTCATAGGAGAATGTCAAATACATCAAATTTTCTCAAACATCTTCAATGTAATGAGATTGAAATAAGACCAGCCCGTCCAATGTCTAAGAAATCTTTATTCCTAAGATTACATCTGCAATACCCATCTTCAATGACTATTGAACCCGACGTCACGATGATGGAAATATGGAATAGGGTGCGTGATATATTCCAAGATAACAAGAATTCCCGTGATGTCACTCTTGATCAGGAATTTTTCCATGTCAACATGATGGATTTTCCTAATGTTTCGACCTATTGTAAAAGGCTGAAGGAATTGGCGGATCAACTTAAAAATGTTGGTGCACCCGTCACCAATGGTCGTCTTGTTCTTCAAATGGTTGCAGGCTATCCGAGGCCTATAATGGCGTTGGAACGCTTCTTTTGTCAAAGCAATCCACTACCACCATTCTATTAGGCCAGTTCCATGCTCATACTAGAAGAGGACGGCTTAGCTAAAAAGGCGACTACTGGCTTTTCGTGTGGTGCGGTACTTGAAGAAGAACCCGGGACAAGGCATTGTGATGAGAAAAGATTGTGATCTCTAGTTGTACGAATAGTGTGATTCGGACTGGGCCAGATGTCCTTGACTCGAAAATCACTTACCGATTGGTTTATATTCCTCGAGAATTCACCCATATCATGGAAAACCAAGAAGCAACACATTATCTCTTGCTCGACAGCAGAGGTAGAATATCGGTCAATGGCAATGACAGTTTATGAGTTGAAATGGTTAAAGGGAATTTTACATAGTTTGGGTGTTGAACATAAATCTCTGATGAAAATATATTGTTATAGTCAAGCAACATTGTATATTGTGCGAAACTCGGTGTTTCATGAACATACTAAACACATTGAAGTCGACGGTCACGATGTCCGGGACACGCTCCAATCCGGAATAATACTTCCCAGTCATGTGTCAATCATTGAGCAATTGACCGATGTGTTTATAACGGCTTTGGAAAAATCACAACATGAATATTTACTTGGCAAGTTTGGCATTCGAGACCCTCATGCTCCAAATTGAGGGGGTATTAGAATATGTTGGGTCTATTTATGGTAATATAGAATTTGATAATATATGATTTGTAGTCCTATTTGAATAGGGTTACATTTTACCCTATTGGACTAGGAAAATGAGGATCTTACCTTTATATAAGGAGGTCATTATGATGAATGAGAAGTATAAAGAATTCTCCCTTTATTCTTGTCTTTCTAAATTCTCGTCCCTATCTCGATTTTATCAGCGACTTCTGCTGAGGTAGGAAACTTGCCCTGAAGCTCCTCTGAGTCTGTTGCAAAACTTTCCGGTATTTTTCTGCTCTAGTTCCTTTTTCTATTTTTCGTTTATGAGTACAGAAATTATATCCAACACATCAGGGGATTCTATCAAGGACAAAAAAATATATATTCTGTATTGTGTTCAGGGGTTACTTATTAAGATCAAATCGTTTAAATTTTTGGATATGGAATATCAAGAAAACACTAATCTGCTGATCCATTGATATCAAGTGACCTTAGATAAATTGGAGTTAGGAGTAAATGGAGCTTGACTACACAAAGGCATTTAAGATTGGATACTGATTATTCAAGTCCAACTCATTTGAAGTTATCTTGTCTTCATGGGTTTGAGCCGTGGAAGCAACCACTAATGCTTGCATTAGGGTAGGTTGTCTACGTTACTTCTCTTGGGGTGCGGCCCTTCCCCGGACCCTGCTAAGGCGGAATGCTTTGTGCACCGGGCTGCCCTTTTAGAAAGGGAAAGGATAATTACATGAATGATATGGAGCTATTCTTCTATGTTCTACAACAGCATCTTCTGACTTTTAGCCAACAAATCATTTTATAAGCTTGATGGCCAAGGCAGATTACCAGATAGGTCAGAAGTATGAAAGTATCTCACGAAGAGAAGACAAAATCATATACACAAAAAGTAGCTCAATCTATCGCAATGAGCTAGTAACCATAGTGAAATCTAATTAAGAAAATACTTTGGACTCCTTGCCATACTTTGTCTCAAGAAAGAATCATCATCACACTTTGCTAGAATGGTTTATTGAAATTTGTGATGATCCTAACAGTTTATTGTGTAACAGTGTTCCTTTCTTTTTTGTTGGGGAAGATAATGCCATATTTGTTTCTAGTACAAAAGAATGAAAATGATGATGATATACGGTACCAGAAAGTTTGACGTAGAGATTTTGTATTTGAAACATAGACATGAGCTCTTACTATTGAGTATGAAAGAAGATGTTGAAAATGTTGAGCAGTTTCTGTTTAATTGTTAACAGGTCTGAAGTTGATATCTCTACTCGGCTCTGTGGATATTGTACTATCTCTTGATAAAGTGGGAGATTAACCAAAGTTGCAATGATTCATACGTAGATTGATTCTGTGTTGTCTTGACTAAAAAGCCTAGGAAACCATAAATACGTTGCTGCAAAGGCCTTTGAAATCGAGACAAGCTAAGATTCTTGAGAACTGCTCTCCCGCTTCAGCATTTTGGCGTAGCTGATTCCTTGGACTTTGCCTTATGTTTTTGCAGCCATATAGAAAATTATCTGGATACATCTCTACGGTTAAATGAATGTCTAAAAGGAATTATAGAGCAAGACATGGCTCTTGGGCTCTCTCGTGTGCGAAGTAGTATTTCTACATCTGTGAACTCACAGCCATCAGTTTAGAACTCTGCTCAGCTTTCTCGAGAATCACAACCAGGGATTTCCATGCCCCAAGGACTTTTTATTGGAATTCATGGACTCTCTCCTGGAGAATCTGAGTGATATACTAAGAATGAGTATTTCTTCATTTGTTGAGCAAGTCGAAACCCTCACAAAGAAGCTAAAAGTCCTAAAAGATCTCTGTAGATTTAAAGCAAATCAGTGCATTGAGCATAAAAATTTGGAATATCTCCAAGGTCAATTGAGTTCTTTGGCTCACAGCATTGCATCTCTGGCAGACATTTTGGACTGTGACAGTGTGTTTTATATTGAAAACTGACCAGCCCTTTGTACCTCGTTCTATGAACCATCAGCTTTCATATCTGATTTTCAAGATTAAGCTCATTGAGCCGGTAAAAAAGATCTATTTTAAATCACTGATGGCTTCAATTTCATCCCTATCAGAAACTTCAAAAAGGAATGTGATCCACCATTGCCATTCTTTTTGGATGCTATTTTAGAGAATCTGAAGGAGCTAAGATGCAGCTCAAGCAATTTGATTGTTCCTTTCTCTAACGTTATTCTTAGCATTCACAAGGAGCTAGAGTTCTTAAAATCTTTCCTCATGGAACCCCCCAAGTTTTATGTTGAGCAAGAAACTGCATTTTTCTGTCACATATTTGAACCATATACCTTAAGTGAAGGGCCTGGCCAGTGAATTGTACAGTGATCTTTGCAGGTTGCTGGAAAAGTTTCAAATTATCAAGGAAGAGATAAAAGAGATCTACCATGAAATTTCCAAGCCATCAAGAAGAGACTTTTCAAGGACTCTTGGATTAGGATTATTGAACATTTCCTACATTATTTGGACTGCTTGTTAATCATGACTAGTGATTCGGTTGTAATAGTAAAGCATGAAGATGAAACCATGAAGTCAGACCTAGTAGGCTTATACAGTATTCTTTTCTCAGCGATCTTGGAAAGAAGCTGACTGAAGATAAACTTTCTCAAGAAATATTTGCACGTATAATTCAAGTGGCATTTGAGGCCGAATACGTCATCGACTCCATTATTTCTCGAGAGAAACGTCTATGGTATTTGATGTTGTTACAAAATATTACCAAATCATAAGAGATACTAGAAATCATAGAAGAGATATTAGAATATTTTGTTTTTGATTATTTTGATTTATTTACTTTTACAGTAATTCTTCCAACCTTATGGATTACATGGTATCAGAGCCACAATAATTCTTCCAACCTTTGGGTTTGAAGGTTGCTTGTATGAGGTCTTGTTTTCAGTAGCTCTTGGTTAGAACAATTTATTGAGAAAGAAGTTTTTTGGTCTGATTCTATTCCTTACGTATTTGTTTGGGAACCTTCCGTTTATTCGAAACAATGATAATAAGGCTTCTTTGTTACAATTTCAGACTTGCTATTCTGTTGGGTCTTTGTTAGTTCTCTGGTTTGGTTAGGGTCAATTCACTTGGGCTCTGTTGGTATATTTGAGTGGTTTATTGGTTGGATAATTTTAGCTTTGGTTGATTTCTATCCATTTATTTTGATATTGTGAGTTGGGAAAATGCTGCTTCTAATCCAGTATCAGATAAAATGGTTTTGATTCCGGCTGAGAAATTTTTTAAATTCTCTCAATATCATAAATTATTGAAGGAATTTACTTCGATTAATACTTTTTTATCGAGTAAGATAAAATATATCTTGTCACCTTTTTAAATAAATGAGTGATTGATTCAGATACAACAAATCACATGATAGGTACAATCAAGATGTGTCAACCTTATAAAGGTATGGTATTAATATTGCAATCAATTCCTTAGGTAATTAACCGGTCTCCCAAAGGTACGGTTAATATGGGAAATTGATTGGGGTAGCATGAGACGTTTAAATATTAAGAACTGACTTTTTCAGTCGCCCAAAGGTACGGTAAAGTTTGAAGAATTTTTGTATTTAAATTGTTTCAGTCCTATAGTTAATAAGTTTCATGCGATTTGCAAACTTGTGTCAAAAGATGATGTTGGAATTTACTAGTGTCAAGTTCATTTGTATTTACCACAAAAGCAACTTTGAATATTTGGTAGCATTATTCAGCAAGAAGTTTATGTAGTTTTTTGTTGTGCTTTTCGGATTTTTTAAAGCAGTTTTGCAT